>CACRXP010000023.1:284583-295659 GCA_902702965.1 Spirometra erinaceieuropaei
TGCAATTCAAGGAGCAGATTTTTAGGTGCCATTCGTCAGTAGTCGTTCCCGCGGATTGGGATATAATATCATCAATTGATGCAGGTGGTAACTGGACTTCCTTCTGTATGGCCGCACAAACGGCTTCTTCGTCGAAGGTTTCCGGCGCAGCCGAAGCCTTTTCTTCCAACGCTTGAAATTGTATCGTTCGTTTCAGTACATCGATACGGCAACCATGGCGTACTAAGAAGTCCACTCCTAGGAGCACGTCCCACGTTAGATCTGGAGCGATTATGAAAGTATGATGGACTTTGGCATGTGGAAGGTTGACGTCTAGCACTACGGGCCCGAGATGCCTCATATGAGCCCCATCAGCGGCAGTCAGATGAATTTGTGAGCATCTATGTCTTCTACTCATCAACGAATTGTGGGGTACGACCTTTTTATTAACTAGAGATGCCGTAGCGCCCGTATCTATTAGGGCCTGCACTTCACGGTTTGAAACTGATATGTTAATGTAAAAGGGCAAACTGCTTGAATTTAAGTCACTACACGCGGTAATATTCAGCATACCTGCTTTGATACACGTGCATGTCTGGCCGTATCCTGTCTGTTGCCCTCTTTGTCGGCGGAAAAAGTTGCCGCGTTGATTATACAGGAATCTGCCGCGGCTGGGGCATTGACTTGCACGTGTATAGTTGTTCCTGTTTGTTGCTGGTTCTGTTCTATGCCAGCGGCTTGCTTCTGGGCGTTGCGTGACGGTACTGGTATGTCTCTCTGCCGCATTCAAGCGCATATAGCGCTCCGCGCATTTGATTGCTTCATGAATATCCCCTGGTGGTTGCAACAGCAGGGGCCTGGATAGGTCTGCCGAAGGTAAGGCCTTGATAAAATAATGCAGAACAACAGTTTCTTTATCTGCAGCGGCCAGGGTGGTGAAGGCGACTGAGGCAAGGCGCTCTAAGTCCTCTACGAGTTGGTTGGGGGTCTCGTTTGTGTTAAGGCGGCGATTGTGAAGTTGTTCAATTGCATATCCGACAGAACCAGTCTGTCCATAGATGTTTGCAAGTTGCTGGCACAAAGTCTCGAACGGTAGGCCGGCATGGAGCCCTGCGTCCAGGGCTTTATCCAACTGGGGTGGGGCCAAGGCTTTGAGTAGCGTGCGTGTTTGTTCGGCTCGTGGGACGTCCTCGAGGTAAAATCTGGTTCTACGGAGCCAAGTTGGAAAAGCTTCTTTGCCGTCGTACTGTGGAATGGCACTGTTAGACTTAGGTGGATCCGGTCGTTCAGCTGCCACCACTGTTGTAGCCGAGGAGCACTCGCCTTTAGTTGATCCAGGTGGCTGTGCGGTTGTTGTCGCTAGGCTGGGGTTTGCTCCTAAAAACAGTCCGTCGTCTGTCACCGAGTTAGGGTCTTCTGGGACGATGCTTACAATTCCAGTAACAGGCCTCACTCAAACAGGGTACGGATCAGAAGTCGTTGATTAAGGGATAGGTATATTCCACGCTCGTCAAAGAGAAGGGAGGGAAGCAAAAAGGTAACGACGAGTACAAAATGGGATAGAAAGGGGGGACACGTCAATTGGTCGACGAGGCGGTTCAGGGAGATTCAGGGTTGTTCTTCTGGAGGCAGAATGTCCACTGAGGCACTCTTCTTAGTGTCCTCGCCTGCAAATGGAAACAGATGGTTCAGCACGCTACCGCTTTTCAATTTCCCGCCTTCCAACTCAAAAAGCCCGCTATTACAGAAGAAATTTGCTATCGGCCTGACCTTGAAATTAGTTTCCCGTAGGGTAAATTTCGGTGTGCTCTAGTTGCTGGTTGTCAGTCTATATGGCCAGCTGTAAGGGGCAGTCGCACAGTTCCTACGTGTTTTTCAGGAGGCTTACCATCGCTGTCTGGACTAAGAGCTGGAAAAGATGAATATATTTCAGGAATAAGAAGCATTCAATGGTAAGTCACAATCAAAACTGTCAAAATACTATTGAATCATGTATCATATTGTTCTTGTTAATGTGAAATTATAGAAGTAGTGGTCGACTGTTTACTATGACCTAATACAGTTCTATATATATGTTTGATATGGCCTTAATATAGACATACGCACGACTGACCTAATACAGTTCTATATATATGTTTGATATGGCCTTAATATAGACATACGCACGACTAATATACAGGGTTTTATCGAAGGGTATATTTTTATTAGCTTTATAAGGGATATTTAGTGTCAGGTGACATAGCTGATGAAAACGAGAAAGGGAGGGAAAAGAAGAATATCATTATCTATTCTATGTTTATCATTGATGCAACCTTTTATAAATTTGATTATTTTAGTGCTATGTTCCGGTATTTTTTAATCGGCTGGCATCATCAGAGTTCTTTTGGACCAAATTCTACATCAACGAATTGACTTGAAAAATGTCCTATCTTATTCAATAATAAATTTAAAAATAAATGTTTTAGATTCTCACTCGAATCCATTATGGGAGACAGAGTCATATAAGGGTGGCGAATTGTCCAGGTGTTGCAGTATTTATAGGATGTAGTTTCCAGGCCACTAAATGCCTACCGCAGTCGGCAGCTCCCGAATGCATCGCGGCTCGACTGGCCTGGTGTTTAAGTATGCAGTTGCCTTGCAGTTGCTATGCGCTTGTGTGCCGGTCAAAATTGCCGATTCCCACGCTCATCGTACGCAGTCGAGATGCTGACGGCCGGATTTCGTCATCCGTGTGGACTCTAGGACAATTCCGCTCGCCGCTACTGCCATCAGGAGCAGTGGTCATCGCACGCTGTCCTCGCGGCTAGTTACTTTGCCTAGACAAAATCTCGACGACGAATATGGAGCGGGGAGGTCGTTTCGCTTGTTCATTAATTGGGTGCCGGATGACCACTGTTCCTCGTGCCAAAAGCGGCGAGCCAAATCTCCCAAGAGTCCATACGGATGACTAAATCCGGCCGTCAGCATCTCGACTGCGTACGGTGAGCGTGGGAATCGACAATTTTAACCGGCACATAAGCGCATAGCAACTGCACGGTAACTGCATACTTCAACACCTGGCCAGTCGAGCCGCGATGCATTCGGGAGCTGCCGACTGCGATAGGCATGTAGCCGCCTGGCATCTACATCCTATAAATACTGGAATGCCTGAGCAATTTATCACCCTTATTTGATTTTGCCCTGCTGATGGATTCGAGTGAGAATCCGACACGTCAAGTTATTAAAGCTCTGGTCCCCGCGACTGTGTCTCTCTCTTCGCGACTCTTGAAGCTTGCAACTAGTCTGTTTCTCGTACATATTATCATGTTTCAAAGTAGAGTAAAAGAACCTCAAAGGGCAAATTGTATGGACCTCGTCCTTATAATAAACCCAATTAATGCTGACAAGCTTAGGTACATAGCACCGCTTGCTAAGGGCGGCTGTGTCAGGCTGTTTTGAGACTACCGCTTACGGAGGCAACTGGGATTTGGTTTATTTTCTTGCTGGAGATTTAACCGCCATGAGAAGGGAATTATCGGCACTAAAATTGCGTTATGTTCTTACTTGACATCCTGACATCGACTAGAACATTATTAAGCGAGTCATAAGAATTGTTACCTATCAAAACTTTTCGAATAAAAGCGTTCGATGGACAAGTCGTCCTATCTAGTTACTGCGGGATACAAAGACAGACGTAGACAGAGAAAACAAGCTTTGCCAAAGCATGGATCAGCAAAACAACTTTTGAGTCAAGAACAACTTCACCGAAGGCGTGATAAGATGAGGTTAAACAACCGAAGATCGCGAAGGGAATATGAAACACAGATTACGGGATGGGCCGCTGATAAGCCAATAGTACTCCACAGCTGTATCAAAAACAGGCAAATGAACAATGAGATGGTCGCAGTGTAAAAAGGAGAAAGCAATAGGGACATTATCGAAGATAACGATAAGTTAAACTACTTGAGTGAGTATTTCGTATCCGTCTTCGCAGATGAAACAGACTTTGACCAAACGGATTCGCTATTGGAACAAACGGTGTAGTAATGCAAAGTATCGGGTTCACAGAAGGCGAGGTGAGGAACAAACTTCATGCGTTTAATGAATGCAAATCTCCAGGTCAGAACCAGATACCAGCAGAAGTTCTGAAGGAGCTTGTCTGCAGGCTCTCTTGAGCGCTTTCGCATATATTTCAGTCATCCAGTGACTGAGGCATTTCCCTTTGATTGGAAGATGTCAGATATTTACCCCACTCAAAAGGGCTGATGCAGAACAAGCGCTGACGGCCATTGGCCGGTGAGCATAATGTGCGTCTGTCGCAAAGTTATGGAATGGATCATCAAAAAGGCTACTATGAAAGTCCTAGAAGATAAAAATACTATTTTCGGTTTTAAGCGTCCTGGTGACACTAAAAAGTATGTTAATACTGAGTCAGTTGGCAAAACATGGACAATGTAGACAGAAATGGTCTTTAGGAGAAAAAACTGCGGCATGATGCCGGCGTCGCAACACTCTGATTCGCTGCGAATCAGAGTGTTGCGACACTTAAAAATTACGCCTGCTTATTAAAGTAGCTACGTTTTTTCAATCTTTGTATTCGTGCTCTTTTTGTTGACAGACTGCGGCGGTCTTGTCCACTGTGTTATCGTTCGTGCTAGCGGTAATAATATCAGTTGATGCAGTTATATTAGTACTACTGGTCTCAGCAAATGGCTGCTGTATTGGTCCCCTATTCAAGATGTTGCTAGTGATTTCTGCTGTTAGTATATAAGGCATTGATTACAATAGCACCAACATTGGCGGTATCGGCGCTAGTATGAATGAACGCTACATTAAATACAATAGAAGCAGTATTCGTAGTAGTAGTAGTAGTAGTAGTAGTAGTAGTAGTAGTAGTAGTAGTAGTAGTAGTAGTAGTAGTAAATAGATAAACGATTTTTATTCAAGACCCGTGGGGGTCCGGTCATAGCAAGTAAGAATAAATTTTTACATAAATTTTACAACAGGCAGACAATCTACACAATACACAATTCATAGTTATTGAATAAGTAGTCTGTTCCGAAGAATGATTAGCGAGCAGCGAAAAAAAAAACTTCTATCGAATGCACAGATGAATACGACTGCATAAACATTATAGAAGAAAAATTTCGTTCATGACAGGATGAAAAGCGGTCAGGACCGGCCTGTCTGTGTCAGTGTATAACACATTTCATGAAGGGGTAAGTATACGGGTCAGAGAGAACTGGCCTGCATGTCGTATTGAGTAAAAGGTTCGAAACGGATATCATCAAGGCAGAATTCAAATGCCGGGCGAGGCCATTCACATCAAAGTGGCATGAAGAGAAGAACCCGAACGCGATCGGTCACAGTCCGCTTTGAGTCCAGCCGAGGAGGGGGCAAGGGAGACACGACCAAACTACTAGTAGATGGCGAATGCATAGGGTTTTTCCAAGGGCGTCGACAGACAGGCTGACGTGAAAATACGGAGATGACCTCAATAATCACAAAATTCGATGATTGGTTGGTGAAGGTTCGAAATCGGCGGGGCCAGGGTGGAATTCTGATGGGTGTCGGGTATCAGCGAAAGTAAAGCGGCTTAAAGCGTGCACGTCAACCTAGCCAAGCTATTTCTTTTAGAGAAGTTGTCAGAAGGATACCGCATTCTGTGAGGGACACGATGCATGAACTGAAAAAATCGACAAAATTAACATTTCTGACAAGGGATCCTCGGAAGCGATACCACACACAAGATGGAAATGTGAGCGGATACGGAAACTTAATGGCGGTGTCCTAAATTCCCAGTTGTCCTTTCTCAGAGTCATAGAAAAAGTCGCAGGGGGAAATGAGAGAAATAAAGGTTTGATCAAGTCAATATTCAGATAAAGGCGTAGCCTTCTCGAAGAAGTGTGTAGATTATCCGATGATCTTATATTTATTGGAAGGTTATTCCAGAGGAAAGTTTACCTGGACGCGAAAAAAGGAGTGTACTTAGAGGTGGGGGAAGCTGGAGGAGGTATAATCAAGGAAAAATTGTGAAGATTGTATTGGCGACTACTAGGGGTAAGGGCTGAAATTCGAGGAAGATGAGAACTATGATAAATGTCAAAGAGGAGACAGAAGCCTGCTTCCAGTCTTCGAATCAATAAAAATTGTAGGTTAGTTACCTGGCATCTTTCTGAGTAGGACATATTTGGGTGTTTCGTACCTAAGAGTCTTCTAGTAAAATTTCTTTGAACATTTTCAATTTCAAGACAACTAGCCTCGTTCATAAAACCAAAGAATGTGCAACAATACCCGGGAATGGGAGGTAAAAACGTTCGATAGAGCCTTAATTAAATGTCAGGAAGATATAAATTGTAAGAAATAAAGCCACAAATCAGTGATGCTTCGGTAGTAATTCTGTCAGCGTGTGGCGAGAGATAAAGATTATTTGTGTAGCTTAAACCTAAATCCTTGATGGTGATGCATTCAGTCATATGTGTGCCTTGAAAGACCACTGGTTGGGTTAACCTAGCAGGTCCAAAACACATATAGCGACATTAAGACGGAGAGAATTCCATTAGCCATTTTGAGCTCCACGCTGAGAGAGCTAGCAATTCATAATGGATGTGCTCCAGGCAATGTTGGCTGGTAGATTTATTGAATGAATATACACATTTGAGATTATCGGCATAAATGAATAATTTCTCATGTTTACCCGCCGACGAGATATCGTTTATGTAAAACAGGAACAAAAGAGTGCCTAAAACGGTATCTTGTAGGACACCACATAGAATAGGGCTCTGATAGGAGAATGAAGATCCCACTAAAAGCTTTTTTTGACGATTAGGTAGGTATGACGACAAAGTTCATAAGAGGGTTTTGAAGTCTCAGAGCTTCTAATTTAACCAAGTGTCTTTTATGTGGCACTTTATCAAAGGCTTTACTAGGATCAAAATAGATGACGATACCAGACAAATGATTATTACGATTAGAAGTAAGTACAGTCAGAAACGACATATGACAGGCTTCATAAGAGCAATCGGGCAAAAACTCATGTTGGGAAGAGCTAATAATTTGGTTGGCTATATAAAAGTCGGTAATTTTTAAGGTGATAATTTTTTCAAAGATTTTGGCAGGGAAGTCGTTTTGTGGGCACCTCGATAGTTTTGAACATCAGAACGACAAGCGCATTTAAATACTGGAATAATGATAGAAGTTTTCCAATAATCGGGAAAGAAACCATTTTAGAGAAAGACTGCAAAAAATTTGCTGAGCAGAGGAGGAAATCTCTTAGCTGTTTTATAAGAGACTTCGGGATGTCGTCATTTCCCACTGAGTGCGAGTTAGTAAGCTGATTAATCAGCTTCAGAATAGTTGCAGGAGCAAAATTAATGGTGATGAGGGAGGCATCAGGTAACGGAGGAATTAAAGGGAGGGGGTCAGTTTCAACGGTAAAATGTTCGGCAAGGAATGAATTCAACATTTCTGCTTTGCCTGACTTCTCTGCGATAAAGGTATGGTTGGTACTAGGCAAAGGCGGAATGACTTGGTGGGATTTAGCAGATGATCTTTGACGAAAGACATGAGCAACTGATCTAGAAGCATTCACGCCATAAATAGCTAAGAACTCGCTACGCCTATCTCGAGTGAGCCCCATTTTCGAAGGTAATCCAAATCCTTCAGCGATTCTTACGTAAACTTATAATGAGCCCACTGAAGGATCTTTTGGCTGCTTCCGTAGCTTTTAAAGTCTGTTTCTAAGAAGATGTAGGTTAGCGCGAAAGGACACTCGATTTAAACGTCTTCCGTGGAACTAGGTCGGGAAGACCCTTTGTTACGTACTGTTATAAATTATAGAAACAATTTAGATCATTAAATGGAAAAATATTGTGCCAAACAAAAATGCTTGTAAAATTATTAATTAATTCCTTGTTAACATTAACATAGTCAAAAGGCTACGTTTTACTGTTGGCCCTGTGGACATGGCACTTGTAAGACGAAAAGAAATTAGTGCATGATCACTTGTAAAAATTTCACAGTGAAAATCCATAGATAGAGGGAAGGTATCATTAGTGAAAATTTATTCTAATACATTATCGTTTCTGGTCGAACAGTGGATTAATTGGGTCAAGTTTAAAAAGTGAATTGTGTCTAGGAACTTCTCGAATTTATGAGAGGAAGTTGTGTGTGCCAGTCAATTTCTGGCAAAGTAAAATCGCCTACGATTACCTTGACATTGAATGCGGACTCTGTGATTTTTCAAAGAGTTCACAGAGTTTGCTTTCTTTTCCAGAGTAACAAGGAGGATTATGTACACATCCGATCAAGGCTTTCCTATTTTGCTGGTGGATTACCGAGGCGAAACATAAATTTACAGAGAATGACAAAATGTTCAGGTCATAAGGCGAATGTGCAAGATGGGCTCTGATGTATGTATGTATGTATTTGGAGGGTTAGAGGCAGAGCCCTTGATGACCCTATTTATGTACAGTGCTTTCGCATATTCGTACACAAAAATAAAATTGCAGGCATTTACAATGTGGTTGGGTCACAGTTCAATCGTAATCATAAGGTAGTGCATAAGGTCACCGTAAATAATTGCGGAGAGTTCTTTGCAAAAATTGCTGTGCATAGTCATGCTGTAAAAGCCGACTTCTATCGAAAACTAGATGAGCAAGTTTTCTTTTAAACAAACAAATGGTGTCAATCGTCACCATCTCGCTTGGAAGCGAGTTCCACAGTCGGACGACCAGCTGGCTGAATGAAAATTTTCGACGATCTAGGCGCGTGCGTTCATTCACGACTTTGTAGGTATGGCCGCGTAGTTGGTTTGTACGGGCAAACTCAAAGGAGTCCTCTGCTCTTAATGAGCAACCCTGTCCGCGGACTATCCGGAACGTCCAAAGTAGACTGAAGTTTATGTGTCTATAAGAAAGGGGAAAACAAAGCAAATTAAGCCTCTCCTTATAAGACAAATGCTTACGACCGTCGACCATCTTTGTCGCTCTGCGTTGCACCTGCTCGACTAAGTCGATATCCTTCCTCATTCATGGTGAAGATGCTGGCATTCCATACTCCAGATGAGGTCTTACAAAGACACCAAAGAGTCTTTCGAAGAGTTCGGGACGAAATATTTTAAATGCACGTCTGATCCAGTGTGGAGTACTAGTTGCCTTCTGGACCATCTTTCTAGAGTGTTCTGATGGCGATAAATTTGTGGTCGTCCACAAACACAGATCTCTCTGTCTTTCGATCGTTTCTAACCTCGTCCCGCCAATATAGTACTGGTTCTTGGGAGAAAGAAAGCAAGAAAGCAAGAACCGCTGCGAATTTCAACACGATCCTGGCGGTATAAACAGAGGCTATCTATACTGAAAGCCGAGTCTGAAATTAGAGAGTGAGGGCAAGATTCTGGGTCAAACTCGAAGGCCACACTTCTTAGCTGAGCCATTTCTGCACGACCGGCCTTGAATTGAGAGAGACAACACTAAGCGTATCCCTAAAATGTAGGCTACGCTCATTGCTACTTACACGAAGGAAAAGATGGTGGCAGAAAATTAAGCCGATGAGAAGAAACAATAAGTGGCGAAGAAGGAGACACGATCGCTGGAACAAGAGCTTCATTAGCCTGACGTTTTGGATTCTCACTCGAATCCATTATGGGAGACAGCGTCATATAAGGGTGGCGAATTGTCCAGGTGTTGCAGTATTTATAGGATGTAGTTTCCAGGCCGCTAAATGCCTACCGCAGTCGGCAGCTCCCGAATGCATCGCGGCTCGACTGGCCTGGTGTTGAAGTATGCAGTTGCCTTGCAGTTGCTATGCGCTTGTGTGCCGGTCAAAATTGTCGATTCCCACGCTCATCGTACGCAGTCGAGATGCTGACGGCCGGATTTCGTCATCCGTGTGGATTCTAGGACAATTCCGCTCGCCGCTACTGCCATCAGGAGCAGTGGTCATCGCACGCTGTCCTCGCGGCTAGTTACTTTGCCTAGACAAGATGTCGGCGCCGAATATGGAGCGGGAGGGTCAGTGCGCTTGTTGACTGACTGAAGACCAGAAAACCATGACTCGGGCAGTTTGCGGCTCACGCGGTTGTCACCTCTAGCAAGAATTTCTGCTGAATCAAACTTAAATGTATGGTTGGGTCCCGCCGAGTGAGCCGGGACTTGGGAACTGGCGTCTTTCCTCCTCACCGATTCTGCGTGCTCGGTCACCCGCTTCCGCAGTAGTCTTTCGGCCTCTCCGACATAGTTGCTTTGTTCACAGCTTCTTCAGTCACGGTAAACGACTCCTGACGTTTCGTGTCGTGGCTATGGATCTTTCGGCCTCCTGATCTGGCGCCTCATGGTAGCCTCCGGTCTGTGTGATACTCCAATTCCAAGGGGTATGAGAAGGCGGTTGACGACTTCTGAGACATTTTGCACGTACGGGAGGGCGTGCCAAAATTTTGGGCCGGTTGAATTGGGTCACTGGTTCCTTTTCGTATGCACTGGTTAACAAAGTTGCGCGGGTTAACACGGTAGACATGGTTTTCCGGTCTTCAGTCAGTCAACAAGCGCACTGACCCTCCCGCTCCATATTCGGCGCCGACATTTTGTCTAGGCAAAGTAACTAGCCGCGAGGACAGCGTGCGATGACCACTGCTCCTGATGGCAGTAGCGGCGAGCGGAATTGTCCTAGAGTCCACACGGGTGACGAAATCCGGCCGTCAGCATCTCGACTGCGTACGATGAGCGTGGGAATCGACAATTTTGACCGGCACACAAGCGCATAGCAACTGCAAGGCAACTGCATACTTCAACACCAGGCCAGTCGAGCCGCGATGCATTCGGGAGCTGCCGACTGCGGTAGGCATTTAGCGGCCTGGAAACTACATCCTATAAATACTGCAACACCTGGACAATTCGCCACCCTTATATGACGCTGTCTCCCATAATGGATTCGAGTGAGAATCCAAAACGTCAGGCTAATGAAGCTCTTGTTCCAGCGACCGTGTCTCCTTCTGCGTGGCTATTTCTTGTAAACCGCCGCTTAACTTCCATTAGTTTTAAGAATTTGGAGTCACAGAAATGACGCGAAGCGTTTACTGATAAATGGTCCCAGTCGATCATCGGTGCGTTTAAATCCGCGGCT
>CACRXP010000023.1:295911-306791 GCA_902702965.1 Spirometra erinaceieuropaei
TTTGAAGTGGCAGGTTTCAAATGACCCATTGATACTGTGCTCAGTTGAAGACCTAGATGGAACTGAAGCCACTACAGATAGAGGGAAGATTTGGTTGACGCCCGATGGAGAATCTGCTTTAGAGGCAAATGGTAGATGGGTAGAAATCTGCGGTTACTTTACGTTTGTTAATGAGGGGGATACTTTTCTTCGCAGTGGAGTCTTATCCCTACCGATAAAACATTTATTTACCTTAAGATATTGAGCTGAGCGCTCCGAATGGGAGAAAATAAAGTCCCCTTCTATCTACGTAAATAGTTTGACAAAAATTGGTGGATTTTTGCCTCTAGATGAAAGTCTTTGAGCTTTAATGACCCTAAAGTTGAAACCACAAGGATAAATGAAGTGGAAGGCGACATCGATTGGCTGTCTACTTTTGGGAACGTTTTTTTAAATCTTGGTTTGTGCCTGTCTTTGGTCTCACAAACAGCCAAGTCGATGAGTGGTATGAGCTTCTCACGTTGCTGAGACGCGAGTGTTGGCAATTTTCCTTAAAGAAGGGCATCAGGAACGATCGAAATTGATCCGTAACGAGACGTAAATGTATTAAAATTATCGAGCATTCCTTGATCTATTTTTTCATATTGAAAATGGGTTTCAAATAAGAAGCTCGGAGTTTAGTTCCCTTCAGATTTCGACGAAGTGTTGTCTGAGGTTTCATGTCGAAAAAGTAAAACAGGACTTTAATCCAAATTTTTAGTGGTGATAGCTGTCGAAAATTGGAGGATATAAGGATGAGGCCGTGTATGCTTAAAGAATTTCTGAAGGATACCAATAGTCGTAGACCAATTACAAGGCAATTTTTACTCAATAGCAGAATGTAAAATTGAAGAAAAAAAGCGGGCAAATGACAATTTTTAGGTGAGAAAATAAATCCGTGAATTAAACTTGTATTGAATAATGAGGATATGTACGATAAAATGGAGGACAGTATAGTTCTCTCACTAGTTAATAGATCGACAATAAAAGCGGTCAGTGGTGAAGATTTAATGTTAAACATATAATGTTTTACAGCAATTTTACAGGAAAAATCTTTCATATGCAGGGGTAAAACTTAATGGGATTGAGGCTATCTTTGGTGGAAAACTATGACACTCTATTTCCGCTTTATGATAAGTTGACAAAACTCGACGGGAAGCTTAGATAAATTATGACCAATAATAGGACATTTTGTCAGGTTTATGCTGGGAAACTGGGCAAGAGATTAAGAAATCGAATTTAAGAAATATAAATTTCACTAATCTTGTCAAAATCGTGCTGCACGCGTTACCTTGACCGTAGTAATGGTGGTGGCAGTGACAGTAGTAGTAGTAGTAGTAGTAGTAGTAGTAGTAGTAGTAGTAGTGTTACTAACAGTTGCAGTGGTAGTAGTGCGCCGTCGATATTTAAATATGGAAACCGCCCCCGATTTACAATTCCCAGAGGTATTTGATCTGGCGTCTGGGGCAGCAAACGTAGAGACGCTAGAAATAGACGTGGTAGCCAGCCTAAAATTAGTAGACTTTGCCGTGATTGTGGCGCTTGTTGTCGACGTGTAAGTACCAGTATTTACTCTTGCCGCGGTACACGTGGAAATGGTTGAACTTAACGTAGTTAGCTTACTGTTGGCAGACGTCAAATTAATACTTATATGGGTAGTATATTTAGCAGTAGTCTTGGAAGTAATAATGGTAGTAGTAGTAGTGGTAGTAGTAGTAGTAGTAGTAGTAGTAGTAGTAGTAGTAGTAGTAGTGGTAGTAGTAGTAGTAGTAATAGTAGTAGTAGTAATAGCAGTGGTGGTAGTGGTAGTAGTGGTAGTGGCAGTAGTCGTAGTAGTAGTGGTGGTGGTAGTAGTAGCAGTAGCAGTAGAAGTAGTAGTAGTAGTAGTAGTAGTAGTAGTAGTAGTAGTAATAGTAACAGTAGTAGTAGCAGCAGTAGTGGTAATAGTAATAACCGTAGTGGTATTGACAGGGGTAATAGTAGTGGTATTAGTGATAGTTGTAGGGGTAGCATCATTCGCAACCGCAGTAAACATAGTTTTGGCAGTAGTAGCAGTGGTGGTGGTTTTAATAGTAGGTTAAGTTGATCAAGTCGTAGTAGTTTTGATAGAAGACGGGTTGAGTAGTAGTAGTAGTAGTAGTAGTAGTAGTAGTAGTAGTTGTTGTTGTTGTTGTTGTTGTTGTTGTTGTTGTTGTAGTTTGGGCAATTTTTTGCATCAGTGCCTCATCCGTCATTACACGTAGTAGATAGATAGATAGATAATTTTTTATTAAAGACCAGTCGGGGTCCCATCAAAGAACGTTAAAATAAATTTACATGTGAGCTTTAGACGATGCAGGCCGAATCTTTACAAAATGCAATTCATAGTTTCTGAATTAGTAGTCCAATGAGAAACATGATAAGTGAGGGCTGAAAAAAACTCCATAAAAAAAGTTAAAAAAGATTGGATTAATTTTACAGGAGAAAAAAGCCCTTCAATAAAAACAATGACAGAAAAAAGCGAGCAGGACTGGCCTGTAGGTGGCGGTATATAACAGATTTTTGTCGGTCATCGTCAGGGTAGCAATAAATGTCAGCCTTGAGGGGTACGTATGCGGGTCAGACAGGACTGGCTTGCATGTGACATTGTATACGGGATACACAATTGACATCGTCTGGGCCGAATTCATATGCCGCATGAGACTATTCGCTTCAAAGAGGCCAGACGAGAAGAACCCAGATGCGATCGGCCACATCCCGCTTCGAGCTCAGCCGAGGAGTGGGGAAGGGAGGTACGACCGAAGTACTAGTAGACAGTGAATACTGAGGGTTCCGCCGCGAGCGTCAAAAGACCGCATGAGATCGGAATGCGGGAGATGACATCAAAAACCGCGAAAATTGTCGCTATAGGGGAGGAGTGATAGCAGCGGATTTAGAAACCAATTCAAAACAGGGGTTTCTAATGATATAATTAAGAGTTACCACTAGATCTACCACGAAATACCAGAAGGACCCTTCTCGAAGTCAAGAAGCCGAGTGTTCGGGAATGAGACCGTTAACAGTGCCTTTATACTTTCCGGTGGATGGTGTTTGCGTAATTTCGACTTGAATACCAGTAACTTAGGCGATAATCTAATTTCAGGCGGAAGATTATTCCAAAGGAAGGCCTATTTGGAAGCAAAGAAGGGAGAGCGCTTAGATGTAGTACAAAGAGGCGGCGGAATCACCATGCAGGAGTTGCGCGTGGCATAAGACCGATCTCTCGGAGTGAGAGTGTCAATGAGCGGAAGATTGCAGCTAGAGTTGATGCGAAAAAGGAAGTAAAGGCCAGCTTCGAGTCTTCTAACCCATTCAGATCCTGTAACATTAATCCAATCATTTTTAACTTTTTCCAAGGAGTTTTTTTTCACCCCTCAATCATCATGTTTCTCAATGGACTTCTAATTCAGAAACTATGAATTGCATTTTGTAAAGATTCGGCCTACCTCGTCTAAAACTCGCATGCAAATTTATTTTAACTTGCTTTGATGGGACCCCGACGGGTCTTTAATAAAAAAAAGTCAAAAAAAATTAAAAATTAAAATTAAAAACTTAATGTTCGCCAGCTGACATCTCTGAGTATAAGAAATACTGGGTGAAGCTTGAGAGAACAGTTTCCGGGTGAAAACCCTCTGAACATTTTCGATTTTATTACGGTCACAGACGTTCATTAAACCGAAGAAAGGACAGCAGTATTCCAGGACTGGAAGAACAAACATTTGATAAAGTCTTAGCTTCATTTCCGGAAGGAAAAAATTATGCGATATGAATCCACATATCTGCGCGGCTTTGGCAGAGATTCTATCTGCATGAGGTGATAAAGCAAGTTTATTTGTATAACTTAGACCTAGGTCCTTTAAGGTGAGGCATTCTGAGAGTGGGTTATTCTGAAAAATTTTGGCACTAGGAAGTTTGGCAGGACCAAAAGACATGAAACTACACTTGGATGATGAAAACTCCATCTGCCATGTCGAACCCCATCTGCTTATGCGTAGTAAATCGGCATTAATTTTTTCAACACAAACATTTGCGGTGTCCTTTGAGTATGAGTTAACCCACTTGAGGTCATCGACATAAGTAAAAGTTTGCGAATTTCCGAGTTCAGTCGAAATATCATTGATGTACAGAAGGAAGAGTAGCGGACCCAGAACCGTGCCTTGAAGTACCCCACTCGCGATCGGGTGAGGTCTCGAGTAGCTATTACCGACCATGACTTTCTGATATTGGTTGGACAGATAGGACCTGATGAGGTCGAGTAGAGGCGGCCGGATGCCGAGAGCT
Organism: Spirometra erinaceieuropaei; assembly: GCA_902702965.1. NCBI lineage: Eukaryota > Metazoa > Platyhelminthes > Cestoda > Diphyllobothriidea > Diphyllobothriidae > Spirometra > Spirometra erinaceieuropaei. Next base: position 300,229 of record CACRXP010000023.1, read on the forward strand.
TCCAATTTTACTAAAAGACATCTATGGGGCACCTTGTCAAAGGCTCACTTAAGATGAAAGTAAATACCTACTACTGACTGCCGCTCATTAAGAAGAGGAGTGATTAGATTAAGAAAAGCCAAGTGGCATGTTTCGCAGGATCGTTCAGGTAAAAATCCATGCTGACTAGAGCCCAGAAGCCGAGTAGCTAGACAGAAGTCAAGAATTTCATTGAAAATAATCCTTTCAAGTAGCTTTGCTAGAGACGGCGTTTTGTGCACCCAGTATTAGTGGAAGTGCCATTAGAATAGTAGCAGATGTCGGCTAGATTGCAGTTGGTAGCCAGGAATGGGGGAGCGGACGGCGACCTTAACCCTTATCCTAACCTTTACCCTAACCCTAACCCCAACCTTAAACGTTAACCGTCAACCCTAACGGCAACCCTAACCCTAACCGATATCGTAAACGGAACCATAGCCCTTAGGCATAGCCGTAACTGAAAAACCTAACCGTAATACTAAAACCTAGTCGTACGCTCAAACCCTAACCGTAACCCGAAAACCTATGCCTAAAGGCATAACCCTAACCCGAAAATCGGAAACCATTAACCAATACCCTTATCCTAACCTCAAACGTAAGACAGAAGCCAAATGGGTCAGATTTGATAATGGAACTTCCCAAAATAGCCCCAGTAAACAAACCCCCAGCCACCTTTAATACGGGGCCTGGTTACCAACTGTGATCTAGCCCAGATGTCGTCTTAGTAGTACCCGGTTTATTAACCTCATTAGCAGCAGAAGTATTAACCTCAGTCGCGACAGTCTTCTTATTAGTAGTAGTAGTAGTAGTAGTAGTAGTAGTAGTAGTAGTAGTAGTAGTATAAGCAGTAGTAGTAGTGCGTGTATTAGCAGTATTACTCATTGCATGACTACTAGTAGTGATAGTCGTATCCGTAGTATACCCTGCAGTATAAGTAGTACTATTGCTTGCAGTAAACCTTGGACTTGTTATTGTTCAAATAGTCGCGCTGATATTGTCAATAACGACATTTATTGAAGTCTTAGTATTGTCGGTAGTGGCACGCGTGCCGGCCGACTTCTACCTCGATGCCGCGGACGTAACACTCGGTGGTAGTAAGAGTTGTAGTGCTGTTACATGTCGCGGCAGCCGTGGGAGTTGTGGAGGTAGTAGTATCTATACCAGTTGCACTGGAAGTTGTTTTGGCAGTAGCATTCGTAGCAATCGCGTCGGCAGTGGCAGTATTGGTTGTATTAGCATTAGTAATATCAGTAGTAATGCCTTTGGTAATGGTGGCCTTACTAGTAGTGGTAGCAAACCAACAGTCACGATAGTGGACTCCGTAGAAGTAGACGTTCTCGCTGTATTAGTAATGGTTGTAGTTGCAGCATAAAAAGCAGTAGACAGTGATTGTAAGAGTTGTACATGTAGATTTAATGGGACTATGCATGGTAGAAATAGCTGCAAGAGCCATCATGGTAGTACCATGAGACTAGGCATAGTCCAGCTACTCATTGTTCTTTCCGCACTTGTAGTAGTGTAGTAGTTTGGACTTCAGACGGGGCACGTCCAGTCACTACTACTACTACTACTACTGTGATAGCAGTACCAATAACAGTACCGTATCAGTTGTATTACCGGCAGATATATTAACAGTTCCGATTGCAGCAGCAATACCCGTGGTGTACCACTGATAGCTGTACTTATACAACTAGCAATCGTTGCGGTATTGAAAACTGTCGTCCTACAGACCGAATTAGTAGCCGCAGTAGTACTGCCAGATGGTTTACTAATTCCCTTAGTAGTATTTGTAGTAATATTTCTAGCAGAAGTCTTTTCAGCAGAAGTCGCAGTAAGCGTATAACATGGCCAGGAATCATTCGGATTCCTCTGATATTAGGTCTACCATCGTGAAAGTATCTTTATGAAAGTTAAATAAAATAATTAATTTTCCTACTTCTTTGCTCCGCACACCAACCAAACCACGAAAATGCGGCTTATTTTACGTGAGGCGTTAATTACTGTAAGCTGGTTTTCCAAACTGACGCTGACGGTGGCTGCCTGCTGTGTGCGATGGATGCGGCGCACTTGTCAACATCATTAATTTTTGCATTGCCTATATGACATGGATGACGACAGCACGGTAACAATGGGCTGATATAATTAGTTTAACCCGGACAATGAACAAACATCAGGATCGCGGCTAAATTTCCGGTTGACTAGAGAGGTAGAATGTGGGAAGTTATCCGGTGTGGTGGCAGGCCGGTGGTCGTATCTCAGGTGAAGCTGGTTGGACTGACGATGTCCAAGGACAATATGGCCCTCAGGTGGTATTTACATGAGACGAGTCAGAAAACTCAAGTGCGTTGTTTACCACGAATTCGTAAAAGTAATGGCTGGCCGGCAGGGGAAGGGGGGACGGGGAGCATTCCGGCGAAAGGGGCTGAGTGGGTCTGCGGGAAGAGTTGTCGCGGCCTAATGAACACTTCGAGGTCACGCAGGATTAAGCATTGAGATTTTTCAGTGTTTGACTGCATTTAGGCTATAACTACTTAGGTTCTTCGGCGCCACCGCAGAAGTTACTACAGGAGCTTCGTGACTACGGGAACAAAGACTAAGGGAGTTGGGGTGGCCGGTGTACGAGTGCGGGCACACAGTGGACAACGGGTACTTCACGCTTTTCGCTGCAGACATTCACAGGTACATGCCATTTCACGGCGCAACCTCACCTACCAAGGCAGACCTGTCTGTGATATAAATCAGCAAGGCTGCACCAGGCGTACATGTGTTGGATTGTTATGTGACCTGGCATTTTGCGATGAGTTTACTATTTCAGTTTTGAATATTGCCTTACTCTCCTGCGAGTGAACAGGTAGTTTATCCGTGATTAGTAGACGTACTGTCAACTTAATTTGAAAGATAAGTGAAGCTTCTCCCATACTCTGATATTTTTAAGCAATTGGCGCTTATTTTCTTAATTGAGTCCTTCTTAAAAGTCGTTTTTCACCGCCAGGTATAATTTTTCCAGTCTTGTTAGACAGCTGGTAAAGTAGCCGTGTCAGACCGTCTCTTTCTAGTTTTGTAGTAAACTAACAGCAGTATTTGCTATTCTGTGCGTTTTGTCGTGTGTTGGCAACGTTTCAATCCTTGTATTGCGACGGAAAACCTATATAGTATCCTGTAATGTCCCGGAGAACACGTGCTAGAAGACGTAAGCTAGCGGCCTCCCCGCCGTCTCTGAGTGCTAGAATCGTGGCCGGAGATGCTGCAGGTGCCAGCATGTTTTGGTTGCTTTCTGTGGGTATGGCTAACTCAGGAATCCATTTAGTCCAAGTAGAACCTCTTGACACATTCATCGTTCAAAACTACGCTTCCGCGAGTCGTAACAGAACATCGGCCGACGAAATACTCGATCAGTTGATATATGGCGGCATACGCAGCGCTTCTGAAAAAGTCATTACACAAGCGTCTAAAGTTATTGGGGTAATAAACTATGAAACCGAGGAGAGAATAAAACACAGGCATAATTTTGTACTGTGAAACATTCCGAGTCACTTATCTGCTACAGAGGGAGTGCATTTCTTCATGCAAAGTTGTGGCTTGAGTTTCAGTGTCGCACAAGCCAGACGACTGCGTTCGCTTAACCGTAATGCGCCGATACTAGTTAGATAGATATATAGATAATTTTTATTAAAGACCCGTCGGGGTCCCATTTCTCCTTGATAGGAGTCGATTTTACCTTGTCGAGGAGGGAGCCCACTAAGGATTCTGCGTAAATGGCACTTCTCAGTCTCGCCGGATCTCAGACCAATGCAGCGAAGACTGAACACACTGAATTGTCAAAAACGAGCACCGACATAATAACACCTATTGTCAGTTAGAATAAGTCTTCGTCATCATCATCTGCGGCCTCTACACGTCGCTGAATAGTCAATTCCGTAGGGAATTCGACTAATCTTGATGCTGAGCTCTTTGAATGTATCACGACGCATGGTATAAAAAGCCTCTGCTGACTCCCCCAGCGACCCCTAGCAAGCCTTAGCATGTGCCTACGTCAAAGGCGAATCCAAATGCCGTCTCAGCCACTCGGGCACCGGGTAAATCCAGCTCCATTATGAAATCTTTTCCTCCACAGTTGCCTAACAATGCCTTAAACGTCACGGCCCAAAACTTGGCGTGTTTCGAACTACCCCTCGGCCTTCATATCGAGGCGGTTAGGCCGCATATGCCGACAGTCCCGTCTTTTAATAGAATTCTCGCTCCAATAGAAGCAGTGCGTCCCACAGTCCCTCCCCCTCCTTCATTTTTCCTCCATGACTGTTTTACCAATGCATTTCTCATGCTAATGCCCGTACTGGGTCAGGTAACTCATCTGATTCTCAGTTCCTTTCCGGCGGAAATACGTTAGGGTATCCGGCCCCCGGATTCCTAACTGAAAACGAGTTTGCCAACAATGGTTACCAGTTCCCTGCCCGTCATTTCCTCCCCAAGACCTACTCCTTTTTATTCGCGTCAGAAGCTTCTCATGCCAAAAATGTTTTGCAGAACCGGATGGGTAAATCGGGACCGTGTGTTTCTTGGGTAGTCAAACTTTGGAAGACGTAGCACACCTCCCTAAGAAACACACAACCTTTCTCCTCAAACTTGTTGTCTTAAATGCCAGATCCTTGCTAAATAAGATGCCTTTGCTGCAGACTCTGGTGTTCATCCATTGTCCAGATATTAGTTTGGTAACTGAGAAATGGGCATCAGTTTCCGTAAATGACTTCGACTCTCTCTTCCGGGCTATAAATGCATTTGAAATGATTGTCAAGGCAGCCGTGGTGGGGGCAATTGCGTCTACGTTAAGCAAACGCTTACATTTCAGCCGCTGGACCTCTCGCACTTTTCCGCAGTTGAAGGCAGCTGCTGGCTCCAGGTTGCACTTAAAAATAACTTCTCCTTACTCGTTGGCCGTGTCTATCGCCCTCCTAATACCAATGAGAACGTTGATCGTTTGCTCTCACAGGCATTTCATCCTCCGACCGACTTAAGCTTTAAGTATCAATTGGTTACGGGTGATTTTAATCTCCCCGAAGTCCGCTTGTCTCCGCCTTCAAGCCCCAGAAAATTCGAAGACTTTCTTGAGGCTGTGGATGTTGGGATGTGGAATCAGGTTGTCGATTTTCCCACCCGAGGATCAGGCATGCTTGACCTTATTTTCTGTAGAGGATGCATGTCTTCGTCAGTGTCAATAACTAGGCCCATTGAGGGACTCAGACCATGACATAATTGTTTCAACGTTAGAACGCAAGGCCGACAAAACGTTATCCCCAAAGTATAGCTTTTTCCGTGATTTCCGATCAGCTCGCTCAACCGAATTATTAACACACCTTAATTCCTACGACTGGACTGAGTTCTTCCTTAGTTCGGATGTAAATGTTTGCATTGCCATATTGTACAAAATTTTGAGTCCGCCTACTTGTTGTTTCGTCCTCCGTAAGAAAATAATTAATGTCGGGGATGAGGTTATCCTACCCTTACCATTTTGCCACCGGTTGAGCAGACTTTCTCATCGATTCCGTCTTCAGAACGATGTTTCCGTCCTGTCCTTGATTTGTGGTATTTCTGAGCGGGCTAAGAGATTGTCTGGTGAGAAACAGCTAGCTGAGGAGGTCCAATTCACTCAAAACGTTTGTTAAATGTCCCGAAACTTTTCTCCCGAAAAGTACGAACTCACAGAAAGACGCAGTCTTCCACTTTCCGAAACGCTCTCAGGAATCCAACAGCGGATGCTCAGTTAACCGCTGATAGTTTCAACGCTTTCCTTTCCTAAACGTTTAATGAAGACTCGACCACTTCGTTTCCGACCATTCAGGCAGTGACCGGGGCAGTTCTCGAAACTATAAACTTTTACTCTGTGGTATGTGACTGTTGCGATTTGCCGTCTTCGTCAAGCTCATGATCCTGGACCCGATGGTGTCTCAGAAAGCATTCTAAAAGCGGATGCAAATGTAATTTTCCCATCCGTCTTATGTAAGATATTTAATCTCGCTCTTGAAAGGGAAACTTATCTTACTTCGTGGAAGGAATCACACATTTTCCCATTCCTAAGCATGGCCAATCTAAGTCATCTGATTACTTTTGGCTAATAAGCATCCTCCCCGCAGTTTCGAAGATCTTAGAGACATTGATCAAAGATAGGATGATTTGTCCCTTAACAGATAATAACCTACTGAGCGCTGCACAGCATGGATTTCTCAAATCTCGGTCTTGGGACACCTGTCAGCTCTCTTTCTTTGGCCATGTTCTCCAATCTAGGGACAATGGTTTTGCACTTTACACAGTATATTTCGATTTCACTAAGGCTTTTGACCGTGTTGACCATGCTCTTCTTCTCTTGAAACTGTCCTCATTCGGAATAGGTGACAAACTTTTAAATTTTTTATCCTCTTACCTGGGCACTCGTACACAACCAGTCAAGATTTTTAATACTATCTCCAACCCCACACGTGTGAGGAGTGGAGTCATTCAGGGAAGTGTACTCGGCCCGCTTTTATTTTGCCTTTTCGTTAATCATGTACGCG
>CACRXP010000023.1:306854-317363 GCA_902702965.1 Spirometra erinaceieuropaei
ACCTTTAATCCGCTCATTACTTTAAGACATTTTGTCCATCCCCGACGTAACAATGACTGTGAGGTCTTTTATTTCTTCCTCTAACACGCACCGTTAAGTATCGTCGGTTCTTTTCTGTAAATGCAATTGATTTTTGAAATAACCTACCCTGAAATGTGAAAATTCTGCAAATTTCCCGTTATTTAAGAGAACCGTTACTCAAGTTTTGCATTCAGAAAAACTCCCACAAATGTTGGTTGTTGAATCCACTGATCGACTCTTCTGTAGCGACGGCGTTAGTGGTCTCTGTTTTCTATGTCCGGTCTCACCAGGAACGATTTCTTTGGCCAACAGCGACAGCTGTTCTTCGGCTCTTCTGTTCGGACCAGTCCCAACTTCATAAAAAGAATTGGCGGCTGATAATAACCGATGCAGTGCTGCCCCTCCCTTTCTTGACTGTCGTCATTTCATGGGCTGCAGTTTTTTTTCTCCTGAACCCTGCAAACTATAAAAACCACCACCAACTTTATTTCTGTTTCTTTTTTACAAGATTTTTTTTACCGCTGGCCGGATATGTGTGATGACGATTATTATTATTACTGGTTCTTCTAGCTTCATTCCATTAAATTAATATTCTTTGCATTAACAATACTAGTTATTTTTGCTATTGTTAGTTTAGTCTTACTAGCACTAATGTTTGAATTAGTAGTAGTAGTAGTAGTAGTAGTAGTAGTAGTAGTAGTAGTAGTAGTATTAGTCATAGCAGTAGTAGAGGTACACAGCGCCCGCAGACGGTGTGCGATATCATGAGCCGGTGTAAACTTCTTTACGTAAGTTTTCACATGTGTAGTTGCAGCCGTAGGAATAGGGTTTGTAAATTTGGCAGTCCGTACAGCCTTTGCTGTACTTGCGCGAGGATAACTTCATCAGTAGCATGATCTGCAATGCCATATCTTAAACTGACTGTGTTCGTACCACCTTTTGATTATGTTAACAGTGCTGCTTGTATGCCCGAATAATTGCTGATGCAGGAGTTGTTTTGGCGTAAGCAGTCCAACCTCCTGTCTTTTTACTTCGACTGGAAACCTGGTAAGAAATCCCATGTTTTTATTGCTCCATAACGAAATGCACGTTTCCGCGTTGGAAGTGGCAGTACTTAAAGAAGACTACATTACGTTACATCCCGTAGGAGTTGCAGTGGGTGTGTTCGTCGTGGTTATTTCAGCGGTGGCAGTAAATAAACAAATAAATAATTTTTGTTAAAGACCCTTCGGGGTCCCATCAAAGTAGAATCTGTGGTTCCACTAGTAACTCAAGCCATAAAATAACCACGTACTTCGACATGTCATACATGTAAGCATATTATTTGCGCACCTACTCTGCATTAATCACACACTAGTCCTAATATCCGTGGTACTGCTAGTAAAGGTAACAGTGAAATTCTCGGTAAAAGCAGTTGGACATGTGTTATTATCGGTGGTAAATAAACAAAATAAATAAATTGTTTGAGTTAGTACACTTTGGGGTCCTATCATAGCAAGTAAAAATAAATTTTCATATGAATTTTAGAACAGGTAAACAGAATCTGTACACTATTCAGTTCACGCCCGTAGAATAAGCAGTCTGATAAGAAAGTGTTTAGTGAGCAGTAAAGAAACTCGTCTTTCGAATAAGCGGAATGGATGAGATTGAATTAACTTTTAGAGAGGAAAAACTGTTGCTCGTGAAAGGAAAAGTAGGCGTATCAGGCAGGGCTGGCCTGCATGTGGTAGTGTATGAGGGATTCGAGACGGACATCGTCAAGGCACAAATTCTTAACCGGATGAGGCGATTCGCATCAAAGTGGCGAGACGAGAGGAAGCCAAACGCGATCAGTCACAGTCTACTTAGAATCCAGCCGAGTGTGGAATATTAAAGGCTGAAGCGACCATCACAGTGCACATGGAGATACGGCCATGGTGCTTTCTGTCTGACCGACCAAAGTACTAGCAAATGGCGAAAACAGAGGATTCTGACGTGATCGACAACAGAGTGGTTTGAGTCGGAATGAGGAGATGACATCAAGAACCGAGAAATCATCGATGCGAGGAAAAGTACTAACAGTGGGTTTAGTAGCCGATCAAGGGCGGGCCTTAGAGTGCGGGTTTTAATTTGATATAACATTAAACCCAGGATGACCCTTTTAGAATTCCAGAAGATGAGTGTTCGTGAATAAAACGGCCAAATGTGACTTCATGCTTTTCGGTTCAAGGTGCTTGATTAATTTCGACCTGAATGTCGATAACTTACGCGATGATCCAGGTTCTGGTGGAAGATTATTCCAAAGGAAGGCATATTTGGATGCAAAAACGAGGAGCGTTTAGATGCAGAGCAAAGAGGCGGCAGAATCACCATGGAGGGGTTACGCGTGGCATAAGGCCAATCTCTCGGAGTGAGAGCATCAATGCATAGAAGAGTTAATGCGAAGAAGGAAGCAAAGGCCAACTTCGAGTCTTCATATCCGTAAAAACTTGATGTCCGTCAACTGATATCCCTCAGTATAAGAAATGGCGGATGCAGCCCGAAAGGGGAGTTTTCGAGTAAAAACTCTCTGTAGACTCCTACCAGACTCGTCACAGTTACAAAATAGTCTGAATCCCTGCAACAATAATGTGATGAGCGGTGTCTTAACTTCAACCTTAAAAAATGCCTAATTATACGGTTACCCTCTATCAACAGGAGGCCGTTGAGATTTCAATCTCACTACTCTGTAGGAGGTCACCAACTCGAATCAGTCAGCGAGATAATAGCCCTCAGTATGTGGATGACGTCAACTATCAAACCATCGTCTCATTGCACCAAGATATCAAAGAAGTCTATGGGTGTCTTAGACGCGATTAGGAGACGCTTCCTCAATTTTGACGGAGGACTCTTAGGCCTAGTATTTGGAACATTTGTTCGGCCAATGTTGGAATATTGCGTTCAGGCATGGTGTCCCTTGACGAAGCAAGATTAAATCCTGTTGCGAACGTACAACAAAGAACAACCAAGATGGTCGACTGATTCTGTTGCTTATCTTACGAGAGACGTCTAAAAAAGCTGAAAGTATTTCCTCTCTCTTATAGACAACACAGAGGGGAATTTATCATGGCCCTTAGGATCGTCAGAGGGCTAGACCGTGCTCTCCTCGAACTGGCGCGAACGACCAATCTCCGAGGCCACTAATACAAATTTAAGATAAGGCATGCCAAACTTGAAGTTCGGCCAAACTCTCCTTCCACCAGCTGGCTGATGGATGGAATGATTTGTCCAACTTCGTTATCTTGGCAGAAAACGTTGAGACCTTTAAAAAAGACCTGAAAATTTATGCTTGATGGTCCAGTATTTACTCGATATCAACGACTAGCATAAAGGTTATGGAAGTATGTGCAAGCTTTTCCTCCGGCTATCTGTGAATAAGTTTTTCAAAGGCTCTGACCATATCCCTTATAAATACTGAATTATACTGATAATTTTTGATTCCGCCAGGATCACAGGCGTTTATTAGGTCAAAGAAAGGGCAAAAGTACTCAACGACGGAAAGAGCAAACATTCCATGGAGTCTTAATTTCAGAAAAATTGAAATTGTGCGAAATAAAGCCACAGATCTGCGCAGTTTTGATCGTAATTCTGAGGGCGTGTGGAGAGGAATCTAGATTATTGGTGTAGCTTAGACCTTAGACCTTGGTAGTGGAACAGTCGGTCATAGGTGCGCCGTGAAAAACCGAGTGGCTGTGGTAAACTTTTGGGTCCACAACACATAGCGACGTGTGACTTGTGAGAATTCTTTCAGCGATTTGGAACCCCGCGCGGAAATAGCAGGCATGCCAAATTGGATTTGCTCCAGGCAATGTTTGGTCGTATATTTAGAAAATGAATATACGCAATAGAGATTACTAGCATAAGTAAAAGATTGACGAGGTTTGGCTGCCGACGAGATATCAGTAATATAAAGCAAAAACGGAAGAAGACCTAAAACGGCATTTTCAATGATACGGCCTACAATAGAGCCTTCATTGGAAGTGAGGATTCCACTAAAACCTTTTGTTTACGAGTAATAGATTTGACTAACTAAAATCAATAAGGGGAGCTTATAAGTTAAATGAGAGTCTTCGAAGTGGCAATTTATCAAGGGCTTTACTAAGGTGGAAATATTTGACGACAACAAACAAATGATTATTACGATGAGAGGTAAGAAGACTGAGAAACGACATGTGACACGTTTGACAAGAGCGATCGGGTAAGGAGCCATGTTGACAAGAGCTAATAACTTTATCGGCCATACAAAAGTCAGTAATTTTAATGGCAATAATTCTTTGAAAGGTTTTGGCGAGGATAGGTGTTTCATACATACACCGATGGTTTGAACATCAGAATGTTGGCCAGCTTTAAATGCTGAAATAATAATAATAATAATAATAGTAATAGTAATAATAGAAGTCTTCCAATAATCAGGAAAGAAGTCATTTTCGAGAATGACTGAGAGGAGTTTGCCAAGCAGATGAGGAAAAGCTGAACTGTTTTATAAGAGAGTTGGCAGTTTCAACCGAATGCGAGTTAGTAAGCTGACTTATCAGTTTCCGAACACATGCAGGAACAAAATTGGTAATAATAAAAAAGGCACCAAACGAAGGAGGAATCGAAAGACGACGTCAATTTCAGTTGACCTACTCTATGAATAGTTCTCTTTAAAACCAATGGGCATCCAAGGTCTCTAGGAAGCTACATGGGCCACATTTGACTGCAAACCTTCAATTCAGTATTTTCCCTTCCGTGTTATCCACTGATTGATGTATGAACCTAAATCATAACGCTCAGTGCCGTGTTTGAGGTAGTCAAGGAAGCTTAAAATAGGCAGAAGAGTTGCTTAAATCTACCTCAGCATAGGATTTATACATTTATTTAATCGATGTGGCGAATATCTTCGTTCGCCTAGATAGTTGCTGCTATGTTACCGTTATCTAACTTTTACTGGTGTCAGCGTCTCTATTTATTAATGCGGCACTTTCTCTGTGACGGTCGCTGCATTGGTATTTTTGACTTTATGTCTTTTGAAGGTCCTCTGAGAACTTTTATGCTGAAGGACGGGTAGTTTAATTTTTTTCGGAATATTTTCAATTCTCGTCAGTTCGTAAAATATACCTCTATCTCCAACAAAAGAGTTTATTCCAATCAAACGCTGTCTATATAAAGTACGTTTTCAGTTTGCCTCACGTGTTTCGGTTCGGAGTGCACAAACAACGAGTACCAACTAATTTCAAGCATGCTCCAGATGCCGAGGCTATATCAGCAGTCTTTTCTTCGGACGAAATACCGGTGTTGCAAGTATAACTTTAGCTATCCTGTTAAGGAGTTGCGGGGACTTCTGACTTAGGGGAAAAGTATACATTCATTTTCTGACATGTGCCGAATTCTTCAACTTGAAGAAGTCAAGTTCGGAGAACTTACGTTTTCGATTATTCGTCCTAGGGCCTGTATAGTAATCTATGTAGGTAACGGTGAAGCAGTCAGTAAACAGAAGTAATAGGTGTGAGGTTTGAGGGCGTTCTGAACTGTCGGGGTATTTATGATCTAGTTCTGTCGGGGGCATGGAAAGCGAGAAGGGTGGACGTGAGGAGGGGTCTACCAGTGATATGCGCTAAGGTTCCATGGTTGCAGAAAGACGTTTCAGAATGCGGAATCTCACAAGCTGGTCTCATCTACTTTTTTTACACCACAAAATTGTTTGTGAATAAGTTATTAAGCAGTGATCCCAATAAAAAAAGCCACAACTGGTTGCATGAAGTTGTAGCGCGCAGGCCTGCTGGCATCCTTAACTCTCCCGGTGTACTATCCGTCAATGTGGACGGCTCCAGGTCATCTCCTGTCACCTTTTCTATCACACTCTAAGATGAACTCTTATTCATGATGTAGGCATCCCCTGCGACAGTCAGTCCGCACAAAAAAATATAGTGCCTGACCCACCATTCGGCAAGAGTTTATCGAGAAAGAGGGCAAAGATGGAAAACCCAATACTATAGCTTAATAATTACATTGACAGGAAGTTTGATACTTGGGGATTTAATAGGGTAGGTCTTCCAGCTTACGTGTCACGAGATGTGCGACTCCTCCGAGAACGCTGGCGGTTCATGATCCCTCACGGTTGCTTCAAAACAAAAATGGAGCACAGCAATTAAAAAATGGGTATAAAATACCAAACCAAGTGCATGGTCGGGATTTCGGAGCTTAGCAAACTAAACCAAGAGGCAACAAAGACGAGCGCGGGTCCCTAAAATCGACCGTGAAACTTTAAAGCTACCGAGTTTTCGTTTCAGCATGTGAGTGCCGCGCAAGTTGGATCTGGGTAGCGTCAGGACCCTACTGCGATTGGCTAAACAACAACTTCGCGGGTCGTGCGTATCGCAACGTTTGTTTTTTAATCCTGGTATTTTGGCGGCTATTTTACGTCTCATGCATGTCACACACGCCACACTCCAAGTGTACATTGTCATTCCTCCCTGGTAACCTTTTTTTCTTGTTTTTATGCTTTATGTCTGCCCAATCGATTATAACTCCAACAAGTGTCCGGCAGTATCCCCATTTCACCCATCTGCACATCGTGTGTTTCTTTATCAATAGACAATAAACTCTCATCATCTCTTCCCACGTTCTACGTCAGTGTGTGCGTGTGTTGAGAAACGTTTGCCCCCATCTTATCTGGAGCATTACAAATTTGGTGGCAGCGATGTCCGGATCGAAAGCTCCCGTCCGGGAACCCACGCCAACTCCTGGCTCACCCCCGAAAATCTCAACGGCGTGCCCTCCTTCGCCCTTCGCCCCTCTTGAAACCTGTTCGTACCTTACCCTACACTTCAAAAACATACAACACCGCCCTCGGCCAAAGCCTGGCCTATCCCCGCCACCAACACAACTGTACCCGACATCCACCACGCCAGCCTTCACTCCCCAGTCAATACAACCCCCGATCCTACGTCAAGACGACAACCTGGCCCAATGGATCTCTCTAGCAGAGCCATACTTAGAGTTGGTCCCCGAAAACTTCCGGAAACCACACTCAAATCCCTCCTCGCCCCCGAACTTTATACAAGGTAGATGGGCTGGCTCCCTCTCCTTTCTGCGCATTCGAGGAATACTTCGGCGCCCTCAAACAAATTTTCCAGTCAGAGTCCAGCCAGGCCGCGGAACAACAGCGGTTCTTTAATAGAACCCAGCGGGAAGGTGAAACCCTGCTAAATTTTTATATAGAATTAAAACACCTCTCGTTTCGCGCCTTTCCACCTCACGGCGATGAAGATCTCACGTTTTGTCGCATGATGTCGGGCATACGCGACCGTGAACTAGCGTTAATCTTCACCAGCCGTCCACCGGCCAACGTCAAGGAGGCTCTTGACTTGGACTCGGCTCGCCGCACCCAATACCCATTGGCGCAAGAACCTCAATCCACCAGAGATCCAACTACTTGGGGTCATCCACCCAACCTCCCAGGCCGGTCCACACCCTACCACACCACTTTAAACCGACGTTTCCAACCCCCCAGGCTTCCAGGCCCGCCAAACAACAATCAGTGTTACTACTGCGACCGTTTCGGCACAGCTGCCAAGAAATGCGGACACAACTCAGGTAACCAGCCCTTTCCCCTAGCCGCTTTATACACCCTCCCCTCTGATTTTAAGCCATTGACAATCTCGGGCACAGTGGCCAATAGGAGAGTCAGTATCCTTATAGACACGGGCGCAGCCGTCTCCCTGATTCACCGTAGCCTCCTCCATGGAACAAACTACATTCAGTCGGCATTCCCTCAGTTACAGATTCTCACCGCCAACAGTTCCACCCTCCAGCTTAGCGGCTCCGCCACAGTTCCAGTTTCCATCAAAGACACGACTATCCGGCATTGCTTCCTCGTGTCTTCTGAACTGAAATGGAATGTCATACTCGGCTGCGATTTTCTAAAACGACATGCCCAGGCTATTACCTTCTCCCCCACTTCTCAGTCCCTAATCCTCAAAGACGACGAGGTAACCGTGGACGTAAACAGTGTCGAAATCGATACACGACCTCCCCTCGATCCGTCCTCAATCGAAGATATCCTACCGGATAACATATCGGCAGACGATCGCGGCGCCCTATTCCACGCGTTAGCACCGTTCACATCCGTGTTCACATGGGCAGACCAGGCTATCGGACGGTGCAACGTAGTCCAACACCGGATAAACACCGGATCCGCCCCTCCACAGCACCTCCCTCCCCGACGGATACCCTTCCACTTTCGGGAAGAACTCGATAAGATGGTAGAAAACATGCTCCAACAAGGCATCATCCAACCTTCCTCCTCCCCGTGGGCAGCGCCGGTAACTCTGGTTAAAAAGAAGGACAATTCCCTTCGTCTCTGTGTTGACTACAGACGCCTCAACGCGGTCACGGTCAGAGATGCCTTTCCCCTTCCCCGTATGGATGACCTCCTAGCTTCTATGGCGGGGAAGAAATTCTTCTCTACCCTTGACCTCTCCTCAAGCTACTGGCAAATCGAAATACACCCGGAAGATCGCGCAAAAACCGCCTTTTCCCTGCCCTCGGGACTCTTCGAGTTCACCACACTACCTATGGGCCTAGCCAATGCAGCGGCGACCTCCCAACGCCTCATGCAGAAATTACTGCAAAACCTCTGTCCATCGAAGTGCCTTGTTTACCTAGACGACGTCATAGTGTGGGGCACCACGATATCAGAACTGCTAGACAACCTTTCGGAAGTCTTAACGAGGAACCAAGATGCCGGTCTGACACTCAATCCAAAGAAGTGCAAGTTCCTCCAACCAGAAATTCCCTTACTCGGCCACATAGTAAGCCGCGAGGGCCTCAAAACGGATCCTGACAAGATCCAGGTAGTCATAGACTGGCCCCAGCCGGCCAACGGAGATGAAGTCCGCTCGTTCCTGGGCCTAGCAGGATACTACAGGGCTTTCATACGTCGTACGCTCGCCTTGCCTTCCCTCTCACGAGACTGACCGAGAAGTCCCGACCATTTAAGTGGACAACCGAGTGCGAGGACGCCTTTTCACACCTAAAGGAAGCCCTTACCGCCGCCCCCGTTCTCAGTTTTCCCGATCTCAGTCGTGACGGACCCCAATTTATCCTAGACACAGATGCTAGTAGTCACGCCATAGGAGGAGTACTGTCGCAGACAGACACCGATGGCAGAGAGCACGTTATACAGTAAGGCAGCCGTACGCTTGATAAGTCGGAACGAAATTATAGCGCCACACGGCGAGAGATGTTAGCTCTAGTCTCCTTCACCAAGAAATTTGCTGCGTTTTAAAAAGGCAAACCCTTCATCATCAGGACGGACCACTCAGCTCTGGAGTGGCTACAGAATTTCCACGAACCGGAAGGACAAGTAGCAAGGTGGCAGGAAATGTTGGCGGATTTTGACTTCACCGTCGTACATCGCCCTGGGAAGCAATACCTTAACGCGGACGCACTATCGCGAATTCCCATGCGTGAGCCCCACAGCTGCTCCTCTTGCCAAGATCTCGACGTTAATGCTCTGTCGGTGACCACTTCGGCGGTGAACTGGGCTAACCTACAAGCCAACGATCCGGATGTCGGTCTCATCTACGACCGATTTGTGCGAGGGTCCATCAAACCGTCGAAAAACCAGATGTCCGGGGAAAGCCGTGAAGCACAAACCCTGTGGGCCTCCTGGCAAAACCTTCTTATGAGGGATCGAGTACTTTTCTTCAAGTATAACCCCCAATCCCCGACCCGCCTCGTCCTCCCTCCGGCTCATACACGCAGCGTCTTACGGGAGCTACACCTCCAACTGGGCCACGCGGGACAAGGCAAACTGGAAAAAGCGGCGAGGCTTCGCTTCTGGTCACCTAATCTTCGTCAAGATGTGGCACTCATATGCCAAGAGTGCGGAGTTTGCGCGCGATTTGAACATCCCACTCACAACCCCAGAGCACCGTTGCAGCCGATTTCCACCGGCTACCCAAATCAGCGCCTTGGAGTCGACATCGTAGGCCCTTTCCCACAATCACGGAAGGGTAATCGATACCTTTTAGTGATGGTCGACTTTTTCACCAAATGGGCGGAAGCGGCTCCCCTACCCGACCAGACAACGGCAACGGTCGCAGAGGCGATCATGAGTACGTGGGTTGCCCGTTTCGGGGTACCGGATGTTATTCACTCCGACCAAGGTGCCAACTTTGAAAGCCTCTTAGTGCATGAACTGTGTAGTCGACTCGGCATACAGAAAACGAGGACCACAGCTTATCACCCACAAGGCAACGGACCGACGGAGAGAACCAACAAATCTATTTTGTCTCTATTACGAGCGTTCATAGATTCGGCCAACAACGACATCTGGGACACCCTCAT
The DNA here is from genome assembly GCA_902702965.1 of Spirometra erinaceieuropaei. Classification (NCBI taxonomy): domain Eukaryota; kingdom Metazoa; phylum Platyhelminthes; class Cestoda; order Diphyllobothriidea; family Diphyllobothriidae; genus Spirometra; species Spirometra erinaceieuropaei. The sequence goes on from CACRXP010000023.1 coordinate 317,229, forward strand.
TCCCCATTGTCTCCTATCCTACCGCAGTACCATACACAAGTCAACGGGCTTCACTCCCGCTATGCTGACTTATGGCCGCGAACTTCAACTCCCTTTGGACTCCTATCTACCTACCCCACGACCCGAGTTCCCAAC
>CACRXP010000023.1:334185-354982 GCA_902702965.1 Spirometra erinaceieuropaei
ACGACTTGGTGTAGGAGCGAAATCCTATGCTTACCGATACAACCCTTAGCGTCGCCTTTCCCTGTCATTTAACTCTTGAGTTAATCCCGGTTGTAGCGTTTGTATCGGTCTTCCGAAAAGTTCTGCGCAATCAGCGCCGTTACGTGTCACTAGGCTTCAGCTAATTTGTTCACTTGCTGAGCCAGTTGCCTATATAATAAGTCCTTTGTTGGCGAACTGGCCTTGAACCTCTAGGTTGACTGACCGGAAGAGTTTTATGAACTTTCAAACTTTCAAACTCTGCTTACACATTAGGTCGACTGAAGGATCGATAAACTCTATCGATCCCCAAGGTTGCCGTTAATAAAACAAAAATGCAGTAGTTGTTGACCTACACTTTGTGCTGTTTATGAACTGTCTACTAGACTTTAATACTACAGACCACGCGTATAAAGCTCCTGACGGAGTCTTTGTTGCCTAGATTCCTATGCTCCATCTGTGTAGTTCTATTTCCTTGTTTTAACTGATTGAATGAGACATTCTCGAAAATTTCACCTATTTGTCAGGACGAACTGTAGTCATGTGTCCGGTTTTTCTGCCGTCTTCGAGTTCATATGTGCAAGTTTTACTTCGGCTTAGGTCAGGGTTCCCAAATAATCAGTTACTGTTAGGGGAGCGGACGCCTCGGCTGCCGTTGATAGTGTAAGCGACAACGTTACCTAGCAGACCGTCAGCAAAGGCATCTGCAAAGGCGTTGAAATCCATCTGGCCAACCGTCTCTAGGTTAGACGACATTATAGTTAGGAAGTGGTGAGTGGATTACTGCCAGTGGCCACATTGAGAAGGCCAGCTGATCCCCCACCGTTTCACCGTGCAGCAGCAGAAAGTCAACGGAACACGTGTCTAGGCTTTTAGCTAGTATCGATGCCGGGAGTATGCTCACGTGATTTTTCAGCCTAGAAATCAAACTACTGATGGAAGATGTGAACATCACGCGGTTATTCCGTTGACATTGATAGTCTCCAGCGCAAGTATTTGCCTGAGAATTCCTGCATATCATCGATCGAGCTAACGGGGTATGACGCGAGAGCTATCGGTGGGAATGATTAAGCTGATGCTGGTTATACACGTACTACTTGAAAAGGCTATAGCAATTATAGACGCAGACCTCCTCGTGTCGCAGCTTCGCTATACAAATGCTCAGCTTTCACTGCAGTCGGTCAGCAGCAGATCCCTAAATTAATTTGGTCCGACTGGCACGCCAGTCCCGCCGACGGAAAACCGCAGGACCGGAGCTCTGATCTAAGTCAGCTCTCCCCATGACCACCCTGACCCCGTCGCCTGCAAGGACTGTGTTAAACGACTTCATCGTCGGATCAGCGCAACACATGGCGGGACAATTATAGACGGCAAATAGGGAAGGCTCACCGGTTCCGTCCTTAGTGACTGTATAGTCATGCTATGGCGACGTGATGGGAGGGGGGTGGTGTAAATTCGAAGCTGACGCAAGCACCACCGATATAATACATTCGGGCGAGGTATATCTACCGAGCGCAAGGGCCATGTTTCACGTTCATACAAAGTGCTAGGACTTAAACTCAGCACCACGCTTTAGGTTTCTTCGATTCATCGCATCTGTCCGTTCCTTCGGTATCTCTAAACTATTAAAATGGTATCACTCCTGAAAAGCCTCTTATTAACCTTTTTCATTAAAAAAAAGCTAATTGGATATCCCACTGACTCCAGTCGGACAACTTGACTTGAGCCATTGCATGCCGAATAACCTCGGTTGTTTTCAATCTACCTACGCAGGATTAGCTACTTAATTCTCATTCAAACGCAAGTCCCATATTTTTACGAAAATCTACATTGAATCTCCTATCCCTTGGTTTCTGGTAAAATATGAAGTTCCGTAGTCCCAGACAGAGTTGTTTCAGGCCTTAATATCGACGAACACAGCAGAGTACTTCATAGATGTTTTGGCAGATTTTGAATAATTCATATTGACCCAACCGTGAAAAACTCGGCGCCTCGGCGAGATTCGAACCCACGACATCAAGGGGAAGGCTTTAGCACAGCCAACGCTCTAACCACCTGAGCTGCGGGGCTCCGCTGGACGAAGCGAGTTTAATCACATTTGGGCCAAGTTACCCGCCCAACCTACTGCAACGTCTGGAATCCACCAAATCTGATACAGTAAGTTGACTGCCCAAGCAGGATTTCCTAAGTAATTCACCTAGAATCCACAAGATGCCTACCAGGCTCACGTAATTCATAGATGTTTTGGCGGAGTGGGTTGGGCGGGTAACTTGACCCGAATGTGATTAAATTGCGTCGTTCGGCGGGGCCTCGTATCTCAAGTGGTTAGAGCGTTGGCTGAACTAAAGCCTCCCCCTTACTGCGTGTTCTTGAATCCCACCGAGACGCCGAGTTTTTCACAGTTGGGTCAATATGAACAACAGAGTAAGCCACTCGGAAGAACGACGTTATCCGGAAACTTGTCTTCCACTCCGCATCGTATTTGTAGGTTGAGGTAAACTACGACAAAGGCCGAAATCTACAGCCATTGTCCCTGAACCCACGAGACGTTCACACTGAATTCGAAGTCCGAACTTCATTGTCCTACCTGTACAGATTCTACGCAGCAGGCACAGATGCCTTGTAACTAGATTTGGGAGCTTGAGAGGAAATGCTTCGAGTAAGACACCCATTTTAGATGAAAATAAGACTATTCAAGACGGACTTGACGAAAATAGCACTGACATTAGGGGACCAAGAAGACATGAAGTCCGGTCCGCCAAAATGCAGTTCCTCATTATAGGATGTTCGAATTAAAGAAAAATTATGAGATATGACCGCGAGAAATGTAGTATCTCGTGGGCATTTTTGCTGAGACCGCAACTGCGATGTTGCTAGGTGCAAAGAGGTCCAGAGGCACAATCGGAGTGTTTAAAAAATAATTGCGCAAAGTGATATAGGGCACTGCTTAGAGTTCCTTGCCATCCACAGCCTCGAAGAGTCCGTTTAGAAGACGTCTGTGGATAGGATAGGGAATAATCCAAACTCTGGTCAACGTCATCGTCCCTGAGAACAGGCCTATACCTCTGAGTTGTGTTGGCAAGTAGTCCTCAAACTAATCTATCAGAGCCAGGGTGGTGAGATATAGAGTTGCTTTCTCAGCCGTAAGCTGGTATTTGGTGACAATCGCAGACCCAAACATGCATTTGTCGTATGCTACTTAATCTGGCCCTCGATGCATCCCTTTTCCAATTTGAGCGCTGCCTAATAAGAAACCAAAAGGGACGAAGGTCTAGCCGTCTGGATCATATATCCACAATGGCAGAGGAGGACTCGGATGAAATGACCGCCAGACCACCACTGGATTCAAATGACCTTGTGCTCATAATAAGGCCATGTTTGTCAGTGACCCCCTGTCGGCGCACCTTGATTACCAATGGTCACCAAAATCATAGTCCTAGCTCATTTTCACAATCCGGGTCAGCATCCTGTTTCCATCATTAGCTGGAACGCACTCCTGAGCTCGTGGCGATCATGTGCGTAGTGTGTGATCTTATGACGCCGCGTCGGATTACCACAAATACGGACAGCGCTCACACTATCTTCAAGTCTTATCCTCTAACCATGGATCCAGTCCTTGTAGTGGCGACGTTTGCTGTGGGTCCGAGCTGGCGAATAGTCCAGTCCGAAGTCAGGTCGTTTAACTATGAAATTTTCATTTGCGCTATTCTCGGGAGTGAGGGAACGAAACAGAGTTTCGTGGGAACTATCTGCAAGTCTTATCCTCTAACCATGGATCCAGTCCTTGTGGTGGCGACGTTTGCTGTGGTTTAGCACCTCCTTGGGTGCGCTCTAAGCTTACATTGTCATTCAGGCCAATCGTCTTCTGTTGAAGAGGTTTTCAAAAGAGAATCCTCGTCCACGTCAGTGCATGAGTCAGCTAGAGACGGCCGTACGAACGTCCATAACACTGTAGCGAAATCCTCAACACAGTCTGCATCGTATTTACTCCTACCTCGTATCTTTTTGACACGTAGTCAGAGTTGTGGCCAGACCCGAACAGGGGCGCGGTCAGAACCATTCTCGCTGACGGCTTCAGCATCGCATTCCGCACGGCGGCCTTGCGCCCGCTCTAGCACAGTATGTTTGAATAATTACATGGAAAATGTCAAGTGTGAACATCATTAGAATCCTTAATGGCTTGATGTCTCCTGGTGTGTCCAAATAACTGCGACGGGACTAGCAGACTTTTCCCCATTCGCGAACCGGTTTCTCATTTCCTAATGGCCAAGGATATGATTCATAGCTACGTTCTACTTTCCTCCTGAAATCTCCCTCCGTAGCAACAGCCAAAAAGTTCACTGATGGTGACTCGGCCGAGGGCAGCTCGAGGTTTGTCATAAAAAACCGTTCTGCCTATCGTCTGCATATGGACCAAAACAACGGTAGTGTTGACAACGGCACCTCTAAGGCGTACTAATGCAGTCTTTAGTGACGTCGATTTCCAGCGCACATCTGGCAGATCACGACACCATGTCGACATAAGTTGCTACTGGCACCGCTGAGATGAGAGAAGGGCATTTCACAGCGCTGGACATCTAAATGGTGTGCGCAGCATGCTTTGGAAAGCACTCCCTGGAGAGATAGACAACGCTCACACTTGTACTGCGTCGACTTTTTCATAGTTATGGCCTCTGTTGCTGACGCGAGGAGTGTTCCCACGTTCCAGCACGTGATGTGCGGTTCTTTATTGCTTGCGACTGTGGTGTTGACCATTACGCGCATGCCGCATCACCACATGGCAGTGGTCTAGGATGCAACCCTACACGTGGCAGTAGGATACTTGAATGCAGCTGGCCGAACGTCCGGAGATACAGACCGACCTGTACAGATACCAACCACTCTTAAAACACCATCACAGCGTATCTACGTACTCTGAACCGAAACTCAGTCCGCCGCCCCCCCCCCATGACAATCCAAAGGAAACTCTTCACACTGTTAGTGATTTTTTTACTTTCATATGTAATGACTGCCTAACTTGTCACAGGTAATGAGATAAGCGAATTAACAGCAAACTCCCATCTCGCCCTTTTTAGTTTTCTTTGCTTAGTTATTCCCGGTACCGCGCTCTTGTCCGACCCATCCTTGTTTCTGGGTGTCTAATGTCCGTAAAGTAATGTCATTCTTGTTTATTTTCCTGCAATCCTCTGTCTGTTTCCCAAGCCGAGTGCTTGACTCGCCGGCGGCTACGCTTGCGGCGGCCCTGAGCACGGCCAAGAAAATCGCTGAGAATAGTCCCGTTGCCGTTCAAACTGCGAAGGCCAGTTTGCTCTACTCGAAGAATCGTTCTGTTGAAGAGGGACTCAGACACATTGTGAGTCGTCTTGTTTTTGAAACTCCTTCGACGATTCGTGCTAAAAAGTAATTTCGCGATAAGCATGCTGCCCTAAAACGGGTGAGAATTAGCCAACTCGACCAGGCCTAATCGAAGACCCTAGTCACTCGGGCTCAATAGCTGAATTTACTTACTTACTTGTACTTGATACGGCTGCGATCATTTCTGATCTAGCCGGCCTCGATGATGTCCCGAACTGTACCTCTCCACGCGTGACGATCCGCGGCAGCAGATCTAGACAGCCCAACCCATTCCCTTCGCCAACGACGGAGACCGAATACCGAAGGTCCAAGAACCACCTCCATGTCTTGACGGACAGTGTCGAGCCAGGTTTTGAACTGACCCCCTCTTCGACGCCTCCAATGGGGCAACGGTGCCGGATCGAGGGCAGTAACACTGAGCTCCTGAGGTGGACGACGAAGAACATGCCCGAACCACCTCAGTCGTCTTTCTTGAATGGCCTGAGTCATCCTTGCGATGTTATCGCAGCGAGCGCGGACTATCTCATTTGAGACGAAGTCGGTTAACTTCACTCGAAGGATGATCCTCGAGCAGTGGTGGTCAAATACCTCTAGTTTTCGCTCATCCTCCACGCGCAAAGCCCAGCATTCACAACCGTAGAGAAGGACAGACCGGACAGATGCACGGTACACGCGAATTTTAGTGGCGATGGAGAGGCCACGTCGCTTCCACAGGCATTTCCGAAGGCTTGAAAAAACCCAGCTGGCAGCATCGATTCGGGAGACAATGTCGTCCTTACTCTGTCCATTAGGCAGCAGCCTCGCCCCGAGCTATTTAAAACTGTCCACTTCTTCAAGTTGACAGCCATCAATCCCCAGGGGTGCCTTCTGGTCAGGGATGCAGCTTGAGAACACTGGTCTTCCAAGCGTTTATGGACAAACCGACTGATTTAGCGACCTCGTTCACCCGTGACACCATAGACTGCAGATCACCAACACTTGAAGCAAGTAAGGCGATATCATCGGGTAGTCGAGATCAGTCAGTCGATGTCCGGGTGCAAATTCAGCGCCGTCACTGTCGCGTAGGGCCCTCCCGAGGATCCAGTCAATAGCGTAGTTGAACAGTATGGGTGACAGGATACAACCCTGTCGGACGCCAGACCGAATACCGAACGATTGGGAAAGATTGTTACGGACCAGGACTCTCGCAGTAGTGGAGCGATAGTAGGCCTTGATCATGGCGATGATTTTTGCTGGTACACCATCTAGCGCCATTATCTGCCACTGGGACTCACGGTGAACGGAATCGAACGCGGCGGCAAAGTCAACGAAGCAGACGGCCCTCGGTTGTTGGTAACTATGTCGAAATTCGAGAATGCGTCTCAGTGTGAATATTTGATCTGCGCATCCACGTCCAGCACGAAATCCGGCTTGGTTGGGCCTCGTCCTTGAGTCACGCACAGCCTGGAATCGCCTGAGTAGGACAATAGCGAAGATCTTCGCAGCAACGTCGATGAGACTTATGCCGCGGTAGTTCTTGCATCTCGTCTTATCTCCCTTCTTGAGGATAGGTACAAGGATGCCTAAGCCGCAGTCATCAGGAACAACCTCGTCTCTCCACAGCCAGATATGACTATTTGGATTTTGTCAATTAGGGTTACAGGGCGTTCGGTCTCTTATTCCGGCTTCGGAGATACTGAAGTATTATCACCGCATCCGAAATCTCCAAAGGCGTCATTCTATAGATCCTCATTGGTCTGAGCTGGCGAATAGTCCAGTTCGAAGTCAGGTCGTTTAACTATTAAATTTTCATTTACACTATTCTTGGGAGTGAGGGAACGAAGCAAAATTTCGTGGAAAATTAATGCCATTTCTGCTCTTTTAAAAATCCGTTCCTTCAGGCGGACTTGAATCAGGTCATGCTGCAGTCGCCGGACATCAAGTTGGCTGTTGCCGCTGCAATACAAAAGAACAAACCCGAATTTCCCGACGCCTAGGCGGCCAACCTGCTTCTCACCTGTCTTGCGAATCATTGCAACGAAGGCCTAACTGTTGCTACTCAGGGATTCTTAAAGGCTCGAGTCCGGATTTTCTTCTTAGTCTCCCTATTTTTCTACACATGTTTATGCTCTTTATATTTGCAATTTGCTACACGAAACTTCCTTTTTGCTGTTAAAGTATCCCTGACACTTTTGTCGAAAAATTGATTTGCTCTCTCCGTTTGCGGTTTTTCTTCAATACCGTTATCATCGGCCACTGTCTGAGTTTAAAACTTCGCCTGAATTGCCTGTTGTCAAGAATAAAGAACGAAGCGCAGTTAGCGTTCTTTCCGGCCCGGGAAGCGCTGTCAGCTAAAGTCGTTTATCCTAACCAAGAGCTAGCGACTCATTTATTGCTCAGTCCTGCGCCCCTTCGTCAGCTCGGACTTCCGCTCACAAAGCTAGCTGTTGGTCGTCCAGCGTATTAGTGATCTTGGTCGGTGTTTTTCCTTTATGTAAATCATAATGCGCCTGTCTGGATTCCTTCTCTACTTGGTGAAGCCATGAGTTGACTGAGGGGTCCGGCCTGCTACAACCATATGTTAGCCGCCTTAGCCTTGCGAACTGAGAGTAAACCGGAACGTTTTGGCTTGTTAAGCTGTTATTCGCCCCCTGCCCCCTCCCCCAGTAAGTTTAATAATCTCAATTAAAGTCCAGCTACCGCGTTTTCTAGGTTACTGCGTACTAGCCACGAGTTAAGAAATGGGACTTTTAGGGGTCGATGCATGCATGACATTGAGGCCTCCATTTAAAGGTTGGTGTTGCGTCTCTAACGCCGTTTGGTCATAGGCATTTCATTGGTGTCATGAGCGTGTCCGTGTGCATCGCTCACTTTTCGGGGCTCGCTCGTCTTCGTGATGTAACCAACCGGCTGTAGATTTGGAAACAGCTGGACGCCGAATAAGCGCAAGCAAATGGACTGAGCCGTTAACCCCAGCTGCTCTGCGTGCGTGTGGTCTCGCGCGCCTGCTTCGACTGTTTTGCGCAGTCGTGAAGTAATTTACGTAAGTTGCTAGAACTACGTCGATAAATATTGCTGTAGAAGGGCTTCCTTTTCATTAAACTGCTTTCAGATTGCAGCGAAAACCACGCGAGATCATATTTGCGAAACCCTAAATCCGCGCCGCACTTGAGTTCATCTGCCAAGCCCTGCTTACCAGCTTCGGGTACGTGGTTCATACCTTGCAAGGAATCACATGATCACGGCCGCCGAGCGCGTGGAACGTATGCGAGCTCAGCCCCCAGGTTAGCCAGCCGCGGGCCTCCACAAGCCCTCTAATCATCAAATTAATTTAGTAAGCTGACCGATAGAAGCAGGGGAGCTGGTTCTAGGAAGCAGCTAAGGTGGAAGTGCGACTGCTCGGACGGGAATTCCGCCCTCGTGGTGTGTGTCTATCACCCTTATCTGCGAATGTTTTTATGATGAGCTCAATTGAGGAACCGAAACGCCGGGCGAATGCAATTCCTGTCCCGGCGTTCGAACTTTGCTAGGCTGACGCTGACTGGCTCGCATGAGGCACGCGTCGAACTCGGTGCCTGCAGGATGAGACACTACATATCCGAACTTATGACACACTAGAACTGATTAGCCCTTGCCCCAAACACTACTGAAAATTAAGAACAAACTTAGGTAACACCACTGATTCCCCGGTGCTAATTCTCCACTTCGAGTTTGTATCACAGTGGCTAGAAGGAGACTTCCTCGGCCGACATGAACCATAATCGGACTTCGCCACTTTAGTTACACTAACCGCCACGAAGAAGAACAAGGTTAAACCTTCATCAAGCTTTGGGCAGTATTTTTCCATCAAAATCTGCACGCCAAGGGCCCGCAAACAACTGCCATCTTAGGTCGCTCTGACAATCTGGGATGTCCATACCATCTTGCAAAATCCAGCGTCGATCGACCATAAGGGGAACACCGTTGGTTGTTTGCGAACTAACATACTAAAAAGTAGAATTCACCATCTGAGAGACTCAGTTTTCCGAACGACGGCACCTAAGCGAAGTAGGTACCGGATGGACTCTTTAGTGACTACTCAAAGAGAAAAGGATAAGGTGTTGGATCGCCTTCGTCATCAGAAGTCGACATATACTTTCCCTCCCACAATTAACAAGCGTTTCGTAGCAGTGAGGCACTCCATTCGAGGGGGATTTCGTCACGATCGTATGTCTAAGTCCGCCATAACGCTATGGGGATCCGTACGACTTCGTGTTTGTGCCGATGGAGAGAAACTGCCTGTTCCTAGGGACTTAAATGCACGAGTAGACCGGGATAACGCCACCTTGGAAAGGAAAGTTCGGTTGTTATGGCACAATTCATCTTGATCCCACTGTGAAAAGCGGCGTCTCGATGGGATTCGAATTCGACCGCAAAGGGAGGCCTTAGTATAGCCAACTCTCTAGCCACCCGGGCTACGAGGGTCCACTGGGAGACCTGAGTTTAATCATATCTGGGTCAAGTCAAATGTGATGTAGTAGTCATCTGGTGGATTCTAGATGGATTGCCTAGGAAACTGCTTGGACAGTCATTACCGCATCAGATTTGATGGATTCCAGGCGTTGCAGTAGGCTGGGCGGGTAACTCGGCCGAAATGTGGTTAAACTCACGTCTCCCGGTGATGCCTCGTAGCTCAGATGACTAGAGATTTGGCTGTATTAAAGCCTCTCCATGCTGTCGTGGGTTCGAATCCGGCCGAGATGCCGAGGTTTTCACGTTTGGGTCAAAATGAATTCTTCAAAATCTGACACAAGTTACTGAATATGCAGCTGATCTACCTCACGTTAAACACAATTTGAGTTAAAATTCCTCCTACAGGACCGTTTTCCGCCTTCCCGACCGCAATAAAACAAAGTGCATAAATTCTCGCCAGCGTCCCTGGTTACTGGTGAACAATCTGCTCGTCGGGAGGCGTGACCAAAAGGACAAAGTTGGTGTCTGATAGAAGCGAACAGGCGAGTTCCAGGTAGCAGTTCAGAAGATGAAGATGCGATCACTGGAACAAGAAATTTATTTGCCTGACGTTTCGGATCCTCACTCGAATCCATCATCAGAGACATTCGCAGATAAAGGTGATGGTGGCACCAGGAGTGCAGTATTTATAGCACGTGGCTGCCGTGGGACCGTATGCGCACTGCAATTAACAGTTCTCGCAATCACCGCTGGGGTCGTAATTGATGCGGTGGTTGCTTGTCGGTCCGAGTCCGAGTCGTTAATTGCCGCGATTTCGTCATCTGTGCTGGATGCAGGTGTGACGATTGCTCGGAAAACTGGCTCACTGTCACCGTGATGATTGCTCGCCCGCGCCCTCCCTACGTGACTGATTCTCCTGCCCAGGGAAAATCGCAGTACGGAATAGGGTACCGGGAGGTCATTGTGCTTGTTGATGGATTACGGGCCTGAGAACCATGACTCGAGCAGCTCACGACTCACGCGGTTGTCACCCTTTGCGAGGATTTCGGCCTCTTGAAATTTGAAAATATGGCCGGGTCCCGTCGAGTGTGTCGCCACCTGAGAGTTAGCATCTCCCCGCCTCACTGCTGCTGCGTGCTCGGCAATTCGCGTACGGAGTAATCTCCCAGTTTCTCCGACATAGCTGCTTTGTCCGCAACTACGCCAGATCCGGTAAACGACTCCAGACGTTTCCTGCCGTGGCAGCGGGTCTTTTGGCCTCATGACTTGGCGCCTAATGGTTGCTTCCGGCCTGTTTACAACCCCAACTCCAAGTGGAGTGAGAAGACGACTGACGGCTTCCGATACGCTCTTCACGTACGGAAGCGCCTGCCAAAATTTGGGGCCGGTTGGATTTGGTCTCTGGTCTCCTTTTCGTATGCACTGGTTGACAAAGTTGCGCGGGTAACCATTGGCTCTCATTACCCGTCGAAGATATTGTAATTCAGCAACCTTGTCTTCCATTTCACTGCAGTGCGTCTCAACGCGTCCCTATAGCGCCCTTACGCAACTGCGTTTGTGACTGATCGGGTGGTTGCTATTGAAGTTCAGTATTTGCGTCGTATTTGTCGCTTTCCTGAACACTTTGGTTTTTAGGCCACCACAATCTTTGCGGCAGACGAGGACATCCAGGAAGGCCAGCTGATTGTTTTCCTCCTCCTCCATCGTAAATTGAATGTCCGGGAAGACGGCGTTGAGATGTTCTTTGAACGTCAGCACCTGATCCCGTTCGATGACGACGAAGGTGTCATCCACATACCGAGCCCAAAATTTCGGTCTGTGGTGTCGGAAAACCAGCGACTCCAGCCGTTGTAGGACCGCCTCGGCTATGAGTCCCGAAATCGGCGAACCCATTCGCGTTCGCTTCACCTGCTCGTAGATTGTTCCGTCGAACGTAAAGTACGTCTTGAGACAGAACTTCAGTAACTGCATGATTTGGGCGTGTCCGAGGCGATTCTCCGTTTCGTCGTATTTCTCTCGTAGGAGTAGTTCGATGGTCTCGACTGCCAGGTGGTGCGGGATAGAAGTAAAACGGGACGTGACGTCAAAGGAAATCACGACATCGCTTGGCAGGAGACTTACTCCTTTAAGTTTCTCCAACAATTGCGTTGACGAGCTGACTGTGGTGTTCGAATCGGAGGTCAGAAACTTGAGACGTTGGAACAGCCACTTTGCCAGTCCGTAGGTTTGAGTGCCCTTTAGTGATACGATAGGCCGGAGAGGAGCGCCCTCTTTGTGCACTTTTGGGCGACCGTAGAATCGGGCTAGGGCCGTTTCTTGTGCTCTCGCCATGCGTCGGTCGATTGGCGATATTGCACCTGGTGCCACCATCACCTTTATCTGTGAATGTCTCTGATGATTGATTCGATTGAGGATCCGAAGCGTCAGGCAAATAAATTTCTTGTTCCAGTGATCGCATCTTCATCTTCTAAAGTTGGTGTCTGTTGACTCTGACTGTCCGTTTTCTGTGCATGATGTCAGGACATTAAGAAATGATGCCCACCCGAAAGCCCCGGGTGCCGACTCGATTCTAACTGGTTCGCCAGAATAGTGGCCCTCAGATTTTAAAAAATGGTTGACTTGACTTCTCTAAATGATGCAGGTAAAATTATGAGTCGCAAAGGAATTCATGGACATAACTATTAGTAACCTCTTCAAAGAAAGGTAAACCCGCGAGTACGCCATATTCGTCAGGACATCCTCCTTCTTGAAGAAGGAGACACGATCGCCGGGACAAGAGCTTTACTAGCCTGACGTTTCGGATTCTTACTCGAATCCATCATCAGAGGCAAAAAGAGCAGAAACGGGTGGTTGTTGCACGAGGGGCTGCAACATTTATAGGATGCAGTAGCCATGCTACCGCATACCTATGAACATTCATGGCTCCCCCCTTCATCCGGGATCGTCGCACTTGGTGTGATCATAGCTTGATGGCCGACATTCGAGTTGTTAATTTCTGCAATTTCATCATGTGCGTTGGGTGTTGACGTGATGATTGCTCGGCCATCTGACGCACCGACCCCGGTGTTGGGAAAAGTGTTCACCTCTGCGCTCCCCGCATGGCTTGTTACTCCGCCCAGGCGAAATTTTAGCACGCAGTATGGAGTGGGAAGATCGTTGCACTTGTTGATGGACTGGGGGCCAGTAAACCATGATTCCAGTAGATCCCGGCTCACGCGGTTGTCACCTGTTGCGAGAATTTAGGCCTCATCGAATTTGAATGTGTGGCCGGTTCTCGTCGAATGAGCCGCAAATTGAGAGCTGGCGTCATTTCTGCGCACCGCTGCCGCGTGTTCGGCCATTCTCGTTCGGAGCTGTCTTCCGGTTTCTTCGACGTAGTTGCTTTGTCCGCAACTGCACCAGATCCGATAAACGACTCCAGACGTTTCTAGCCGTGGCAGTGGGTCTTTCGGTTTCATGGCCAGACGCCTGATGGTTGCCTCTGGTCTGTGTGCCACTCCAACCCCAAGTGGTGCGAGAAGGCGGCCGACAGCTTCCGAAACGTTCTTGACATGCGGAAGTGCCCGCCAAGATTTAGTGTCCGTGCGGTTAGGCCTTTCGTCCCTTTTGCATATGCACCGGTCGACGAAGTTGCGCGGGTAGCCATCGGCTTTGAAGACCCGTCGGAGGTATTGTAGTTCGGCAATTTTGTCTTTCTCCTCCTTCTCTGCATTGCTGGAAAAATCATTTTAGGGCTTTTATCGTTTGCATCTCCACCTGGAAAAGGGATCCCACCCAGGGGCAATGAAAGTACTAGGCAGTGGGGAATGGCTTTCATACCATTGACAGTTGCACGAGGACCTTCAACACCGCAAATTAAGACGGGGTCGTGGAAAGTAGAAATTCGAACTGCGCGACGGCAAGTTGGCACACCTGAAGGACAACGGGTCGACCATTGAGGTGTTAGCTGTGACAAATGAGGTGAGACAATGCTGTGTCCCTTCCAGCCTCAATCTGCCTCATGTTTTATGCGATGTTTATGGACACCTGTTGATAGGCTTAACCGGGCACCGACGTAAACTGTCGAACTCTCAGGAAACTGCTGAACGCGCGCCGTATTCAGGCCGTCAAAAAACCTCCAAAGTCATAATGAGGGACGGCCTCTTTGTTGATGACGGTGCAGTGGACACCACAACTGGAGCGGACCTGTATCCGAATCTGTTCTCCAAGCCCACAGTTTAGCAGGAAATGAGAAACACGCGCCAACTGTCAATGGTAATCGATCTGGAGCAATAAACCATTTCTTATACCGGGGCAAGGTTTTCTCACAGACTATCAGGGCCGATAACAAAGCTGCGACCTGGATGTCTAGGGTTAGCCAGACTTTTTATAGGCTCATGCATTTACCCCAGAATCGTCGAGAGATCTTTGTAAGCACGAAATCGGAAAATCGCAGGGCCGTCGTCCTGGCAACGTTTCTCTACGACCCAGAAACGTGGACCGCATCGCAACCAAGAGCGAAGGCTGGTCCACTGTCTGCGAATGAAGCAAGTGGGGAAGGATGGAGTTCGAAGTGATGTCCGAAGCCCACGTGCCGGGGGAAACTGGCGTGTCCTTAAAGTCTATGGCCTGCTGAGGCAGATTCGACTTCCATGGCGCGGTCATGTCATGAGGAGGACCTGCCTGATCGGCCTTTCTGCGGTAAGATCGCCACAGGCCTCCGCAGGCGCAGTGAAGAAAAATTACGATGCAAAGACGTCCTGAGCGCCTCATTTAAGTGCAACGAAATTGATCAATGACCCTGAGAAACAAGTCTACAGGACCAGCGTACATGGTGGTTCGCTGCGGAGACAGTCATCCTCCAGACCATCTGAATACGCGAAATCAGTGCAACACGACAATCGGCAACGGCGCCGTACGAGGCCCATGCTTGCATATTACCTGTTACTGTCTACTGAAATCCACAAGAGTAACTTTAGTTTGCCACATGTCACTGTACATCCGCCCTGCGATGTTATCCCTTCAGTATCTGCTATTAACTTTCGTGTAAGGTCCGAACTGACTCCGTCGTACACCTTCGTATCCTCAGCAACCCCAAGATGATCAGGCGATTTCCCACACCACAAAACACTACAGCCTGCGGAAGATTTCCAGTCCACCTGTCTTCACTGTGATTCCAGGATTGGATCCCGTTCTATCTTGACCAGACGAAATCCTTCAGTCAACTCCATTACTGCCACAGTCAAGCATTCATACCACACGTGCGTACCAGCACAATCTGCATACATGCTCAGCGCTCGCCAACTCTTTCTCGCTGCAAACGCACACTTGCCGTAATCGTCCTGAAGGGCTGTTAACTCGGTACTGCTCGGGAGTAAGGGCCGGGTTACAGTGAATATCTCTTAACATTTGATTCTAGGGACCAGAATGTTTGTGACTCCACCTCTGACATCGGAACTATTTTCTTAAGATAAAGCTGTGGAATGCAACATTTTGCAAGCAGTGATCAGAGCTACCCACGATTAGTGCGTAATATACGGGTGTGGTAGACAGGAGGAACTCACGAAACATGATCCGTCAATCGCCTAAGGTTAATTTGGGTACGACGGACGGTACGATGTTCACTTACGTGAATGACCTGCAAAGTAAATGACTCGTAGGTATGACCTTCACAAACGACTGTCTTAAGATACATGCGTTTTTCCAGAAAAAATTGGCATGATCCCGTATGTCGTTTTTTGGTGGTTTTGTTTCTAGTGACACCAGTGATAGCTTCAGCGACAATGTGGTGTTTTCAGTGTTTGGGAATGTTCAATCGGTCGCAGCGCATAAAGCATCTTTCCCCCTCGTTTTGGTGGAAACTCGACGGATCACTCTCTTGGCGAATGCGGCACAGCATACTAAGTCGAGCACAGAACCACTTTCTTTTCCCCTTGAACGAGATGAAGAACACCTTCTTGTCGCCATATTTCAAGGGCCGGCTGTCAAGTGGTCTGGATACCTTCACCGTCCCGCGTCTTTCTATCGACGGCTATGACCTTCGGGCCGGTGGTGGAGACTGACGAAGGAAAAGGTGAGAAATCCCACTAATAATTTTGTCTGCGACTGACTATGGCATTGACAACAACCGCATTTATGTTAGAGAGGTAGGGTTAGACCCCAGAAACGCTGCGTTTTTTTCATCATTAAGGCCGTACGTGCGCCAGGTTGTACGCCACACGCAGTATTGGCTCCCTAATCCGATTATTCCCACCAAACTCCGGGAGCCTGGATGTCAGTAGGTCAGTGTTGCCGTCATTGTACGTGTAGCCGGCGGGTTAGCGTTTACTTTTCACTACGACGCAGACTACAGTTGACTTACTCGGTACACAGCTCATCGGCAAGAGGGGGGATTTTTTGGCTTCCGCTGATACTGAGACATAAATCACAACCCGAGGATAGCTAATGACCACGGCGCATTAGTAGAATGTCAAAATTCGGAACTGAATGCGTCTTGGTCCTTTGATGGTGCCCTGCCTGTAAAGCATCAGAAGGGGGCACTTTGCATCACCTTGAGATACCATATGACCGACAGTCCAGTAACCAGCCGTGTACTCGTCAGCCCCGCCGTCGTGCGTGGTCGTTTTATGTCGCAACTCACTCTTTTAGGCTGTCCAGTACCCACTTCAAGTAGATAAGCCAAGTAGGCAAGGTACAGATTACCAAACAGTGCCAACTTGCTGATTCCCTTGCATAGTTCCCTACCTTCTTTTTTTCTTCATAAAACTCATGCCCGCGGCAGGTAGGACGGGAGTTTTGTTAAGTACCGAAAATGAACGACCAAATAGTTCGCCTTCGCCTTCAGAATATTGCGGGAGTTAGTAACCTTACAAATGAAAATAGGTGTAAACAGTGATCTACTTCTTGGCAATGTCGCATAAGAGCAGGGAACACCAGAAGTCTTGAGAATAGTCGACTACAACAAGGGAATGATGATAGTAGTACTAGAATTGGGACACTATCAAATGGCCCGGACAAAGGAACAAGGAACTACGCAAGTGAGTAGAGTCGGCCGGGCCTCGCAAAACGAAGGTCGTGACCAAAGTAAAGAACGGGACTTATACGACGTACAATGGCAATTTTTTCAATAACAGATATTGTCGCCCACAATCTGTCCCTGGCCTGATCGAAGGAAGCAATAGTTCCCAAAATGCACGTGGCTTACCTGAGATTCTCGGTTTTTAAAGGGAAAGCACCAACAGTGATTCTATCCCCCTTTCACTCATAGCAGCCTCGGTGGGACGAGCAAGAAAGTGATTCTTGGCTGAGGTTTGACTCTCAGGTACGTCCACCAGGACTTACGAACCACTGACCGAAGTGTCCAAATACCTTTTAACTGTAATTATTACTGAGCCGGGTTTGTAGGCCTAATGTAAGGCTTCACATTAATACGTGTGCAGTGGCATGCTGACTCCCACGGGAAGTTTGATTAACCAATCACGGAAGTCCCACTCTACTTGCTTAATGTGTATGTTACAGTCTTCGACGCACCGACTGAGTTGGATAATTTCTGGTAAAATAGCATCAAAAACTACCCCTGCCGATTCTTCAAAGGTTCCTGACTCTATTGACTTTAGTGTGGGGTATTTTGACTAAGAAGCTTCTGACAAAGACGTTTTATACTGTACCTGGTTGTAACTTCTACCAAGCGTTCTAAACTACATGGCATATGCGGTTTTAGAGAGCCACTGCATTATGGAAGGAAACACTGAGTCTTTTGAAAGTACTGTATTATATCAGGCGAATATTGAATTTTCGAGGAAAACCGAAGTAAGTTAATACCAGGACTTCCTGCGAAAAGTACCGACAATGAAAATGAAGACTCGGATGGCCATCTCTAGCTAATTAGTCGTCATTAGAAGCACAGTTAACATTCCCGAACGCAACCGACAGGATAACTGGTCCGTGACTGAGTGGCAGAACGTTTGACTCAAAGACCCCGAGGTACGAGTGCCAGGTGTCCTAAACCTGGGATTGGATATAGCTAGCTGATGAAGGTCAATGAGACAGTAATGATCGTTCCGGTAAACGCCGTCGTTGTCAGTAGTCTGTACAACATATATTCCTGACCGGAATGCAACTGTTTTCGTGGAAACAAGGAGGAGCATAAAGTCCCAACAGGAAAAAAATTAATGGAAGCGAATATGCGAGTCCCAGGTTCTTGTTTTAAAAAAGATGAACGCGCGACCGCCGGGACAGTACGTGTAGTAGTCTGGGCTTTCGGTCTCGTACAAGAGGTCATAATCAGACACTGTGAGAGTGCGGCGTCAGATGAACAGTTTTGTAGTAAAACAAAGAAGGAGGGATAGGAATGGGGGGCTGGTGTTCGCGATAAGGCTGAATCCACACTGTCTCACGGCAGCGTGACTGCATGCACCCTTGGCTGGGAATTGGGTTTTGCCTCTTGGTCGCGAGAACGGAGCGTGTCATAGCAGGGGAGTATATCAACATGTCTTTTAACGGAGTTGGTATCAGACACCCAAGCCTCCAGCAGTTCTCGCCCTGTCTTATTTGTGGGCCGCGAAGATGAATTCGTGGCCTTCCTCGAGGGCGTCAGTAGCTAACTAAGACAGTGGGTCGCCTCTCCGGACTGCCCGTTTGTGCTCTGTTATTCGCGCTCTAAGCCGTCGTCCGGTCTGTCTTGTATGACGGCGAGGACAGTCACGGCATGGGATCTGATAAACGACACCAGATTTTTCTCCTGCGTCTAGTCGGTCTTTCACTTGCATGATCTTGTTGCGCATGGTAGCTGTCAGGCGGTGGGCGATACCCACGCTGAGCTCTGCAGCGATGTGTTCCGTTGCGTCTGATACGTTCTTTATATGCGGTGTAGGGTCTCAGTGTGTTTGTGGCTCTCTTACGTTTGCTCGCCGTGGGTGTGTGCAGGAGCAGCGGCTGTTTGGGTATCCATTCCTAGCCAGTTGGTCCCGAAGATGCTGTAGTTCTCTCACGGACTGGCGTCCACGTGGTGACTACCGACGATTAAACAACTGCACTGTCCCTCACAGATACCCGCTTCCCCACCTCCAAGACTTCCTCCCGCCTAGCCGGAGCAATTATATTTTCAAGCATGGACCCAGTACAAGCCTTCAACCCAATCCCCGTTGCTCCAGAATACATCCCAAAAACGGCAATTACAACTCCATTCGGTCTTTCCGAGTTCGTCAGGATGCCGTTTGGGCACCGCAACTCCGCCCAAAATTTTTAACGTTTCATTAACGAGGTCCTCCGCGACTAACCCTTCGTTTTTGTTATGTCGACGATCCTCTAGTTGCAAGTTCCGGTGAGCACAACCTATACGCCTCAATTTTGAGCGGTTGAGCCAATTTGGCGTTTTATCAACCCCTCCAAATGCGCTTTTGGCGTTCCCTCGCCCTTTTTCCTAGAAAATCGCGTAGATACTTTCTGATGTTATCCCATAGACGCTAAAGTTTCAGCTAATCGTGAGTTCCCTGTTCCCACTTCTTTCCGACAACTACGCCGTTTCACAGGCCTTGTCAATTTTTACCGACATTTTATCCCTGACTGCGCTCAACTAATGCTGCCCTTCACAAATCTTTTACGGAGCAAAACCGCGAACCTTCTTTTCCTGATACAGTCGTGGACGCTTTCTAACGTGCCAAAGAGACCCTTGCGGATGCAACTGCTCTTTCTCACCCTCTAAGTGATGCCCGGCTGTCGATTATAGCTGACGCCGCCAATTGCGCCATAGGTGCAGCCCTCCAGCGGAAGACCCCAACGGGCATCCAAACTCTATCCTTCTACTTTGCTAAATTGACACCCCCTTAAACTCGTTAGAGCACTTTTGGCAGAGAACTCCTAGCCATTTATCTCGCCATGAAGAATTCTCGTAATTACATTGAAGGCAGGGATCCTCGTGTTTTCCCTGACCATAAACCTCTTACCTATGCCTTCTCCACTCCCTGTGACAAGTATTCGCTCCGTGAGGTCCGCCATCTAGATTTTATCTCTCACTGTACCGCATATATTGGATTTCTTAAAGAACCCTCCACACTGGTCGCTGACTGTCTATCCCGACCTAGAATAAATGCCATTCCAGCCGTTCTATCGACCTTGAGCGCATGGTTGAGCTGCAGCAACAGCCGGATTTTTCTGAACAACTGGAGCATACTACCCTTCACCTTAAAGCCACCCCTCTGTTCGCCAACTCCAGTTCAATCTTTGGCGAGTCCACTGGTGGATATCAGTGTTCATGCTGAGCCAGACGAACCGGTCGCCCACGAGGCGCTAATTAGCCGTGATGCCAGGGTGGGCAAGATTGTGTAACGCGGTGGAGATTCCACGTCGCATCTCGTTTGGTACTATAGGGCGAGAGGAACTGCGAAACAAATCGTCAACTCCAGTTCAATCTTGTGCGACTTGTCTCGCGGTTCCTCTCGCCCTATAGTACCAAGCGAGATGCGACGTGGCATTTTCACCGAGTTACACAATCTCGCCCACCCTGGCATCACGGCCAATCAGCGTCTTGTCGGCGACCGGTTCGTCTGACCCAACATGAGAACATGTCCCGTAACCCGGTCCGTGAACAGAATTCCAATATACTGGAATTTATGTTCGCTCAGAGTTAAAAAGGTCTTTGAAAAAAATGAAATTATTGTAAATGCTAGAGGAGAAGACAAGTCCGACAGGTTTTCAGTTGGCTGAAAACAGCCTAATTCATGCTGATCAGCCAGCTATACCAAGTGACAGGGGGAAAAACTAAATGAAATTCCGAAAATCATCAAGCACAGCCGTCAGTGGGTGCGGTAAAGGTAAGTAACGGTAGTGAAGATGTCATGCCGAACTGGATCAGTGCATTAGTAGCAGTCCGCTCTCCTGATCGTCGCCACTTTCTCGCGCCGCCATTCTGTCAGCCCCATAGTAATGTTTTTCCAGCATAATATGTCTTCACCGACTTGTGGTTTGGGAATCTTCGTTGTTGACTATTGGTAACTCTCGCGTCGACTCCCCATTT
>CACRXP010000023.1:363416-387276 GCA_902702965.1 Spirometra erinaceieuropaei
CCTGACACCGGTTCTCCGGTCTCATGTCGATGGGTTCGCAGGTGACTGGCAAGACCGTCACGTGATTTACACGCACGGTGACACTTAGGGTTTGTAGGAGATTTTGTCTGGTGTGCGTGTGATGCTAGTGATGCTAATAATGACGTTGGCAGTGATGGAGCTTTTTGTGCTTGTGTCAGAGGAGTTTTCCGGTGAGTGTACAGTGTATGCCGCTGTCGTATATGACTAGCACCCATGCGGTTTCTGGGTTCTTGTATTAGCGTGGGCAGGTGTGTCGGGCTTGACAGCTGTATGTTGACCCTCAGGCACTTTTTAGCCGGCCTTATATCACCGAATTCACAGTTGACCATCCAGACATGTACGTGATTCAAATATGCGGTTCCAAAGAGTGCCAGTTAAAACTGAGCCGATATTGGTGTTATTAGAGTCAGTTATGGCGATATTTTGATGGACATTAGGAATGTTTTCTATGGTAACGGTGTTCGTTTGGTAGTTTTAATGTGTTGTGAGATGAGAGACAGGTTTGTCTGTGCTACTTCACGGGGTCTGCTGGCATCCAACGGGGTCGATCCGTTCTCAGGACGCCCGTCGACAATGTAAGCACGATGAGTGGTGTTGGGATATTGTATTTCTTGCCCTAAGGGTCTAGGCCTTGCGGTGTCTCTTTTTGAATTGGCAGCGGCCGTTTGAATGGTTTATAAGATGGTTGCGCTAGCTTTCGCATCAGTGCGTGACAGACATCGACCCTAAGCAAGGTCCTGTCAGCCTCAGCAGTAATTTTCAGGTACATAACGATGTTTGTCTATGTGCACTTGTAGCGACGCCCTTGTCCGCCTTCCGTTGTGATGTTTTTTAAGAAGTCGTCCGCAAACAATACGCTGTAGACGCTGACCTGGGGTCCTTTCGGCTGTCTGCATGAGACAGATCTTAAGCAGTTTTCTTTGGTCTGGTGGTTGTTGTACACCCCTGGCTGCTCGGTACGTAGAACACGGAAAAGGATAGGGTGGGCGAGCTCGAAGCTTAAGTAATAAGCCGACCTATCCCAAGTAAGATGAGAAAGAACAAGGTGGCCGAAAGAAATCAGCGTGACGCTAACCTGTTATTAAAAGTTGCGCCAACGTTTAGTATGGGTCGTATTTTTTGCACATCAAAACAAATTTTTTCCACGTCAATAAAACATCCGCCCTCCAAGAAGAATAGAGGTCGAATGCGCAAAATGAGTGCGGAGTACACAAGTGTTAGGCATAATGAACATGTTGGTAACGATCAGAGAAACGGGCACGACGACCGTCGCGCATAGGGGAGGGAAGTGGGAGGACAGGTTAATGCACGGGGTTTTCGGTTGGAAGCGGAGGCAAGGAAATAGAAAACGGCGTTGTGGCAGGTAGGAAGCACTGGCTTGTTGAGGTGAGCGAAGACGGGTCGGTATAGGCCGCCTTCAACCGATCGATTGATAACACTTCGGTGTGATCGTCACGGACGATCTTGAAATGCTTGTCCGTGCGCGACAGGATTCGATGTGGTCTATCGTAGGGCCGTTGTAGTGGCTTACGCACACTGTCTACACAGAAAAATACAAAAGAACACGCTAGCAAGTTAGGGTCAATATATGACTTACTTGCTGGCACGCGTGGGATATGACCCGGAGATTAACCATTGCTTGGCGCAACCGTCCGACATAATCATTTGAATCTAGATCGGCAAGGCTTTGGAATGGCCCGAAAAAGTCGCCGAGAATCCGCAGGGCAGTCCCGTAAATACGTTCGGCAGTAGAACACTGTAAGTCGGGTTTAAGCGAGGTGCGAATACCCAGCATGACCAAAGGGAGATGTTCACTCCAATGAGTGGGGTCATCATGGGCGCGGAGTGATGTTTTCAGTTGACGGTGGAAACGCTCAACTAGACAGTTGGATGAGGGACGATAAGCTGTCGTGTGTATGCAAGAGCATCCGAGGAGGTCAGTAAGGGCATCAAAATTGTAGCTTCAATTTGCTGACCTCAGTCGGTGGTAATACTGATGGGGACACCGTAATGGGAAATCCAGTGTTCCAAAAGGGCATGAGTGACAGTATCTGCAGCGATGTTTGGAATCGGAGCTGTGATGGGTCATCGCGTAAGTCGGTCAGTAGTCGTGGGAAAATAGTTGCAACCGCGGGATGTTGGCAAAGGACCCATGAGATCTACGTGCACATGTGCTAAACGTGTATCTGGTGCAAGAAAGGACCCAACTGGGTCTTCGTTTTGACGGCTCTGAAAGTAGACAGCCCATCGATGTCTCCTTCCATTTCCTTTATTCGTGCGGCTTCAACTTTATGGTCGCTAAAGCTAGAAGACTTCCATCTAGGAGCAAAAATCCAATAATTTTTGCCAAATCATCTGCCATTTACCTCCGAAGCTGATTCTCCATTGGGCGTCATCCAAACCTTTCCTATATCTGCAGCTGCCCTAGTTCCATCTAGCTCTTCAACTGAACACATTATTACTGATTCAGTTGAAATCTACCACTTTAAAACATCTCCAAGAAACAAATATTGCTCAAATGCTGCTCCCAATTTTACCAGGACGCTTGATCTTTACAGTAAAAAGGAACTAGTCCTAAAAGCACAATCGACCCCTACGACTCGGAATAAGGAATTTGTTAATGAAACTGGGTCGAATAAATCCCGTTCCCGTGTAAGGCCACTCAACTCTGACCTAGCGGTAAGATCAAATTAGCCACATAATAGTCAAGAGAGATCTTTACCTGTTTATATCCCTAATTATGAGCTCAAAGAAACTACCAGAGTTATGAGGCCGACTAACACACCAGCCTGCAAAATGTAAGTATACAATGTCACTGATAATTTTCCCAATCCCACAGCCATCCTGACACTCCAAATTATAAAGCCTTCCCCTAATGTAAACGGTTCAGCCAACCCATTTAGTTCATTTTCTAACATAACTCACCCCTCATATCATGGTCAAAATTCCCAAAATCCTATTTTTATGGCTCCTATCTTCCCAATCCCACAAAATAGCCTTCCCCTTCATGGGTCCTGACCAAATGCGTTTCCATACAATGCTTAATCTCTAGTTTGTGGTAATAATCCCACAAATTTCAGACCACAGCAACTTTGTTCTTCACTTTGTAATTCTTCTCTACAGCTTCAATGTCCACCACCAAATCTTCTCTTTTATAAGTAGTAATGAGCGAAACCTACATTTTAGGAATACGCTCAGTATTGTCTCTCTCAACGCAAGATCAGTCGTGCAAGAGATGACACAATTAAGAATTGCGGCCTTTGATTTTGACCCGGATTTTTTGTGCTTTAGGGAATCTTGGGCTCACTCTCTAATTTCAGACTCGACACTCAATATAGATAACCTCAGCTTATACCGCCAGGATCGTGCTGAAAGACGCGGCGGTGGTTGTTCTCTTTACATCAGAGCCTCACTTGCACATTCACCTTATGACCTGAAGATTTCTTCCTTCTCTGTAAATTTATGTTTCGCTTCGGTAATCCTTCCACAAAATAGGAAAGCCTTAATCGGATGTGTACATAATTCGCCTTGTTACTCCGGAAGTGATAGCTAACGCTGTGAACTCTTTGAAAAAATCACAGAGACTTCATTAGATGTTAAGAAAATCGTAGACGATTTTAATTTGCCAGAAATTGACTGGCACATGCATACTTCCTCTCCTAAACTGCAGAAGCTTCCAGACACTGTTCACTTTTCAAACTTGTCTCAATTAATCCACTCTTTGGCCAGAAATGATAGTGATGCAGATTTAATGTTTACTAAGGGCATTTCCCGTCTATCTATGGATTTCCAGCGTGACCTTTTTACAAGTGATCATACATTAATTCTGCTGCGCAGATCTTCCGCCAAAGATCATGGGCTAAGTCCAACCAAGTCATTTCGCCTTTGTTTAGCTCCAACGAGACCTTCATTACTGAGGAGTCATGAAAAGAAGAAATGCTAAATTCATTCTTTGCCAAACATTTTACCATTGAAACTGATCCCATCCCTTTAGTTCCTGCGTTGTCTGTTGCATCTCTCACCAGCATTAATTTTGCTCCTTAGACTATTTGAAAACTGATGAACCAGCTTGCTTACTCGCGCTCAGTAAGAACTGACAACATCCTCAACTCTATTATAAAACGGCTAAGAGATTTTCCCCCTCTGCTTAGCAAACTCTTTAGTTTTCCTCAAAATGGTTTCCTCCGTGACTATTGGAAAACCTCTATTATTATTCCAGTATTTTAGTCTGGCTGTTGTCCTGATGTTCGCAACTATCGAGGTGTCTACAAACCACCGCCTCTCGTCAAATTCTTTGAAAAAAATGCCGCCATGAAAATTATCGACTTTTGTACAGCCAATAAAGTTATTAGCCCTCCCCTACATGGTTTTTCACCCGATCGCTATTGTGAAACGTGTCATATGTCGTTTCTCCATCTACTTACTTCTCTTCGTAATGATCATTTGTCTGTAGTCGTTACTTATTCCGATCTTGGTAAAGCCCTTGATAAATTGCTACATAGAAGACTTGGGTAAATCAGAAGCTCTGGGAATTCGCAGTCCCTTATAGACTTTACCAGGTCATACCTGTCTAATCTTAATCGAAGGGTGTTAGTGGGATCTTCATTTTCAACTGAGAACCCTATTGTAAGTGATTTCCTACAAGGTATCGTGCCAGGACCTCTTTTGTTCCTGCCGTACATAAATGATATCTCGCCGGCAGTTAAGCATTCTCAATCCTTTAGTTATGCTGATTTTCTAAAGTGTGTATAGTCACTCGATAAATCTACGACCCTTCATTGCCTGGAGCAAATTCACACCGACTTGTATGCTCTTTCAGCATGGAGCTTACAATGGCTAATGGAATTCTCTCCATCAATATATCGCAAAATGTGTTTTCGACCTGACAAGTTACCCCGTCCAGTGGTCTTTCAAGGCACACCCATGAGTGAATGTATCACCATTGAGGATTTAGGTTTTAGCTACACCAATCGTTTTGATCTTTTACCACACACAGACATAATTGCGGCCAAAGCTGCCCAGATTCGTGACTTTATTTCCTACAATCTTTATCTTCCTGAAATTTAATTTAGACTCTTGAGAATATTTGTACTTCCCATTCTCGAGTATTGTTGCCCATTCCTTGGTTTGATGAACGAGGTTAGTCGTTCGAAAATTGAAAATGTTCAAAGACATCTTGCTAGAAGACTCTTAACTACGGAATATCCAAATATTCCTTACTCAGTCAAATGCCAGCTAAATAACCTAGAATTCCTATGGGTTTGAAGACTAGAGGCAGGCTTCCGTCTCCTCTTTCGCATTAATAATAGTTCAAATCTTCCTTGAATTTCAGCACTTACCCCTTGGAAGTCACCCATACAATCTTCGCAATTCTCCCTGTAATATAAATCCTGCCGCTTCCTCTACCTCTAAGCGCTCTCTTTTTTTCGCTTCCAGGCATACTTTTCTCCGGAATAACCTTCTAATACGTATAAATAAATAAATAAACTATTCAAGGTCCCCCATGACCAAGATATTCTCAATATGAATTTACTAACAAACCGAAACGCCCCCAGATACACCAGAACCAACGAAAATATTTTAAGGATCCCCAAATTCACAAAGTCCCAAAGGTCAAATTTCTACTCCATAAGATATGCCACTATCTGGGATTCTCTTTCCAGTTCTATCCGGAAAAGACGAACCGTAATCGAGTTTAAAATAAAAACTAAGAAATTCCTTTCAAATAACAATGCACATTTATTTTTGAATAAGATAGGACATTTTTCAAGTCAATTCTTTGATATAGAGTTTGGTCCAAAGGGGCTTTGATAATGCCAGCCGCTTGAATAATACCCGAACATAGCACTAAAAACAATCAAATTTATGAAAGACAGCATCACTGATAAACAAAGAACAGATAGTGACATTCTTTCTTTCCTCG
Source organism: Spirometra erinaceieuropaei (assembly GCA_902702965.1). NCBI lineage: Eukaryota > Metazoa > Platyhelminthes > Cestoda > Diphyllobothriidea > Diphyllobothriidae > Spirometra > Spirometra erinaceieuropaei. The sequence continues at coordinate 369,361 of CACRXP010000023.1, forward strand.
CTTTCTCGTTTCCATCAGCTATGTCACCTGGCACTAAATATCCCTTAAGGAGCTAATAATAACACCCCTTTCGATAAAACCCTGCGTATGAGTTGTGCGTAAGTCTATATTAAGGCCATATTAAACATATATACAACTATATTAGATCATAGTAAACAGTCGGCCACTACTCCTATAATGTCACATTCACAAGAACACTATGATACATGATTAAATATTATTTTGACAGTTTTGATTGTGACTTACCATTGAATGTTTCTTACTCCTGATATATATTCACTTTTTTCAGTTCTTAGTCCAGACAACTATGGCAAACCTCCCGACAAACACGAAGGAACTGTGCTGTAAAGGACAGGCATTTTTAGTTAGGTTTTTTAAATTTCTTTGTTAACGTTCCTCTGAGCGACATTCCGCTTCCTTTGAAGCTACGGTGACTGAGCACCAAATGGAGGCGCCGACGGTAGAACCACACGTACCGACACCGAGGCTGGAGAAAGGATAAATCGGAGGAAGGCTTGAACGCATCTTCTGGTTTCCCCCACTCCATTGTATTCCCCCTTAACTCCTTGGTGCACAATCCGCGATCCATGTCTCTCCCAGCCCCCAGTTTAATAAACGTTCTGTTGTTGACGGCCCAGTTCTGACATTGTCTGTTGAAGTCTATGTGGTTGAGCGTTCAAAATGTACATGCAAGGAAGAGTCGATCTGAATATGACTACCGCAACCTCTATAGACGAACAGCGGCGATCGCCTTCTATGGACCTCAATCCAAACGAGACTAAGTCTTCAGGTAGCCCGAGTAATACAATGCGACCACCCCTTTATAGCTGGCCAGATGGACTGACAACCAGCAACTAGAAACCACCCAAATTTACCCAACTCGTAAATAATTTCGAGGTTAGACCGATATAAAAGTTCTTCAATTTCCATGAAGGACATATTATTCATGCCCCGAAAACTACCAAACAGCACACTTCAATTTTTATATTGTATATATCGTTTTTTAAAAAACTTTTGCGATTATTTGGCCTTGGAGCTCAGGTTTTTTTAAACTAAAAGCAAACTCTCATTTCGCGCTCTATTGGCTAAACAGACACCCAAAACAAATGAAGTCAAAGTGCAGTCGAAATGGACGAGTCTGCTTTAGGTTAATTTCCTAAGTTCAAAGGAGACTGACAGTGCCCAATGGGCGCTATAATAAACGCATTCTATTCTATCCTATTCTATAATCCACATACTTTTAGAGAAGGTTGCGCATTTATCTGAATACTGACTCAATTAAACTTTTATTTTCCTTATCCTTACCGGACAAGTTTCTCCATGACACCGAGAAAGGGCCATCGGGAATTTAGGACGCCACCACCAAATTACCGTACCTGCTTACATTTCCTTCCCTGTGGGTGGTTTAGCTTCCTAGAATCTTTCACCAGACATTTAAATTCTTCCAATTTTTCAGTTCATGCATCGTGATGAACGCGGTTAAATCTACTGGACTATTTACACAATCAGTGAAGGTCGTGTAGTGCCTGTGTCACGGTTTAAACAGACGATTAAGCCTCTCAGCCTTGATCGTCGTTTTGTCACAATGAGGGATAACCCGTGTTGAAGCATACTGGGTCAATATGGCAACCAGTCTTCAAGGTCGTAATATCCCAGTCTCAGAAAATTACTTTCACCGTGCCACGTCATGTACAAGCGTACCGGCTTGTAAGGGTAAACAGCCGGTCTGCGCTTGCCACCCACAACCTGCTCCCACTACATGTAGCAGGAAGCACCAATAGTAATGCTCCTCACTGAAATGAAAGCTACATTTTCTGACATGCGGCGTTTCGTCTGTCATAAACAGATTCAACAACAAGTAAACAGTTTTAGTTAACATCCATAAGGACACTCTCATGGTATGTAAAATGCATTTTCGAATAAATTTTAGAACGCGCAGGCAAAAACTGCACAGTTGTAGGTTTGTGCTTATAAAATAGACAGTTTCACACGAAAAAAGCCTAAAGAACGGTAAAAACTTCCTTCCAATTTTTCTGAAAATGACAAAATAAACGGGATTTGATTAGCTTTTAGGGAGAAAAACCGTCGCTCTCGGGAATACGAAAATTTGTGTGGGAGAGGACAGCCCTGCAAGTGGGAGAATATAATTATTCGAGTGTTACTCGCCAAAAAGAATTCACAGACCGGATGAGCTTGTTGACTGAGGACGTAATCAGAATGTTTTTGAGATGACAGCAAAAGTAACCATTAAGGTCGCAACAAGGAATGAGACCATCACAATCGGTCACAGTCCGCCTACAGTCCATGCGAGAAGGAAGTATTAAAAGGTCACAAGGATCATCAAAGCACGGATACATGCGACCGTAATACTCTTTTGCCGACCAAACAAATTAGCAGCAACCTGGCGAAACAGAGGAACCTGCCATGATCGCCAACCGATTTCTTGGGGTCGAAACGAGGTATGGACGTTAAAAGCCGCTAGGATCTTCGCCCCAAGAGATAATATCGGTGGATTTGGCCCCGAGTGAAAACATGGGGTCGCAAAAATATAGGTGCGAGAGCCCGGCCGAACCTGGAAACATATAATATCTACTCTTAAATTCCAGGTGGATTCTTTTGAAAGTCGAGAATTTGAGTGTTCGGGTGTTAAACGGACAACAATGTTATAAAAGTACTCCAAGAATATTTAATAAGACGATTTTTCATTTATTTATACTTTCCTGTGTAAGGCGCTTACACAGGTTTGATTCGAATATCAATAATTTAAGTGTTAACCAAAGTTCTATTATAGGAGTATTTCAACGAAAGACATATTTGAATGCAAAATGTGTAGGCATTTAAACGTACAATAAATAGGTGGATGAATAGTTATGGAGGAATTGTACGTGGCATAGGATCAGTCTATCGGAATGAGATCGCTGATACTCGGAAAGTTAGGGCCAAATTTAGTGCGAAACAGGAAGCAAAGGTAAGCCCCAAGTCTTCTTAACCGTAAAAAAGCCTGACGTTCGCCAGCTGACACCTCTCAACATAAAAATACCAGATCCAGCTCGCAAACGAGTCCTTGAGTAAGAACTCTCTGAACATTTTAGATTTCGCAACGATCAGAGGCATTCATTAGACCAAGGCAGGGACAACAATATTCGGGGATAGGAAGAACAAGCATGTGGCGCAGTCTTAGCTTCACTTCCGAAAGGAAAAATGTATATGAGATGAACCCACCTATATGTTCAGTCTTTGCAGGAATCCGATCTGCATGGGGTAATAAAACCAGCTTAGTTGTGTAAATGAAGCCTAGGTCCTTTTATTGTGGAGCATTCTGAAATTGGGTTACTTTGAAGGATTATGTAGTCAGGAAGCTTAGCAAAGTCAAAAGCATGAAAATACACTTGGACGAAGAAAACTCCATTTGCCATGTACAACTCCACTTCCACAAACCTGGTAGACTGGGGTTAATTTTTCCAACGAAAACATTTGTATTGTCCTTCAAATATAAATAAGCATACTTGAGGTCATTAGTATACATGGAGGTCTGTGAATTTCTGATTTATGTCAAAATATCATCGATTTGAGGAAGGAAGAGCAGCGGACCCAGAACCATTTCTTAAAGTACGCCACACTTTATCGAGTGAGGAGTCGAGTAACCATCACCAACCACGATCTTTGGACGGCGGTTGAATAAATAGGACCCGGTGAAATCGAGTAGAGAAAGCCGGAAGTCAAGGGTTCCCGGTTTTGCTAAAGGACATTAATGTGGCAACTTGTTCAAGACTTTGCTAAGATCAAGGTAAATAACCATCATTAACTACGGTTCATCAACAAGAGGAGGGATAAAATTAAGAAAGGTCAAGTTAAAACTTTCACAAAATATTTCAGGTTAAACTCCATGCTGAGTAGAGCTCAAAAGTTAATTAGACAGATGTAAAAAATTTCATCAAAATTCATTTTTTCAAGAAGTTTTGCTGGAGTTCAGTTTTCAGTTTATTTGGTAAGGATAATAGGCAAAGCCTTTGAAAAACCTATTGATTACATATCAGTTCGTTAGAAATAACTGTACACGAATAATAAAAACTATTTACTATTAAAACAGTACTTTATTCATTTGAGTAGCATTGTCTCCGAAAAAATATTTGCGGGGACGTGGGGTCTTAGTTCAGATTCAGACTGTCGAGGGGAAACGGGGGACACAAATAATTATCCAAGCGTTTCTTGAAGAGTTGCAGAGACGCAGCCTCCACGACTGACTGAGGGAGATCGTTCCATTTCTCCACTACCCTCTGCGTGAAAAATTCAGAACGAAGATTCAGCCTGGACATTGTTGTCCGTAACTTCATCGAGTGACCACGAAGATTGGGTGAAAGGTGCCACTGAAACATGTCCTCAAATTTAAGTCCATGCTCAAGGCCATGTATTATCTTATAGACGAGGATAAGATCACCCCTTTGCTGCCTGTAACACAGAGGGAATAAATTAAGGCAATTCAGTCTGTCTGTGTAGGATTGGCTTTTTAGACCGTTTACCTGCTTTTTTGCACGATGCTGTACTCGTTCAAGGCATGCTTGATCCTTTACTAGCCATGGCCGGCATGCTTGTATGCCATATTCTAAGTGGGCCGAACAGAGTTGCCGTAAATTCTCCCAAAAAGGTCTTGGTCAAAATTTACGAACGCCCTTTTGATTGCATGCAGCACTCTCATGGAGTTTTTCGCAGCCTTGTGGCACTGCAGTGTTGGTTTCAGGTTGTTCTGTATCCAAACCCCGAGATCCTTCTGTGAAGATGCTGCGGGGAGCCTTATATGTTTCAGGTGATATGCCCTCAGGCTCTCATTTGGATGAGAGTTGGTTGGACGCAGATGAAGGACAGCACACTTCTCCACATTGAAATCTAGAAGCCACTTCCTCGACCACGCTTGCAGTCGGTGCAGATTATCTTGAAGGGATCTCTGATCATTCGGACCCTTAATGACTTGCCAGAGCTTAACGTCGTCTGCAAACATTGTTTTGCCGCAGTCGAGTTCCTGTAGGCTGTCATTAACATAAAGGACAAAGAGCAATGGTCCCAAAACTGGGCCTTGAGGCACACCACTGGTGACGTTCACCCATTCTAACATATCATCTCCAATACAGACACGTTGTCTCCGACCAACCAGAAACGCCCTAATCCAGTTCAGAAGATCTCCCCGGATGCCGATGACGCTCAGTTTGTAAAGAAGGCGTTGGTGCGGAACAGTATCGAAAGCTTTGCGGAACTCGATGTACACGACATCGACCTGAAAACCCTCTTCTAGAGCCCTGGTCCAGATTTCCAGACAAGCTAGCAGATTTGAGAGGCAGGAACGTCCTCTCCTGAAGCCATGTTGAAAATCCTGCAAGATGTTATTTTCTTCACAAAATTGCTGCATAGCGCTCCTTACTAGAGCTTCCATCGTTTTGCATGGGAGGCAAGTTAAGCTAATAGGCCTAATGCTGCTTGGTGCCATCCTGCTACCTCCCTTTTGCAATGGAACGAGGTTAGCTGTCTTCCACTGTGAGGGCAGCCTTCCTGTTCTCATTGACAGCTCAAAGAGAGTAGGAAGAGGCCTTGACAGTTCCGTTAATAGCTCTTAAAGTATTAGTCCGGGAATTCCGTCGGGTCCGAGAGACTTATCAGGTTTTATTTGACTGAGGACGCGTCTACTTTCTTCGACGGAAAGGGCGACGGTTTCAATGACGGCAGTCTTTTGGCGTGTTTGAAGATCCCGGCTGTCTTGGTCCATTTCAAACTGCTGATTGTCTTCTGAGGACTCCTCCGTAAAAACCGATTGAAAAAACTGAGACAATAATTGCACTTTCTGTGGCCCTTCAACTAATAAGTTTCCGAGGCTATCCTTTAAACACGTAATTTCGTCCCTATGTTTCCTCCTACTGCGGATGTACCCGTAAAACTTCTTGGGACATGTAATGGATTCTGCTATCAGTCGGCGCTCGAAAGAAGTTCTAGCAACCCGTATTTCTTTGCGGCATTTATTGCGTTGATCCTTATATTCGGCGAGTGACCTTGGATCTCGAAGTTGCAAATACTTTTTCCACAGTCTCTGTTTCTTCCTCATGGTCTTTTTTGTCGTCGGGTTGACCCACGGCGGTTGCGCACATGGTCTTGTTATTTTTATTGGACAATGGGAGTCAATTAGACGCTCTATGATCCCGCGTAAGTACTGCCAGGATTCTTCTGAATCCTTCATGTTGATTAACCAGGTTTCCTTCAAAAGAGCACGTCTCATTGCGTCAAAGTCACCCTGTCAAATATTTTTGCGCCTCCTGATTTTTGGTTGTTGGTTCGATAGGAGAGAGCACACGCAGGTAAAAGCAATATGATCGCCTAAACCGAGTGGAGGTTATGGATTCACTTCTCTTATGACTCCTTCTTCTTAACTGAAAACGAGATCTAAACAGTTAGATCGTTGTCCTTCTCTCAGTCTTGTTCCGAGTTTTATGTGCTGAATGGGTATTCATTCAGGGAGACTTGTAGTAGCTTGTGGTCAAATGACGTGAACGGGGCGTTTGTTAAGGGAATTTTCCAGTCTATTCCTGAAGCGTTAAAGTCACCCAGAAGTAGTAAGTTCTCCTGCTTACATAACAACTCCAGTGCACTAAGTAATTCCCTATCGGCGATTTCATTCGAGCTGGGAGGTCGATAAACAACACACAGGCTCAGTGTCGGTAATTGTTTGATACATATCTTGCATGAAATTATTTCAAAATTTCGGGGCACACCATCGGGAATTTCTCGTTGACAGCACGCAATTTCATTTGACACATAAATCGCTGTGCTGCCTTTTCTACGTTGAAGTCTGTCACAAAAGAACGGTTGGTAGCCTTCAATACTAACTTCGCTACTACTTATTTCCTCAGTCAACCATGTCTCTGTTAGGACAATGATGTGAGGCTTCTGTTCAGAGGCTAGTAATCTGAGTTCATCTAGCTTGTTAAGGAGACTCTGACAGTTAGTGTAATAAATTTCTAGACAGCGGTCACTGGTGCTAGCAGCCTCAGAAGTTGGCACCTTTGCATTGGTTAGGCTGTCAGAGTGACGGCCTTCGACCAGAGAAATGTCCTTTTGACCTGAATTATTTGTCCGTTCTTGATTTGTAGGTGTGTTTCGCTGCTGCTTCTCCGCTTTTCCAGCTCCGTCATCAGCTCTCTCATTTTCATTCGCTCTTTTGGCTCGTAATCCGGCTGAAAAAAACTTCAGGATGCTGACCCCGCAGAGACGATTTTCTTTGTAACAGGAGCTGGGCCTGTGCTTCAGTCTCCAAAATGACTTTTAGGGGTCGAGGCCGAGAATTGGAACCAGATGTTGACTGAGTCTTCCCTATTCGGAATGCTTTGAGAACACCAAGTGACTCGCCGTCTCTTAACAAAGCTTTCGCATACACTTGAAGAAGGTCTTAGTTATGTTTAACTCTCTCCTTTGGAATTGTTACCGTTGATTCGGGTACTACTTTTATAACTACATTTTGATTGCGACTGAATCTAGCGCTCGTTTTTGTCGCACATCTTTTGAGTGACTGAGTGTTCTTATCCAGTTTACTTGTTTCACTGGCTCCGGATGAACTAGCTATTGGGCTAGCGAAACTGAGATCCGTGTACGATTCATTAACTTTCGTGTTGATAACCCTTCCTTCTGTGTTTCTGAGCTGTTCGTCGAAAAACTTAATCTCAGTTTTTTCGAAGCCTCCTCTTGAATATTCGGCCCACAAGATGCTCCGATATTTTTATTGTTCAACATAGTTGGGAGTCTCCGGCCCTTCGTAGGCCTCAGGGCCGTCTTCCTCAGATGGTCTGCGTGTACGTAATCGGCCTTTGTTTTTTTGGACCGTATAGACGTGCGCGTTGTTTTCCTGGGATATTTCTTTGTTCTCTGAGTTCGTTTTGGCTGGTCTTTTTCCCGCCTAAGAGACTGGCATTCAACTGTGTCTAGTTCCCTCGACGAGCCGTCGTCAGTTTCAGCGTTTGATATGGCTAAAGATGCCGTGGTTGCATATGTATTTTCGGATTTTGGATTGCCGAATTCGTCGGCCTCTTCTCTTCACCTAAGTGGTAAGTAAGCTTCCTTAACTTTTCTACCTCCATTTTCAGACCTTGTCACTCCCCCTCCATTTTCGAAAATTTATGGATGAGTCCGAAACATGTGGTAGAGATTTCATCGTCGTATGTGACATCCCCCAACGTCACTAGACGTTTTGCTCGTTTTACGGGCATTGGTCTGACAGCAGAACGTCCAACACTGCAGTCATTAATATCATGTGTAATACATGATGTATCATTTGTTTGGCAACACTGGCGCGAGTCAGTGGCTTAGTGTTAATGACGGTTTTCTGGCTTAGCGACTGCCCGGGTTCGACTCCCGCCTAGGGCGGACATTTTGCATCGTGTTTTGAGGGCATTTCTCTGAAGAACATTACTGAGTTTCCTATTGACCCAACTGTGAAGAACTCAGCACCTCGGTGGGATTCGAACCCACGCAGTAAGGAAAATGCTTTAGTACAGCCAACGCTCTAATCACTTGAGCTACGAGACCCCGTCGGACGACTCGAGTTTGATCACATTTGGGTCAAGTTACCCGCCCAACCTACTGCAACGTCTGGAGTCCACCAAATCTGATACAGTACGTTGACTGCCCAAGCAGGATTTCCTAAGTAATTCACCTAGAATCCACCAGGCTCACGTAATTCTTAGGTATTACTGAGTTTACAAGTTTCAAACGGTTTTCTTGAAGGTATGAGACGAATTTCCAACCAGATCAAAGATATGAGGTAAACGACTCAGCCTTTCGTAGGTTTTGGGGAGTTCTCGGTGCTGTTGCAGAGATGCGACTGGACGAAGATAGGTTATCCCGCACAAGTCCTGGTGTAGGTTTCCAAGGATGGATCGGTCGCAAAGACGAATCGGATTCTTAATACCCACGAGCCGTGAGAACGTCCAGTAGATAGAAATCCCGATAAAAGTGAAATTCCTCGAGGTCGAAAATTTCAAACCAAATTCGAAACGCGCCTCACGATTTTTTGTACACCCTGACTGTCATAAACTTGGGACTGGAATCCAGACTTGAAGACTTGAAGCATAATTGAAATCATTCGGGTCTCCGGGATGAGTCCGCCCGAAATATTAAATAAACATAGACGGCTAAACAATATAGAGGGGTCCAACACCTTCTCGACAATGGCGTTTGAAATACCTTCCGTTTCTGAGCAGTGTGGGTTTTAAAACGACTTATGCTTTTCTAAATTAGGTTGGAGTATAAATCGATTGTATGAAGAATTCTATTTGAAAGCAGATGAATGAAGAGAGGTGGTTTGGACTGAATAGGAAGGTGTTTTGCAAAGAGTTCACTAAACAATTCAGTCCTATCAGTGCCCATAATGAGGAAGATTATGTTGTTGTTTAGCAGAGAGTTTCGTGACCTTGCTTAGAGGAAGACCGATGACGTAGCATTTTAACGACGGATTTGATAGGGCTCGGATCACCTAGAACAAATGATTCTCTACGTCTGTCGCCGCTTGACGTATCTTTGAGGCCAGTTCGAAGATTTCCGTAATTATGGAATGGGCGGATATAGGAGTAACGGAGAAAACGCGCAGCTGCCTTCTCAACTTTTTTAGTGTGTTATAAAGAAAGTGAGGAACAAGGGAATCAGAAGAGATGGGCTTAATACACTTGCGAGGCGCAGCCTCTAAAATGTCTTGAAAAAAAATTGGAGTTGACGTCATATGAAACTGTCGCATCATTACAGGAGAGGAAACCATGCCAACTCATTGATGCATGACGGTTGTTGGTTAAATCGTTGTTAATAAAATCGCCATCTAGGTAGGTCCGGACTACACTGACCTTTTTTAAAAAGGCAAGCGGTAGGCAACAGTAAACTAATACATGGCAGTTATCAAAAAATCCTCCTTGAAAACAACAAAAAGGGAAATAATGTCCTTGATAAAGACTATATCTTGAATGCAAGTAAATCTTGTTGGAGAGTGGATGAGGTGGGACAAGTTAAAAATTAGTAATCTCTTGGAAAGGCCGAAATACAGGTGAGAAAATATTTGACAGCCAACATAGTTCGGAAAATTTAAAATCTCCGAAGATTATTTTAACATCAGAGGCATATTCTGAAACTACTTTAAGGATCACACAAAGTTGCGCACCACCACTGGATAACGAGTTTTTAGGATTGTAGACGAGGCTACGAATAACCTTTCTTTGGGCGAGAGAATAAAAGATGCAACACTGAAATTTTCAGAAAATGGACGACCATTCACTTCATACGGAAGGTGCTTTAAGGGAGATCTAGCATTAAAAATGCAATCATTACCACGCCTAGTTATGCGGTCTTGACGGAAAAAAATTAGTCATCTATAAAGAAGGAAGAAACAGGAATTAGAATGTGGATCAAGGAGTCAGTTGTGCATGTAATATTAGATGTCATTTCAAGAGCCGTGGCTCTGATTTGGGTCATCTTATTTATAACAGACCCGGGATTTAATAAAATAATATTTAATTTATTTCGAGCAGTGTGACTATGGTCGCTGTTATTTAGAAAAGAAGTTGGACGTAGATACATGGGCTGCAAATTATTGTTCTATAAATAATAAGTGCCAATGGGTCCATAAGTGCTTCTCTGTGGAAAGTAAATTAGCAAAGGCTGAGAAAGTGACTTGAAAGATATTGGAATTCTAAGAAAGTTAGCAAAGCATAGGCTTGTTGGTTTTAAATTTGAAGATAAGTGGAGGGTATTATTTTAAGCGATTTTTCTGTGAGACCTAACGATTTTAGTCCCTGTTTTTGGCTAATTGTCCTTAAATACAGGCCTATTCATTCAGGGCAGCCTGTTACCATCTCTTTTTTGAGTTCTGCTAGTCTATGCCTGTTGATCACCAGTCGCACTCTGCAATTCTCATTCTGTGCATTCGATTTCTCTCTTACTGTGTAATTTATTTTTACATCGTTAGCCCCTAGCTGAAATTCAGTCAACTTGTCTGCCAGAAATTTTCTTAATCACAACTTGCCTCGAAATAAGATGAGAGCAAAAGTCACAGGTCGGCGTAAGCTCTCGGCCTCTGTAAGTAGGCATGGCTTAACTAAACCTAAGTCAGAAGTCTTACCTAAGTCTAAGTCAGATGGTATTACTAGTCAGTCGTCACCCGTTGTAATTGGTCGGTAGCTTAATCTGTCTGCACTTGACCACTGCAATGACTTTATGCTAACGTTTGGCACTTTGCTGACAATTCTTGGAAGTTTATTCGACGGGAACATCTCCGATATTCCCTCTGAAGAATGTAGGCGTCTCGACTCACTTGTTCACCTGATCGCCAGTGAATCTAGTGATAGACAAAAGCGTTCTTACAACTTTCTGTTAAAAAAATATTCCTCGATCTGCTCGGCCAATTGATGTTGCGACCCATTTCCTGTATTCATGTGGTTTCAACTACAAAATAGCCGATGCCAAATGCTTGTCGTCCCGTAGCAAAAATCCACCCAGCTTGGTCAAATCATTCTCATCAATCGAGGTTGACACAATCTTTGCCCATCGAGATCGTGTCACTGCGCACCTAGAAAATGCAAAATTTTTCCTTTGTCATGATCTTACTGCTATGGAGTGTAGAATCGGGTCTCTCCTCTCACGTAAACCCACTGCTTCTCAGTCTAATGCTCACCAACTCGGTCATAATACAAGTGGCCGTGACGATTCAGCTTGTCCTACTCCTGCAACATCTGACTCCCTCCTTCCCCTTACTCCTGCATCTCCATCTCACTCAAGCCACTTGACGCATTTGCCTGCCCCTAAACTTGCAGCAGCAGCAGCCTCACTTGTCGTTTCGTATCCTCCGGATAGCCCCGCTGGGACACATGAAAATCCGTCTACATCAGCTAGACCGATAACTTCTCCTGTTCAACTGGGTGCTGCAAGCTCTACAGTTAAGTCACCCGTGGTTTGGCGTCAGAACGGTGGGACTTTAAAACTGAATCAGACTCCGACCCAAAATAAGGGTAGTACAGTTCCATTTAGGGGTACGCCGCCTTCTCTTAGATCTACCATGTCTTTTCAGCCCAGCACGACTACAAACCCCGCAGCTCCAATTATATTCTCAAATAATTCTCTGTCCTACGTACCGGTTACTTATCAAAGCCCTACTGTATATCCAGCAAATAATTCATACATGAATTACGCTAAGTCATTTATGTCCCAACCTAGTTCAGACTTTCCACCACTTAAGGCCAATTGCTCTCAGGTACGTCAACCTACCTCCTTTGACTTCAAATCTAGACCTGGTTTCCCACCCTTTCATTATAATAGCTGCCTACCCTCACCCACTAGCCTATACTTTCCTTCTGCGCTCCCTCCTCCTCCCCTTCCTTCGCAAGCCTATCCATGTTCTAACTCCCCTAGCATTCCAATGCTCGAAAACTTTATCCCCACATCCTTTAGGTCTCATGCTCGGCCTTCTCTTGTTGACTCCACGTACGTCAATAATTCTAGACTTCTGGTACTTACTCTCCAAGCATAATTAATTCACAGCTTACATATCCGCCTCCAAATTTTTTTTAAATACCGTCGACAATAGCATTGCTGTTCGAAACACATTAGATATTATATTATTGAATACCAGGTCTGTTATAAACAAGATGGTCCAAATCAGAGCCATTGCTCTCGAAATGTCGCCCGATGTTATACGTGTAACAGAATCTTGGACCCAGTCTCTTATTCCTGACTCTGCCCTTCTCATAGATGACTTCGATTTTTACCGCCAAGACCGCACGACTAGGCGTGGGGGGCGGTTATCTTCTCTATCTTAAAGCCTACCCAAAGCACTCTTCTTATTGCTTGGATGTTTCCTCATTCACGGGAAACTTCTGCTTTGCATCTGTTATTCTCTCGCCGCAAAGAAAGGCAATTATAGGCTGTATCTATAATTCCCCAAATTCTTTAACCAGTGATGATTCTTAACTCTGTGAAATCTTTAAATTAGTTTTGGAAGCTGCTTTTGATGTTAAAATAATAAGTGGGGATTTTAACCTTCCTGAAATAGACTGGGTTTCCAATAGCTGCCCACCCAGATTCCAGCCCTTTCAAGATATTGTCAATTTTTCTAATTGGTCCCAACTGGTGCGCTCTCCAACAAGAGATAATCACATTTTAGATCTAATCTTTACCAATGACATTGCTCCTCTTTCTGTTGCTTTCAAAAAGGACCTCTTTGACAGTGACCACGTATTAATTCATTGTCGCTTACCGCTTGCCTCTTCAAAAAAGACCAGCACCGTTCGGACTTACATAAACTACGATTGCGTATATAATTCAATAAATAACTATATTTGATCATTGGACTGGTGTGGCTTCCTCTCCTGTAGCGATGCAACCATTCTTCGTGACGTCATGTTCAATGTTTCCAAGGACATCCTAGAGTTTGTGCTGCATAGATATTTTAAGCCTAATTCTTCAGATTCCCTTGTTCTTCATTTTCTTCTCAACAGACTACGAAAGTTGATACGGCAGCTGCGTGACCCATCCACTAGTTCCTTATCAGTTCATCTTAGAATCACAGAGATATTTGAGATGGCGTGAAGGATGCGCCAAGCGCGCGACAGGCAAAGAGAATCACTTGCCCTCAGTGATTCGAACCCTGGAAAATCCGTTGCTAACATCTTCCGACATCGGTTCTCCTCTAAGCGTGGTCACGAACTTCCACCCCTGCTAAATGATAACAAAGTCTTCCTCATTGATGACATTGACAAGACGGAGTTATTTAGTGCTTTCTTTGAAAAACACCTTCATACTGAGTCCGAACCGGTCGCTATCTTTCGCTCACTTTCAGATAGGACACTGAGTTCAATCGATGTCTCCTCAGATCTCATTAAGAAACATATAAATCGTTTGAAATACTCACACTGCTCAGGAATGGACGGGATTCCGAATTCGATTATTAAACAAGCGTCCTACCTTCCCATGTTGCTTAGTCATTTATTCTCGGTTTATATTTCAAAGGGGTTCTTTCCTGAAACATGGAAAACGCCAATTATCATTCCCGTCTTCAAGTCTGGATCTCGGTCCGATGTTAATAACTATCGCGGCGTGCACAAAACGCCGCCTCTAGCAAAGCTTCTTGAAAGGATTATTTTCAATGAAATTCTTGACTTCTGTCTAGCTACTCGGCTTCTGAGCTCTAGTCAGCATGGATTTTTACCTGATCGATCCTGCGAAACTTGCCACTTGGCATTTCTTAATCTAATCACTTCTCTTCGTAATGAACAGCAGTCAGTGGTAGTTATCTACTTTGATCTTAGCAAAGCCTTTGACAAAGTGCCCCATAGACGTCTTTTAGTAAAATTGGAAGCTCTCGGCATCCGGCTGCCTCTACTCGACTTCATCAGGTCCTATCTGTCCAACCGATATCAGAAAGTCATGGTCCGTAAAAGCTACTCGACACCTCACTCGATCACGAGTGGCGTACTTCAAGGCACGGTTCTGGGTCCGCTACTCTTCCTTCTTTACATCAACGATATTTCGACTGAACTCAGAAATTCCCAAACTTTTACTTATGCCGATGACCTCAGGTGTGTTTACTCATATTCTAAGGACACTGCAAACGTTTGTGTTGAAAAAATTAATGCCGATTTACTACGCTTAAGCAGATGGGGTTCAACACGGCAGACGGAGTTTTCATCATCCAAGTGTAGTTTCATGTCTTTTGGTCCTACCAAACTTCCTGGTCCCATAATTTTTCAGAATAACCCACTCTCAGAATGCCTCGCCATAAAGGACCTAGGTCTAAGTTATACAAATAAGCTTGCTTTATCACCTCATGTAGATAGAATCTCTGCCAAAGCCGCGCAGATATGTGGATTCATATCGCATAATTTTTTCCTTCCGGAAATGAAGCTAAGACTTTATCAAATGTTTGTTCTTCCAGTCCTCGAATACTGCTGTCCTTTCTTCGGTTTAATGAACGCCTTTGACAGCTATAAGATCGAAAATGTTCAGGGGGTTTTCACCGGGAAACTGTTCTCTGAAGCGTCGTCCAGTATTTCTTATACTCAGAGATGTCAGCTGGGGAACATTAAGTTTTTGTGGGTTAGAAGACTCGAAGCTGGCCTTTGCTTCCTTTTTCGCATCAACTCTAGCTCCAGTCTTCCGCTCATTGACACTCTCACTCCGAGAGATCGGTCTTATGACACGCGCAACTCCTGCATGGTGATTCCGCCGCCTCATTGCACTACATCTAAGCGCTCCCTCTTCTTTGCTTCCAAATATGCCTTTCTTTGGAATAATCTTCCGCCCGAAATTAGATCATCGCCTTATTATCACTGTAAAGCGTAGAGCCGCAGACGAATCAGCAACATCAACATAAGTAGACATGACTGGGCTTAGGCCGACAAGTGGATGAGGCCTCGATAATTCGGCCGCCAGAACAGAGTCCTGATGCGAATAATTGGCGTGCCAAGCGTACGTCATGAAACCTCAGTTATCTTTCAGGGGAGGAATGGGGAGGACATTGTGTGCCATAAAAGTTACCAGACCTGAAATTAAAAACCCGGCTTTTGTTGAAAGGTCATGACGGTCGAAATTAGACTCGGAATTAACTAGGTGAGTGGGCGGGGTAGATTTAGAGTGTTGTAACAGGACCCACGGGTCTTGAATAAAAATTATTATTAACAATTCCGCCTCCTTTGCCGGTCTATGGACCTTAACGATGGCGGTTGGCTAGCAAGTGACGTAGACGATGATCACTCACCTCCGTTTAGTAATAATAGATTTTGTCTACCTCCTCCAAAGCATTAACATCACCTGAGTGACATTTCTGACTCCAGAATGTCTACTGAAAGCCATGTTTCTGTGTAAGCCACGAGATCTGGTTTAAGGGTCGTTCAGGTTGTTGAACAGGCTATGTAATTTTTGGAGGTTACCTTCAAGGATCGCCTCGTTTTGGCAGTTTTTGAGCACAGGTATGTCTTCTTGATCTGGATTACATTATCGTGTTCGGTTTTTAGTCTTTTCTGCTTTCTGTCCATCCTTACCTCCAGTTCTATCCAGGATCCCTTCAATTTCAGTCCTTCCTTCGATTCTCAGTCCGTCTGCGCGAACACATGTTATGCAAATTTCTCTAGGCTAATTTTCCTTCTAACAAAACACCATCTGGGTTTCATTTTCCAAAGCTATGTAAATGGGCTCGGGATGATTTGAGATCAAGACCTGATTCTGCTCTCCCTAGTCAGAATGCGTTTTGTGCAATGGCCGGGAAAGCCTTCAGATGAAGTGAAGTGGCAACGTCACCTTCTAGAATTAACGACAAACCCTTCATTTAATTTTCGCCCGACTGTGCACAGCGATAATACTCTGTGTCCCAACTGGGCCTACTTCGACTTAGATACCACTTCGCAAATATTGTCTCTGACATTAGCGCTGAAATCGTATGTAGAGAATTATTTTCTTTATTTCTGAAGAATTGTTCTCATGTTGAAATTCGTCAGAAAATTGGGTCAGGCATAATTAGTTTTTTTACACCGTCCAACTGATGCGGAGCCAATTCGCAGGCAGGCTACAGTCCAAGAGAGTAAAAGTTCACGATTTTAGAAGATATGAAGCTATCTACAGCGTCCGAGGCCTGCAACCAGATGGATTATTTCTGAATGTGCCTTATGAAGTCCGCCATTTTAGATAACAATGAACAAATAGAAACATTGTTCGTTCACTGGATACGGAAAACTCACCCAGTTCATCAAATACAATCAGAAATACTCGTTTTATTCTCGTTTGTGGACACTTAGCACTTTACAGCTGTAAAACGGCAAGCGTCGACAATTCGGTAAAAGGAAAGTCTGCCGGGAGGACATTTACATCCAGGAATTGCGCCCTCCCTCTTAGCGGCCATAGTCAGTGACCGAGAAAGTGTACCAATGCCTAGTTATCACAAAAGACTAGCAGATGGGGATGAATATTGTGTTAGATGTGCGTACATTTGGCTCAAAATCAAAAAAAACTAGGCAATAATATTGAGAGTTTACAGACTTTTACGCATTACAGTAATTATTTCTGGAAATAGATTGTCAGACTTACAGTCAGAAAGGCAAAAGGTAAAAAGCGGAATATCCAAAGTACTATTGATTGATAAGCACCGTAAAACACGGATAGCGACTTAACAAGTGCAGACGTGGGTACCAGCATCAGCGACCAGTAAGGGTAACCAAGGCCTCCACCTCCAACCCTTCAAATACAAATACGAAGCCTTTAATAAGGACATAACGAATATCTACATAAGGCAAAATCCCCAACGGAGACGTCCACTGAGAAGAAAGAGGCTGTGAGCAGATCTTGGGAAATGCAGTATGGCCTCTGATATAGGATAAAACCTAATGCTCTTCTTCGGACCTGAAATGTATTTTTGCTGCAAAACACAGTCCTGTATCCTATGGATAATACCCCTGGCAACCTCAACCTAGAACACATCTATGAAGCCGTAAGGCTCTGAAGGAGTCTATAGTACGGCAGATTCAGCATTGGAAATGAACATTTAATTATTTTCCACGTGTTCTAGAAAGCGACGAAATCGCAGAATGAAATGGACGCATTCCGAAAGGATAGGATAATAAAGTAGCCGAGAGCAGCGAAAATTTGGAAGGCTTCTAGGCTGGCTACCCTAGTGTCTGAAAATGCATATTCAAACAGCAGAATATACCTCACTTGTTTGTCAGACAAAAAGAGGCATCACATGCAAGAAGAAACGAGAAAAAACCAAGAGAAGGCAACGCGGAGAAGACGCTAAAAAACCTCATGGAAAGGTAGGGCTGCGCAAAATGTGAAGAAAAAATTAAGTGCAATTATGAGAACTCGCGAAGAAGTAGTCAGGCTGCATTCTGAAGAAAGATGCAGGGATGGGCATGCAACTTC
>CACRXP010000023.1:391368-449664 GCA_902702965.1 Spirometra erinaceieuropaei
CTGAGACAGTACCACACAAGCTCTTTGATGTCCCGAAGTATAGGCCAACCATCGTCCTCATCTTAGTTTCTACCCACCATACTACTTTATGCTTCGATTGTGAGGGACTATGGTGTGTACGTAATGTGGGAGTTCCCATTACATAGCAACATTCATCTTTGTGAACAGGCAGAATTACCATTTCGGTTTCAGATCAAAGCTCTTTTATCGCCGTTTGGTCATCCCTTACGAGCATATGGGTTTGTCGGTATTACATAAGCATCATGGTTTCATACCGTCGAGGGTCTGTTACACAAGTTTGGTGCAGCACCGCGTAAAAGGAGGCAATGAAGGTGGTTGGGCCCTGTTAATACTGCATCTTTCCTAGACTTCAGTCGTTCTAAGTATGTCAAAGTGTTTTCCCATGTACTGGTAGTCGACTTTTCACAGTGTCCTGTGACGGGCACTTTCGCGTTTTAGACGCACCATGCGGGCTTCTCTAACAGGTGAAAGTCATCTATGAGTACTCTAGTTATTCGCTTCATGTGTCGGGTCACCGCTGATTTAGCCACTTTTGAGACATATGAAGGGCTCATCGAATCAGTGGAATTGAGTGGCTGACGTTGCGGAAGGCTTGGCCGGCTCCGCATTAACAAAGCGTTTTGTGCAAAAAATCGGCCAGAATTTTTAATAAACGACCGAATTAATTGGCCTTGGACTGATCGATTTTTTTCATCTTTCGCCTCCTTGGCCTTCTGGCCATTGTTAATGTAGACGGCCTCCTGCATTGTATCGTCACCTCAATAGGAGTCAGTTGTACCTGTGCTCCCCTTTTGGGTGAATTAGTCGACGGGCCGTGTTTAGTCGGTATTTGTAAGCTCCATGTGACCGTTTTGTCCTTGTCATGGCGTATGTAATGATGTAGGACTTTGTAGGCCGCAGGAAGGTCTATATGACTGTTGATGGAGTTGACATCTGCGTACCAGGCCCAAAAGTGTAGGACGTTATGTCCTTGGGATGTCACGGCTTAAGACGATTACTCCTTGGAAGTTAAAATTGTGGCCGGTTTCCGATGTGAGTCGCAAGCTGTGAGTTCGGCTCTAGTCTCCGAGTTGCCATTTCGTGCTTGTTTAGGCTGGTCTGCAATTTCCGTCCGGCATCCACTGCGTATTTGCAGCCTCCATCGTTACAACGTGTTTGGTGGACAGCTGCTGAGGTTTCAGTGGCTGGCAGTGTGTCTTTGGGATGCATTAAGCGGCGACGAATTGTTGCCTGGAGTCGATGAGCAATGGCTACTCTGACGGGTTGTAACAGTCGTGGAACCGCCTCGGAGACTCCCTCGGTGCAAGGAATAGCCCTCCAGACTTCAGGTTGCTCTTTTTGTGGCCGTCGTCTGTTCGCTCGGCGCTTGCTTTGCTTGATTAAATAACTTGGGTATCCATTAGCTTGAAAGAAATTATGAAGGTATTGTCGTTCAGATCTTTTGTCGGCTGATGTGCTGCAGTGTGTTTTAACTCTTTGGAATAGAGTACGGACACAGCTGGCGTTTGTGAGAGGGGGTAATTGCTGTTTAAGTGTAGTATTTGTCTTGTGTTGGTGGCTTTCCTGTAAACGGTAGTTTGCAGTTGCACACCGACGCACAGGGACATCAAGGATGGGGAGTTGGTCGTTAGTTTCAGCTTCCATTATGCATTGGGTATTCGGGTCAATCGCGTTCAGCAATTCTTTAAGGTGCCCCACCTCAGATCATCTAACAGGGACAAAAGTGTCATTGACGTAACGAGCCCAGAACTTTGGTTGATACTTGGTGGACACCAAATGTCCTATCCGTTGAAGGACCACTTCATAAATCAGTCCTGATGCGGGGGTGCCCATGGGAGTGCCCCTAATTTGTTCGTACATTTGTCCACCAAATGTGAATTATAGTTTTAGTATTTGCATCCTGTTGGTCAGTTGGTTGGCAGGTGCTGTTCAATGCCTTCATATTTTTGGACGCATCATGTCTACTTCTATAACTAGAGATTACAGTCGTCTGTGAGTACTCTAGTTATTCGCTGCATATATCGGATCACTGCCGATTTAGTCAGTCCTGCTTTGATGAGTAGAGATTTGGCGTAATTTCATTGGTAAGGCATCAATGAGAGAAGTGGAGCTCTCTATTGGTCGAAGGAGTTGAAGTGCTTTGGTCTCGAAATTCACCTCAATAGTAGTAGAAAAGCAATGCCCAGTCACCATATCAACAAGAGAGGCGTTTGCTGGGAGGCGTGTATTGTTGTTCTAACGCATCGAGTAGCGATGTCGATTATTCACCTTAGGAGACCGGAGAGTCCTGTGGGCAGCTCGTTCCTAGTATGCATTATATTTTCGTCGACGGTTGGACGAATTTGCCTCCGTCCAGCATGGCTGTTCGAACCCGCTCAACAAGAGACAGTCAAGACGCGAGACCGTTGGGGCTGTTGATTGTCGTTCCGGTGAACGTGAAAACGGGGCTCCATTTCGCACGCAGTCAGTATAGGTGATTTATGAGCCAGGCACATTGTGCGTGCAGCCCATGGACCAAATATTGAAAGCTGCACATAGGGTCGTTCAGTCTGTGAAGGTGGGTAATCGAACTCACAGCTGGGGACACTAGAACACAAATGCCCTCTTCCTGTGTATGATGACGTTATTTCCTTCGTTTGCTTTTCGTCCTTACAGTCACACACCGTAAAGAGAATCGTCTTGAACCTGACGCTTCCTTCCGACTATCCGCGTAGTCCCCCGACCATCATGATGCCGAGAACATCTGACCTACCGAACGTGTTGACCGAGTGAGTCACTGTGAAGTTCGTATAACCCCGTCTCTTTTCTCAATATTACTGCTTATTCTGCCTTTCGATTGAGAACCCGAGCGGTTAAGTCCAAATTTGAGACACAGTGTGCCTTTTAATCTAAGTGAAGAAGGAAGTTCTCAAAAGGCTTACAACTCAGGAATGAACCAGTCACACAATGTCACCAACTGATGATTCGATATAGCCAACGGACGAGATGGGTGGTGTAGGGGAGGACTGTGATTCTTTTACTACCACCAACCAATCTTAGTACAACCCATGCCATGATGGGTGGATACCCTTTGGGCTGCCAATAGCTGATTATTATTTATATGCCTGCAAAATCGGTCCTGTGGTTTTCGTCCTGCAGTCTAACCGGAGTTGATATTTCCAGTTTTCCTGCACGTACTTCCAATTGAACCTAATGAAACGTGGCTGCATAACTAACAGTTTTGAATTGTGGATCTCGTTTCTCGTCATGATGACCGATCCAGCTCACTCTGCCTTGTGGTTGGTGGTGCATGGCCGATGCGGAAGTTACATCAGAACATATTTGACATTTCTGTAGCGAGGGCAGACCTGTAAGCGCCGACTTTTTTTCGACAGATTCTCGGCGTCGCTACCAGGAAGAGGCTGCACTGAAGAAATTAACCAAACCACTCATAACACACACGGGCTCCTTTACGGTCCCACGTTGCGCGGAGTTACCTGTCGATAGCGATGACGATCTTGACTAAGGTGGCCCGCTTCTTTATATCATAACGATAGCTTTCGGCCTCATCACTATCCGGCTGGTTAATCTGCCACTCCAGTCAGCACGGGCCCTATTAAGGTCATTGGTTGTCATCGTAAGTTTTGTCGAAACCACCTACCCCGCCGATCTCGGATAACCTGAAGACTTTTCCCAGTGTCCGATGTAAGGGCTTAACTGCCTCATTTCGTGCGAGGTTGGCGTACCCCGCCGTATAATGCGTATGAGATGGGGATGTCCGGACACTATCCATTTTCGTTCTTATTTGGCTTCCATGCCTTGGCCATATCTAAGCCTATGGATGCTAGCCACACCGCGGTACAGTAGTTATTGCTCCAGCCTAATGCTGTATTAATATGGTCGGCCAAGTGGTCCACCGGCTTTCCTATTTATTAGTGGCGTACGCTCACCGAAACTGACGACTGGCGCTCACCGCTAGCTTGCTACCCGCGCATATTTAGTCGTCTGTACAAAATAAATCGACTTTTCTGGTACTTTCTGCTCCTCAAACGAGACCCAAGATCGTAGTGCTTAGGGTTTGTACACTGTCTTGGCAACTGCAAGCCCTTCATAAACTTTGCGACCACGCATGGTTCAAGTAATTGTCTTGCGAATTCGGGCTTTGTTGGAGATGCTGATTTTCCGACGATCTAACAGGCATTTTTGAATGTCATCGAAGACTCAATCGGTCGCATCAATCCGAATGACAACTTAGTTGTTTTGACTGTAATTTCAAGCTTATGCCAAACTGTTTGTGCGATACAGAATGTGCCGAAACGCATGGCATGTTGATGCCATCCTTTGCCTGTGCCTTCTGGCAGAAAATAAGCCCGAAGTGAGGCTGGAAAACTTATTGGCGGTAGCATGCTGGCCCTTAACCGAGCATCCTTCCAGTCTGTTTGAATTACGCATACCACACGCGAACGTGAATACACACGGTGCATCGCTCACCATTACGGACGTCGCATGATTGTGTGAGTGATGGGTGGTGTTTTAAGGAATGCTCCCCTGTATGCTCATGCGACAGAATATGACCATTCGATGCCTGCGTTTGTGTTGACAGGAGTTAAGGTCGACCTATCAAGTGTTGGTATGGACTCACACCGATGGATCTCCAGTTGTGCTGCGATAGGCTTACGGCTGTCCGACGACATTTTCATGTGACATAAATGTGCGGTCACGGCGAGCCCACCCGGTATGAGTGCTGTTTATGTATGAGTAGGTTGTACGTGCGGTATGAGTGGTGGGTGGTGTTTTAGTATGGTTGTTGCGCATGGATATGTGACCGCATACATCCATACGATACGTGAATAGGTGGAACAGGTAAGCCGAGTCTGAAGTATGTTGGTTAGTGCTCATGGCATTAGTCCTATGGTCGTGCCTTGACAGAATCGCATGCATCTGAGGGATGAGAATGTTGAACATAGTTGGAAGGGACTGCGATATGCTATCCAGGTGACTCACAGTGAGGTCCCCTGCCTGATGAATAAGAGGAAGCGGCGGTCATTGGGATAGTGCTGTATTGGGTGTGCATTTCTGAACGACTTACGGATTTTTAGCATTAGCAATTGACGTGCCCACGGTAGGGGAGTCATCATTTGCGTCAGATTGCGCCCCCGCGCGACGCGCACCTCTTTCGACAGCTAACCCGACAGCTGCTTTGGACCGCCTGGCTGGACACAGGCTGCGAACTCCAGGCTCACGGGAGTCCGTGGAACTAAGTTGACGCACACAGTGATCCCCGCCCCTCCTTCACACTGCTGCAATGTGGTAGCCCCGTCGGTTCCTGATGATGA
Source organism: Spirometra erinaceieuropaei (assembly GCA_902702965.1). Taxonomy (NCBI): domain Eukaryota; kingdom Metazoa; phylum Platyhelminthes; class Cestoda; order Diphyllobothriidea; family Diphyllobothriidae; genus Spirometra; species Spirometra erinaceieuropaei. Next base: position 396,705 of record CACRXP010000023.1, read on the forward strand.
AAAACCGCATCTGTCTTTCAGTCAGACCCAAAACCAAGTTATCCCAGTCAGCGCATCTTCCTCTTCGGTTACTCTGCTTGGGAACTGTCCTTTTGTTATGGTTAGTCATGAAATCTGTCCGCCGGAAAATATCCATGACCAGTGACCAAAGATAACGACGGGTCCCTGTGAAGAACCAAATCCACGGGACCTACATGGAGAACAACACTGCCCCAAGTAGAGCCTTATTCGTGCAATGCAGTCGCCGACTGGACTGACTGAGCAGTTTTCCAATGTCTTCTTGGATTTTCTATCGCGCTCCAAAATTTTGTCGTCAGCGAACAAAACGAGCTTACAGTTGAGCTCCTTGGCGCAGTCGTTGATGCAGATTAGAAGGAGTAGAAGTACGCGCGTAGCATACGACGGGCGGTGGCATTGCGCCACGCCAGCCACTGTCCCCACTCATCAGCCGGCCGAAAGGCCTGGTACTTGTAGAGTTGGGGACCAGTTCCTGTGTAGCACACATACAGTGCGTGACCTATCTCATGAAATCTGATAACGGGAACTGATGCGAGAATTTCTGGACGTTTTTAACGCTGCGCATTTTGTTCGCTCATCCACATCCTTCAATGAAATGTCCTTTTCTTGTGCGGAAATTGTATTTACGTAAAATATCTGTAAATGTTAGCGAAAATGGGCATTGGAATATATTCGGGCAATTTCCATGCTAATACATGTCATAGACTCGGGTTGCGCATCTGAGCGACTTTTTCCTTGAAAGGATAGTAATTTATCCGCGAGAGTTTTAATGAGCAGGTCGAGACAAACTTTAAAATGTATTTTATGTCCGATGTTAACTGTGGTAATCAACCTGCAAACGCAAAGATTGTTTTAAGAACACCAGAAGTGTTATCAATTCCTAAATGTCAAATTAGCAGATCTGGGCGATTTGGTGCTCTAAAGTGCAGTAATAACGTAGATAGGGATTCCTTCGTTTAAATGGGCTGAAATTGTTTTGCGGTTTGGAAAATTCTACCTGATGTCACATAAATTACCACCACCGGATGGCCATTTCCAGTTTTGATTTTAAGAAACACTACTTGTCATGTAGTTTAGTTTCTGTGCATACCTTATTCAGAAACAGAACGAGCAAAACATTAATAGTTTCAGCAAAATATCAGTATTTATATGGGCGCTCTGCCGTATATTCATAATCGAAGAACGTAGTCTAAAAGCAAACAAAAACAGTGGAAATGGCCTCAATGTATAGAGGAAGGCATGTTCTTACGTCTACGGTAGAAAAAACAGTATTGTTTAGGAACGGGAGAGAAACGGTCAAGTGTCAAATTTTTACTTGGCCTCACCGTGCAAAAATGCAAATTACACAGTGATCCGTCAAAGGAGTGCGGTAATAAAGCACTTTTTAATTAGGTAACTTATTAAGGAATGCTATCTTATTGATCGAAGACATATTCGTTGCTGACTTTCGTTTTGGATAGCCACTTTTCTCGAAAATGAAGTTTGATGTTTGAATGAGTCTTCACATGTGACCTAAACGACCATCTTCGTGAAAAGGAGCGCCCGAACACTCACTAATTCGGCAAATGCCTTCAAGAATAATCTTATTTTAAAGTTCTCAACAAACAAGTAATTCAGATTCTGTCTTTATGGATGATCGGGTGAAAACATTGAAAATCATGAAGTATTCAGCAACATTTCGAGGCCGATCTGAAACTCAACGTAATCCAAAACGAACGAAAAGTGTAAATTAATTTAGCGGAAGAAGATTTCTCTCTATAAACCTAAAATGGTATGTTTACGATCACGCCTGTCAGTTCTATTTAAATTTATTAGGCACCGACCGGCCTCATGGCATGTCACCTTATGAAAACTTTTGTTCCTTCGACGTCCCCATCGGTGAAATCAAGCAAAATCCAGTTTCTCTTGTTGAACTCCATCTCATATACTTCAAGCGAGTCAAGAATACCACGAATCCTTGGAAAACTGTTTTGGAATCTACACTCAGAATGTAGGCAGTTGAGAAGCCGTCATATATGAAATCACATTAATTATTAAATGATACCTAGATGTAAACTTCACTGAAACACTATTATTAGACTTTATTTTATCTCTGCTTTCATATTTACTACGTTTTTGGTATGAAAATAATTCTATACATTAAAAAACTAAGTTTACTAAATTAGAGCCATTTCTGACGCTTTCGGAATATTGCGCTTTTATAAAAAAAATCCGCAACTCTGAACAACGCAACACTGCCTTTAATATTTCTTTTATGTTTTTGATTCTTTTAAACGTGTACTTAATTAACAGAGATATTGGACTCATGAAATCGTGTCGGTTTGCGAGTGATTGGCAATCATTCGTAAACTTCGACACATTTCATGAGTTAGGTCACTAACTGTACTCGTCCAGTTGTGCTTTGGAGCTCGATCTGGAGCACCGTAGGCAGTGGTACAGCGACTAGCAATATACGCAAGGGATTACTGACAATGAACGGATCATGTCTTCCCATGTCTCTTCCCCGATACGTAAATGCTTGATGGAAGTCGCCAAGGTACCTTCTTGTCATTTTGTGCGCCTGTTTGTCAGAACCTTTAACGACTCCACTGTAGAAAAGTGGTTTAAGCAAACGCATATCAGTTATCCTTAAAGTGTGGCCTAGCCATCGAAGTTGAATTTATTGCAACATGGCATTGATGCCAGAAACACTGGTTGCTTCCAGAACCAGGGTGTCCGGGACCCCTTATTGTCAATTCGCCTTTAGCATCCATCACAGAAAGCTTTCCTGATTAGCATGGGTAATTTATCCTAGTTTCCGCCACAGAAAATCCTAGTCTGGACGCGTCGTAACTACCAATTATTGTGGCGAGTTCTTCCTCACGTAAATTCTTCCCCTTGTGTTATGAAGCAGTAGTTTATTCCGTGTGGGTTAGAAGGTCACTTTCTGATGATGTCACCTGTGATAGGGAAAGCGACCTGAGCTTATCCTCCTTCTTTCGGTCAGGCAACATGGAACAAAGTTCGTCCTGTGCCGACCATGTGTAACTGTAATTGTTCGGAGAACCAGGTTTCACCGAGGGCAGCAGCGTCCACCTTGTATCGAGACAGATTGCGAGCAACACGAGGTTTATTTCTCTAGGGCGTTATCTGATAGAGTCCGAGCATTTCAGGTTGTTAGAACGACCGAAGTTACTCAGTCTGAAGAAGAAGAAGTAGGGGGGTGAGGAGGGGTATTGTGTCTGTCTGTACTTTTTCGATCGCGTCTGTAATGCCCAGCAGCCGCGGTCAGTTATTTATACACCACGAGTAACACACTTTCAGGAAAAATTTCTATCCCCTCTCCGTGAAAGAGGTAAGCATTGCCTCCCTGAATATAACTGCCTAGACAACCTAGGCAGTTGCGCCAAACTTGGTGAAATTGCGACCTGAGTTAATCTGAATCGCATGCTGGATTGCCATTGGTTTTTTTGCATGACTTGACGTGAAGCCGCCGTCCAACGTATGCCGCACGTGGATCCAGACCTCACCTAAGTGTCATGACCGCCTGACCGTCAGTTTTAAGTGGAATTGGGTCAGTTTGGACTTTTAACGCATTGTGATATTTTGAAGGCTTCCCAGCTTTCGTATATTGCAAAAGTGGTCAGATGTGGTTATGTAGCCCCACCTAAAGTAAACCAACCCCAGCCACCTGTAATACGGGACTGGTGGTAATAGGGGTTTTTGCAGGTGCGACCGCGGAACGCACAGGTGACGAGGTCAAGCAGTTGTATGCAAAAGGAAAACTTGGAAATGCGCGGTTGTACTTTGAGTGGTTGAGAAATAGTTCCCCTAACCCTTATCCCTGACTCTAACCATAGCCCCAACCCCAACAGTATTCTGTCCATCAGATGGGGCCACATTACCATACCTTACCGAAAAATCTAAAAGAAGGAGACGCGTTTACTGAAAGAGGTTTGTTTTGGTTCTGGCGTTTCAAGTAGGGATTTCGGCTACCCACCTTTAGGTTCGTGTCCTGTGCACAGCTCTCATTGCATGACGCGTTTTGCTTGATGCATAGGTCGACTGTGGGGCTGAGCTGGACCCCCTTTTCACCTTGACCCATGTGGCGCCACCCTAATTGATCGTGGCGATAATTGGCGGCCCCCGATTGTTTCACGCCTTCACTGCCTCATGTCCAATGGGTTTGTAAAACCAGATGGAGGAGGTAAGTTTATTGGGTGGTTGACTGAGCAGTCGGTGGGCGTTGGGGCGTCTTCCATTGGCTGGGCCCACAATTTTTGCGGCGTCAAAGTTGGAGACGATCCGTCTGTCCGGCATAAGTCACTATCTCTGACTTAAGGTCCAACTTTCGAACAGTCAACTGACGCTCATGCATTCATTTGTAGTCGTCAACCGGTCTCACCGACGTAATTGTGCCCGCCACAGCTGCACTGAAGTCAGTAGACAACGACCGCCTTCTCCTGGTCAGGAATAGGGTTTTTACCGCTTCACTTTCTGGGGGATTGTCAAGTCAGGCCTATGCGTAGCTTATATTCCGAGCGGTGCTAGGACTCCAGCCACGAACTCGAAGACCCCTTTCGCATACGAAATGTTCCGTCGTAATTTCAGCTGACTGCACTCTTTATTCTGCCCCCCCCCCTTGGGGCATTTGATAGTTGGTTTCAAACTCCTGAAAGTGGCCACCCGACTCTTCATGATGAATGCTTTATTGTCTCCCTAGCAACTTCATTCAGACTTCAGAAGTACGTGCCCAGTATAACGTTGATTAAAGTGGGGAGTTATTGTCCACAATGGACACCGTATACACTTTTAAGGACACCTTCGACTTGTTGAGCATTGCGTAGTCCGGGCAACTGGAAAAAGCTAACATTCCTGATTTTGCGGCAATCCTTAATTTGTCCCATCTGTGAAGCGGTAGGCCTCTTCTTCATTTGGCGATTGACAATCGCTTGGCTACCTGTGACTAAACTAGCAGATGTGCATACGGTGGAGCAGGATATGGTAAGTGAGGGGGTTTGACGCGTACAAAATCTATTTTACTGTAGATAAATGCCTAGAATCAGATAAAGGGATATAATAATAATAATAATAATAATAATAATAATAATAATAATAATAATAATAATGCCAGAGAGCAGGGCGTAACAAGTACAAGTGGCCCGTCTGGAGTGGGAAGCGGTCCCGTCATACTAATCAGACTACCGATATAGTGGAGAAGAATAGGGCAGCATCCTCCCCACTCTTTCTTTCCACATTTCCTATTTTCTAATGACAAGACAAAGTCTGGGCTGCCGGTGGTAGGCGTCGGCGCAGACATCAAGGGCTCAAATCTCTCATCTGTCACGAAGGCAATATAAGTAAGGAGTTATTACAGCCTGACGCTTAATCCCGAGGAAGTCCGACCTATCCCAGCAGTTAGCCACCTACCTGTCGACAGCTTATGGGCATCAAATTTATTATAATCAAGGACGCAAACGTTAGGCAGACTGGAGATGCACTCGGGGTCGCTGTGTTGTCCACCCTGACTCTTTCCCCCGTCACGGCAAGTTCGAGTCAAGCCGAGCAGATTAGATGCAGTAGTTGGTATGGCATAGGACCCACGTCCGGAGCGTGCTACGCACCTTTTTGGACTCAGTTTAAGCCCTGCGCAATAGCGTAGCCCCTTTTCGAAGACCTATAAACAGGATCGTACGCATTTACTTCGGTCACTGGCTAAATTAGAATCCAGGAATTGCTACAAGATTATCAGCAGTCCTGGATCAGGGGTAATCGAGGAGCAGATGCTGCATTTGACGCGCTTTCTTTTTTAAGATTCTGTGTGGCAACGAGTAGTATGTGACTATCACCAAAAAACTGTGGTCACTGTTCGTTCACGAACTCTGACCTCAGCATTAATCGGTTCAGTTTTCCTCTTAAGGGAGACTGCCGTCCTTTCGAGCTTCGAATTGGTGCAAAGGCTGTTAGTGCGTCCTAAGAGTCGTCTCTCGGAATTCTAGTTATTTGCAGCCGTAACTCTTGATGGTTGGCTTTAAGAACAGTAAAGGCTGTAAGTCACGCCGTTGGTGGAAACAGTATCCACTTCGGTCGACTGAGTTTGCGGTTGCTCTGGTCTGGTCAGCTTTTAACCCGATTCCGCTTTTTCCCCTGATCGCAGGTTTTTGACTGGACTAATCCCTATGTTTTCGTTTCAGTCACGTGAATGAGGCCATTAGAGAGTGGATCGCTGAGCGTACCAAGTCCTACCAAGATTCTAACAAGGTGGCCCTTTACCTTCGTCCCTTCCTCTTTTGGATAGACAAGAAATTGTTGGAGCTGTTTAATGAGGGTTTTCAAAAGGTACACACCTCTCATTTCTGATCAGACACCATTTCCGCAGCACTCTTGAGCTTCTAAGTTCGCGTTGACGACTCTTAAGATTGTAAGATTACTCTGATTGGCCTGGCCCCGTGGAAGTCTAGGCTCATCGATGTGTTTATTGTTGAACGAAATACTTTATTCTTTTCTGCAGCGACTGTATAATAAATATCCTTAGAAACCTTCGATTGAAAAAAAAACCAGTCTTCACATTGCCGGCGTAGCCCAAGCTGTTTTTGGTAGGGATCGGGTGAAGGCCCCCAAACATCTGCGGCATACAAGCAATGTCTACTATAATTATTTAAATGGGTTTTGGCCCGACAAGATTATTTAGGTTTGGTGTTTCATCGTACAAGGTTGGGTCGTCTGTTGTCGACAGTCTGGTGCATTATCTACAACGACCTCAGACACTTGATGCCTATTTTTTAAACTGTCCTCCTTAATTTTGGTTGCTGTATGTCAATGCATTAAAACTTTTCTGCCCGAAAAACGAATTTACCTATTATCTATACGTATTTTGCCTTTCCTCTATGCATGCACAGGCCACGCCCGTAAAACCACTATTACTAACTGTCCCGTAAGACAGGCACCTTCGGCTGGTCGTGTGTGTTTGGGGTCCTTCACCCGATCGTTGCCCTGTTTTTATTTAATTATTTTTAATCCCGATCAACTCCTTTTTGACAAAAACTTGTATACTCTTTTTCCGCGCTTTACATGCAGTTTTTCTTGTAATAGCGTTCATCACAGCTGATCCGATTCTATGCTGTAGACCAGCTCATTCAGGGGTGATCGTCTCCCATTGTAACTAATCAGTGGCAAGCCTTAGAAGACACCTACAGATCCATAGGAATACATCCATCGTCACGAGTAGCCGCGTGTAACAGGCACCCATCCGGTCAGTCCATCTTTACCGCTTTTAATCCTGGGCTGTGCTCGTAAAATGCCGGTAGACACTGTTGTTGTACGATGACCATCCCTCGCGTAAAATGCAAATGCCTCCTCTTGGTTGCGGCAGTCTACAAAATCGCGAGGATATCTCAGGCCACCCAATAAAGACGGTAGAGGTGGTTTCAGCACGTTCTTCATTACGTTCCCCATGAGTTTAGTGCCGCTGCCCTCTATCCGACCTCGCCATGAAGAGGAAGTCATCCCAAAACCTGACTTAATACACTAGGGGTGGAACTGACATTTTCGGCACTCTGTCTTCACTACTAAAAGGCGGGTGGACTGAGTTCCCCAAACTTATTGCCGCAGGTCGTTAGTTGTTGGAGGCACAATTAGTGACCTCATCGAGGAGAGCTATATTGAGCATGATCACAACCGTACGAAGACGTCCGAAATAAGTTGGGCCAGTTGACACACTGGCCACACGGACTTGTAGACTGTGGGGCCAGCCACACTTTTGAGGTAGCTTTTACCACGTCCGACAATGTTTTTGTTGGGCACCTTGGACGTTTTCGCCGGCCGGGATGGGACTTGAACAGATGGCATTTCGAAAGACTTTGCCTTCAGGTTGACGAATTACATGATGGAGCCATCTGAATCTGCTAGTCAGGACCACAGTTGCTATGTTTCTTGGCGACTGCGTCGTTCGCTTGAGATGCGGACTTCGTATGCTCACAATTCAGACTGATCTTGTATCGATCCCAGAAGTATTGGTACCTTCCGGTTGGTAGTATGCTTGATTTCCACTTCTCTCTCGGTCGATAGAAAGTATGGATCAAATTGACAAAAGCTGTTCACTAACCTAAAGGTTTCATCATCTGGCGTGAGCAAGCCGATATCTCCCATCGAAAAACCCCATAAAATATCTTCCTTTTAGTCGTGTTTGCATCCGTATTTCAGCTGCCTTCGAGCGCATCTGGTATGCAGTAATTCGCATACCTTCGAGGTAACTTGTCAGAACTGGTACTTTACTGATCTGTCCTAGCGAAAGTACATAACCCGGACGGATACCAAATGTGACATCAAACGAATAATGGTGAGTTGCCTATGATAGTAGGCGTATTCAGGAGTTGTCCGAAACAAGAAGTCTTGAACCACCCTGACCAGTAGCGCGCGACTTCTTTCCCGTCCAAGTATTGCGATTAGAGCGGATGCGACTAAGGATCCCGGTTGTGCCAACTTGTGTGACAGGTTCAAGAGGACCTATGTCACTGTTGTTTTCACTCTGTTGTCTTTCGCCTCTTGGATCAGTGTAATGAAGGCGTCGCTGTAGCCTGGGCGTTTGACCTTTGTTTCCCATTTTCGGACCAAAGGACCAAGTCTTACTAAGGTTTTCCTTATTCCTTGTCTCATCTAGGATCTCCGCATTAGATGATGAACCGCCGTAGCAGTTACCAATGGGCGTCGGGATTTCCTCAAAGTAGATGGCAGATAGAGCAAAGTCTGCGGAATTCGTTTGCTTGACAAAATACTCCTTTTAATGTCCTATATTTGGTGGTAGGGCTCTTTGCCACAACTTTTTACCTCCGTTCGTCAGTGCAAATGGATTGTGCTATTCACTCATTTTCAAAACCATGTATAACTTTCCGGTATCATCAATAAGCGAGGTGAGTTGAAAACCGCGAGTGGAGTAAGATACAGGGCGTTTGGTCGCACACCGTCACATCACAGTTTGACCCCGCCTACTGCTTGGCCTTCTATTTCTTACTTCTTCCCAAGCCGGTTACCGATTTTTTTTTAAATTTCATGGCGAAGAAAGAGATAGTTGAAGAGAGATCAGCTATCGGCGTACCTTATTGCTGCATTCGATGACAGAACGATCTCCGTATTTAGAATATTTTGTGCTAAAAATATACTTCATTCCTTGCAAGCCATGTCGCATCCAAAACTGACTCTTGGGGATGGAACAGCAAATGGCCAGATGTGTCAGAGTCTGCACCTAAATTAATGTGTCATTTGTGTCGGTTGAATAGCACGGCAAGCTGACCGAATATCTGCATGTATCGCTTCTCGCGTGAAAGCGGTTTTTCGGTTTTCTGACACCCAAAAAATAGTCGCACTATGTACTTGTTCATAAATGAAATCCCAAATGGACCTCTCACAAGTCGGACGTTTGTCTCAGTGAAATGTTGACTGAAATTCCGAAATGTATCTTCAATTCCAAAAGATTGCTCTAGGGGAGTCGTGATGTTAGTAATCGTACTGCATAATGTTAAGATGTTCTAATCATGTCAGGATGCCGGCTTTTGAGTGAGCTTCTTATCAACTGCTTGCGGACTGTATTCGCCGAAAATTACTACTTAAGCAGTATGAATTTTTATCATTCATTATCGACAATCTTATAAATTCAAGCATACCTTATAGAAAACATGCGCAAAAATATTCCTTCTCTTACAATTTTGGTGGCAAATTACGTCTTCTTTGAGTTGTTTACTTGAAGAAAGAATATCTTTCGGTTTTGAAAAACTTTCTAATTATGACATTCTTCAAGACCATGACCATGATCTACACGTGTTTTCTCCAGCTACCCCTTTACGGACGGCAGGCTTCATGTGCAATGCACTACGCATCTTTAAGGTGACGCTCAACATAACGACTCAGTGTACACTTAAGTAGAGTTGCATTTCTCACCAGAAGAATGACCATTCGATCACTTTTTTGTTTTGCCTTAATAGTTCAGTCAAACAGTAACTGGTGGCGAAAACTCCGGCTCGGGTGCAGAAGAGGAGACAGCAGCCGAACCGATACCCGACCGATTTTCCTCCTCCTCTTCATCGTCGTCCTCCTCCTCCACATCCGAAGACTCCTCCGAGAGCGATGATGACTGCGACTTTGATTCCCGGAATCATCGCCAATCCCGCATCAATGCTCCCCAACCCCATGGCAGCAACACTGACCGAGTGGACGAGGAGGCGGCGGGAGATGTGGACACGCAGCAGGCATCCTCGTCCTTCAGTCCGACGGAGACCGAGGGAACTACCCTTAACTCCTCTGCCGAACAGCAGCGCATCAGCTTCGACGACTTACAGTTTCGCGGACAGGCTGGGACATGCCTCCTCACTCGTCTCACCACCACCGTTTTCTGCAGCCGCTGCAAGTACGTCTTCAATTGGGTATTTCGGCTTCCGCTGCAGACACAACAACCAGCTGCTGGCCCCGCTCAGAGCCGTCAGTTCCAGTCTCTGCCGCCCATTACCTCGGCGTGTGTACGCTGTCGGCAGACTATGGGTTTGATTTTTGAGGCCCAGTTGGCACACAGCTTTTCGTCGGTGGTTGGCAATCTTTGTGTGGCCAATTGCACCGTCATGGATATACAAGTGGAAAGTACGGAGGCCACAGTCCACTGCACGAAATGCAGTTCGGACCTCAAGATACAGGTAGGCTCTGACAACGTTAACCTACCATCTGCCCCTTTTCTCTTCTTTCGCCAGCTTAGGCACTCGTGATTATTACTAGATAGGAACCGGGCGACATTCATCATTAACAGCTCAGTGGGGCCAATCTCACAGCTTCACGGTATCACAAATGACCGTCATTCATTGTAGCTGGTCAGTGGCAGACTTGCAAACGATTTTCAGTCAGTTTGCATGCTGACCTTTTAGCTGCAAAGCCAGAATATAGCTGGATATCAGTCACCACCGTGCCAAACCACGTCTTCAGTCGGCCATCTGAACACAGTCGCCGGCCGGTATCATGTTTGTGCGAAATAACGCCTGGGCGACTTTGCCTGGAGGCCAGCACAACAAATGACCGAACCGTCCACATCAACTGCCATGAAAGAAGTCTACAGGTTGTCTTCCGGATTGAGCGTACAGTTGTTCGCTGGAGACGCTGTCTTAGGGACTGTCTCAGATGATGATGCGCAAATACCGTCGATCGCAAAGCTGGCAACGGATGTATTCTAAGCGTACGATTCATGACCCATGTCCGTATACAAGAATTGTTCTGTTTCGCATATTGGTCTCCAGGCTAATTTCACGTCGATTACAGAGGTTTCCGCGAATTCAGACGAGGGCTACGCGCGCTTCTTTGATCTGGTAGTCAGTTTCATTTTTACCATACCTGTTTACCAAAAAGTTTTCCCCAAGTTGGCAGAAGATGTCCATCAAACTGTGACCGTCACCGTCTACTGTAACTGGACCCGAAAAAATAATTCTGCCCTCCATTTAGTTCATCTTCAGGTCTGCGTCAACTGCTTTTGCGCGTATGTGGGTCAAAGAGCAGTTCATTTCTGCAAGAAAGCTCGCCAGCACCACGCTGTCCTAAGAAAACGGGAGCTGTCTTTTGGCCTACCGGCCTGCTGTGTGTCGCGTCCACAGGTGGAGGATACTGAGACAGTCTTTAGTAGAGGTTGGTTGTGAGATCAGTAGGCTCGAGCCTACTGATTCGAACGTTAATGACCAGTACCGGCAGTGCTGACGGCTTACGAAGGGTGTAGTCCTGGCAAACCGACCGTCTCATGCAATACGATGGTGGCACTGTGGCGCGGCAATTTTTACATGCCACTGAATTAATTCTTGTTGCCACGCCGAACTGGCTGGACGAACTTCCAGAAACCGATTTAAGGACTAGAAAATCCACTTTCTGTCAAACATTCGTAACATAATTCGCTCCTCATCGTAATTGAAACTGGCCATATTAGTCAAATGAGAATATAGGCGCCTTGTTGTCTTATTCGGTCTATTCGAGACCTCGATGACTCCGGACAAAGGTAGGTTGAAACGCTTTTGCTGTTGGGCGAGAAACCACCCCTGCAAGTGGTGGAAGTCTAGGTTGACCTTGAACAGGTAAGGCCGGTCCAGGAGGCTGCTGTAGTGTTCAGCGAAGCAATGCACAGTAGGTGTGCTAACTCATTAAATGTCAGCCGAAATTCTCAAATGCGTTTTAGACTTGAAAAGATTACTTAAGTAGGGTTGTAAAGCTAATTATCGTGCAGCATAATTCTATAATAATTCAGTTACCGCAGGATGCCGGCTTTCGAACGAACTCCTTTCCGGCCGCATACAAGAACCACACTGCGAAAAATGACCACTTAAGTAGCATGAATTTTTCTCATTGATTTTCGATGCCCCTAAGATTTCAATTATATTTCACGGAAAACATGCATAAGATATTCATTCTTTTCATCATTTGGAAAAAATTACGTCTTCTTTCGATGTTATGCTTGAAGAAAGGGTATAACTTAATTTTAAAAGGTTTATAATTATGAGATTTTTTAATACCGTGAAATGCCCGTTCATAGAGCATCATGTCTGCATTTTCTAATGTGGCTTGTAAAGTCCACAGTCTGGCTCAAATCCACTGCTAAATTCTATGAACTCCATATGGTTTCCTCTTAGTACCGTAGAGAAGTGCACGGTTTTCCGTATGCAGAAAATATATGGCATGTAGTTTGGAAACCCTGAATGCAAGTTCAAAGGCAGGTCGGATTCAAAATTATTCGAGAATTGGAAAAGTTCTTGAAAACCGAATTAGACCCCTTCTTTGAGTATAAAATTGGAAGAAGACGTATTTTTTCCAAATGATGAAAAGAATGAATATCTTATGCATGTTTTCCGTGAAATATAATTGAAATCTTAGGGGCATCGAAAATCAATGAGAAAAATTCATGCTACTTAAGTGTTCATTTTTCGCAGTGCGGTTCTTGTATGCGGCCGGAAAGGAGTTCGTTCGAAAGCCGGCATCCTGCGGTAACTGAATTATTATAGAATTATGCTGCACGATAATTAATTTTACAACCCTACTTAAGTAATCTTTTCAAGTCTAAAACGCATTTCAGAATTTCGGCTGAAATTTCACGAGTTAGCACACCTACTGTAAGTGCGAGTTTGGTGCACTGTGTATGAGGCCAGGTTTCGCGACTGCTTCGTCCAACCCCCCATCTGTTGTATTCCACATCTAATCCACGGACGTCTGAGGGTGTAGACGTTGGTGCACTTCGCTACCTCTCGGGTCTAGTTCAGTGGATTAAGGTCAATTTACTTTCGAGGTTGAGGCATTGGGGGTTTTTATGCCGGTTTTGGTCTGAGAAGTGGTATCGACTATGTGGGCGGTGTATAACCAGGACTATAACCATCCAGAACTGGCACGGCGCGGACAGGTAGGGATGGAGTCGATCGACATTGGCTGTAGACGGTCCAGGTCTCCGCTCCGCAGAGAAGTGTTGTTAGGACAACGGCCTTGCACATCTTCGGTTTGGCATTCAGTTGGAGGCCGTGACGATTCCACACGGCGTTCTTCAGCCGGCCGAAGGTTTGGCTGGATTTGGAGATCTGGTGTGCCAACTTATCGTCAATTCTGGGGCTGCTGGAAAGTGTGCTTCCGAGATAAGCAAATTTTTCCACGGTTTTGAGTTGGTTGCCGTTGACAGTGATTCGAGGAGGAATGCAGTGTTGTATGTCGGGTGATAGTTGGTGCATGACCACCTTTTTGTCAAGCCGAAGTTGACGTACCGACGAGGAGTTCCATACTCCGTTACATGCCCACTTCGGCCGTCGTCTTGGACGCGCGGTCGTCGGCGAAGAGCAGGTCATGGACGGTGGTCGTAGATGGTCGCATGGGAGCCTGTTGTTGAGGAGATGCTCGTCAGTTCTGTAGGCAATGCGTGCCCCAGGGTGCTCATTACAATAGATGTCCATCAGCATGGCAGAGAAAGTGAGACTGCAGAGGGTGGGCCGGAGGACGCAGCCCTGCTTCACTCCATTGGTCACTGCGTCATTGTCCGTGACGTCCGCCATCATCCCGTCTTGGAGCTGCCGTACCATGTTCTTGAATCGTTCAGAACAGCCGACTTTCTGCATGATTGTCCACAGTCCCTCGCGATCTACCATATCAAAGGCTTTCGTCAAGTCCACGGTGGTGTAGAGGTGGGTTCGCATCTCCTGGCACGTCTTCTGTGGCTGGCGAGCGACAAACACCATGTCAGTGGTGCCCCCGTGTCGTCGGAAGCCGCGTTGGCTTTCCGGTAGGAGTCCTTGCTCTAGGTGACCGTTCAGGCGAGGGCGGAATTGACCGCAGTCTCGATGCATCTAGCACCTTGCACATCCACCGCGCCTAGCTCAACCCACGCCCCGCTGCCCAGCACAATCACCACCATCAGCCCCAGCACACTCAACACATCTTGCACCCCACCATGCCTAACCCAAAGCATCCGGTTGCCCAGCGCGTCCATCATCATCAACAGTTCCACCTCTGCCACTATCTCCGAAACCGACATTGACACCGCCGACTTCTCCTGTCCTCACTGTCTCCGCACGTTCACCTCTCGCATCGGCCTGGTAGGTTACTTGCGAATGCATCGCACAGAGACTGGCGAAATGGTGCCAGGAGCACCAACATACACCAGACGCATTTGCCCCAACTGCCCTCACTACACCCACACATTCACCCCCCGCATGGATCCATTAGGTCACATGCGCATTCACGAAAACCTGCAGTAGACAACCGTCGGCAATGTCACACCATCACATCTTTCCCCACTAACACCTACATCACACAACATCATCACCCACCACAAACATCCGACTGCCACCTCCCACACAAGTGGGAAGTGTGCGGCTCGGATCCGTGTCCATGCAGCTCCTCAGCTGCATGTGTGATCAGAGTCTGAGACTGTCACGGTGCGTCCAGCATCGTGGCTTGGAAAGCTGCTGATTGACGTCCCAACTCAGTCTACGCAGTCTGCCCAGCTGTATGAGTGTTGGTGTGGAGTGGCAGACTAGTGGGCTTAGAGTCTGGCTGAAACGGCTTCTTCCTAACGTGGCCTACGGCACTCCATGTACGCCGCTCAACCCCCGCTGCTTGAACTCCTAGTGCTTGTGTTTGGAGGCCCAGGTCGTGCATGTGGTGCACGCAGACAAGGTCACTGGTTATGTCAGCCACCGTGCCCATTCCCCGCACCTGTCAACTGACCGGCTCGGACAGTGACCGATGTCTGGGAATGGGAAGGGAGAGTGGGGTCGGTAAGAGAGGGTGAGATCGGCGGCTCAGCGCATTCTCCTCAGCGTAAATAATCTGACGTACTTCAAGCTGCCACGGTGCGTTAAAAGCCGTGGCTTGGAGCGATATCAACTGACGGGATAACTTGGACCTCGCAGTTGGCCCAGTGTATTTGTGTGGGGCGGCCGGCTGGTGCTGTAAGAGTCAAGCTGCAAAGGCTCCTTAGCGTGGCTTTTATGGCACTCCCACTCCGTGGGATCCGATCCAGGTCTGACAGCACGACTAGGTGCGGCTCCGGCCGTGCCAGCCACCCCTTTGTTGTTTGTTGAAATCCTGGTCATTAGCTCTGTAGGAGTGGAACGGCAAGGTGCGGGCTCGACCGTGCCATCCACCTGCGCCCTCCCCCGCCTCCGGTCATCTTGACTCTGTCCAGTTGGGGGGAGGAGGAGTGTGGTAGATGCTGTGCAAGTCCCCATTCACTACAAACTAAATCAAGCGCAAGTCACCGTCCCTGTTTTCACCTTGTTGTAGAGCACGCAGTGGACATCGTTAACAATGACGGCCGAACTATCGAGGAGGATGCGGGCGAATATCTTTCCAGCGATGTTGAGTTGGGAGATGCTTTTGTAATTGTCACAGAATTGCCCTTTGCCCTTGTAGAGGTGAACAATGTTTGCGTCCTTGGAATCCCGACGAACTTTTCCACGGCGCCACATCTCCCAAAATAGCGCCGTGATTTGGTCCATCAGACGATGGCCGCGTGCTTGTAGATTTCAGCCGGGATCGCATTAGAGCCTGGTGCTTTCCCGCGGGGGAGAGTTGTGCGATATGGATGGTTTCTCGGAGGGAGGACTGGAAATCCAGGTCCACGTTGATTGTTACTTGGGGGAGCCGGTCGATGGCTGCGTCGGAGATTGCGGAAGGACGCTTGAGGATGTTTCTGAAGTGTTCGGCCCAGCGGTTCAGAATCTGCGACTTCACCATCAAGAGTGGTGATCCATCAGAGCTGAAAAGAAGCGCAGTTCCTTTGGTAGAGGGGCCGAAGGTAGTCTTGATCGCAGCGAGGAAGTTCCTTGATTCGTTGTGGTCGGCGTATCCCTGGATCCCGTCGGCCTTGCGAGCCATCCAGACGTCCTGCACTTCTCGCAGCTTTTTTTGCTCAAGCGGTGACATTGGTAGAAGGTCGCATTTTTCGCATCGGTTGGACGCTCGAGGTAGTCTCTGTGCAGCCTGTCTTTCTCGGCGAGCAGTTTACTGATAACTGCGCCATTATCGTCGAACCAGTCCGGGTGCTGTCGACGTGCATGACCGAGGACAGCCAGGGCGGTCGAGTGAACGGCATCCCGTAGTCGGCGCCATCGCTTCTCCACGGAGGCCTTTTCATCTGCAGCTGGCATGTCTTCCAGGCGCTGGGTCAGTTGGAAACGGTGAGCAGACAAGGACAAGACAGATATCTATCGTGCCTATTGTCGCGTATGTGCGTATGGGATGCGTTGGACGGAGGTTCAGGCCACGTCAGCCACTGCGCCCGATTCCATCCCCGGTCGGTCGAAAAGGCCTGATAGGTCACTAGTGCATGATATATGGGAGAGAGAATGAAGCCAATGCCGAACTGCCCCTCATCCTGTCGTGACAATTTGGCGCACCTCCGCATAACCGCTGTATCAACCTTGTCAGTCACTTATCTCCAGTTGCCTTCGTCCTTTCATCACGATATCATAATGGCGTTGGAATAGAAAGTGATCGAAATGCTGTTCTAGTCATTTTCACTGTAAACAAACTCACGTGCACGTCGTCCCTGTGCCCTCCTCGTGAACAATGGTGGGTCTCGTCGTTTACGACGGTCTGCCTATCGAATGAAGGACAATTGCGTAGCTAGTCGTTCGTGCGGACTAAACGTCATGCAGAAGTCTTTTTTCTCTTGATGCATCTGGTACCGGTGAAATATGGCCCTATAAGCCGTCCTTGGGAGTTTTCTATTTGTGACACCTACACTCCATTCTTCCAACATTTCTTATTCATCTCTACGGCTGTTCTCTTTCCGCGCTAACTTAAGATTTCTTACCCACCTGCCGCTGAGGTCTTGAAGCAAGGTTGATTCCTCTACTCTACATCTATGGCCGTCGGTCTGTGATTAACTATTTCATGCAATGACCCGCGTGAGTCTGCTTTCAGCTGACTGCTGAGACAGGGTCACCTCGCGGCATTGAGTCGGGTGAATCAGTTATTATGAAGGCCCCCTCTACACGGCGAAATCTTCATATTGATTGAGGGGCTTCGCCCAATGATAACTAAATGGACTAACGCCTCTACTTTTAAGACATGCGGATTGCATGTACAGCCTTGTTTTATTTTTTGCGCCTTGCTCTTCTTCCCTCCCCGCAGGGTCTCAAACCCGATCATCTGAACGCGAAACGGTGCACCAACTGCCATTCTCCTTGTGGTCTCACATTCAACAGCATCACGCTCTCTCCCCCCACCCGCTCCTTCTCCGAATTATGTAAGTGCTACCTGATAGCTTCCTATTTCCGCCCCCTCCTCCCTCCTGCGTCCGTAACTTATTGGCCTTTTTGTTGTTTATTTGTCTTAGAGTTTACAACCGGCACCACTCTATTCAATGACTAATCTACACGCTTCTCTGTTTATCTCGCTCTGTCCTATCCTACTGAATATTGAACGACATAACTATTGATGACATAAGTTCTTAGACCCTAGGGTCGAATAGTTTGAACTGCGCACGCCGAGTGCCCCCTTAGATAAGCAGCCCATCGAGGCAGAGCCTGCTAGTCGAGGCCGTTTATTTGTACATTCACTACGGTTATACAGTAGATGTGCTAACTCATGAAATGTCAACCAAAATTTCGAAATGCGTTCTCGTTTCGAAAAGATAAATTAAGTAGTGTTGTAAAATTAATCATGATGTAGCATAAATCTATAATGATCCAGTTACCTCAGGGTGTCGGCTTTCGAAAGAACTTATTTTCGGCTGCATGCAAGATCTATACTCTGCAAAAAATGATTACTTAAGTAGTATTCAATTTTCTCATTGATTTTCGATGCCCCTAAAAGTCCAATTATATTTCGTGGAAAGCATGCATAAAAATATTCATTCTTTTACTTATTCGGTAGAAAATCGCGTCTTCTTCCAATTTCATACTCAAAAGAAGAGTATAATTCGGTTTTAAAAAAGTTTCTAATTGTGAGATTTTTAATACCGTTAAATGGCCGTTCATGAAACGTCATGTATCTGCATTTACGAATGTGGCTTGTAAAGTTAACAGTATTGCTCAAATCCACTGCTTTATTTAATGAACCTCATATGGTCTCCTCTTAACACCGTAAAGAAATGCATGGTTTTCCGTACACGGAAAATATACAGCTTGTAGTTTTGAAACCCTGAATGCAAGTGTAACAGCAGGTCGGGTTCAAATGTGAAATGTGGTACCGGCGTGCATCCTTCTCGATAGCCACGATACAAACGTTGCGGACCGCCTGTCAAAGACAAGCGAGAAGGCGCAGACACTGTCACCGGATGATAAAATGGAATTAACTGATCCCAGACAGTTAGGTCATGCAGTCAATCGGCAGACTTTGACTCTTTGCAATTCTGGAGTGACCAAACTGTGAGGATGTCTGATAGTTGCCTCCCGAAATAACCGTTTCACTGCGAAGTGGCCTGAGGCGCCCGCAAACTAGGCAAAAAACAAGTGCACCAGAAACTGACGAGTTTTTGAGGCCATAGGGAAAGCTTGTGGAGAAAGAAGGCTGCCCGCACAGGTTAGAAGAAATTGACAGTAGAAATTCGCCATGTCCATGAACCACTGCAGCTAGAATTCGGAGCTTGTAGACGAGAACCCCGAAATAGGCGCAAACTTGGAAAGAGGGACATTAATATCGAATCGATAGACCGATCGTCTAAGAGGCACTATGTCGGGTTAAAAAACGACCTCATTCTTTCGAATATGGTCGGATACGGAGGCCGGGTACTCCTTGTATTCCCTGACATCGTTCTGATCACCATAAAGTCGTCGATGTAAAAGTACCCAGAGCACATACACAATAACTGGAAGAAACCAAGGACGGTGATGAAGACTGCCCTGACAATATTCTGCAGGGTGATTGGCGCCTGGTGAAACGTTCAGATCAGATTAATCTTCGAGGTGTATACCCTGCTGAATAACGCACCAGTGAAGTTCTGGAGAACGAAGGACAGGAAAGTTGTCCGGGGTGGCTGCGATGTTGGATGTCCGGCAGTCACCGCAGGGAGGGACCAATCTCCGGTGGCGTCCTTGGGGAACACACGCAGGGGGGACGTCCAGGAGCTTTCGCGCTGACGTACGATCCCAGTCGCATCATGTGTTCGAACTCGGCCGCCGGCGCGGCAAGACGAACAGACACGAAACGGCGTAGATGCGGATCCTCATGATGTCCTGATCTACTTCGTGCGGGGGGATGCTGACACTGAAACGGGAAGGAGTGTGGCTGAGGTAGTTAGCAAAGATTTGCTGAAAGACACTGGTGGGATCCGTGTCCAAAGCAGCAGGCTGGACATCACGGCCGAAGGAATGCTCTTGACGGAGGTAATAGTAGTTTTCTTAGTGAGCGCGGAGCTGCCAGTAGTCGGTGCATGACCCAAAGACAGTGGAAATTTGCGGTTAGAACTCCTGCAGCAAAGTCTATGAGAGTTTTGCCGCGGTACTTCCCGCACCTTATTTTTTCCCTTCTTCCAGACAGGCGCATAGATGCCCGAGCTCCCTAGAGTGAGTATTTTCTCCCGCATCTGGTTTTTTTTGAACACTGACCAACCTGGCCTGTTTTAGACCTACGTGCCTCCTGTGTATGCCAGCATTGCGCGAACAGTAACAGAGAATCCGTCATCTTGCAAGATGAGTACTATAACTGACGAAAGTAAAGAAAAAGAGCCGAGCAGAGGCAGAAGACATTAACTGTTTTGTGCATCTAGTTTTTTCTCTACTCCCGGCAAAGAAGACAACAGGACGAACAATTTGAACGTGGCAACTAAACCGCCATATTCGCCTAGTGCCCCTGCGACCGATTTCCTTCATTTTGGCGGCGCAGTTACCAATCCTATGTTTTCGTCCATGCCATTCAGTCTGACTGCGTGGGGTGGGGGCACTCGACACGCCTATTGATAGATTCACACCTTCATACTGTCTCGCGCTCTCGCTCCTGGCTCGCCCAACTAGTCCCGCGGTGGCCAATATTAGGTTTAACTCTGTTCGAGACTAACTAAACGGGGCGACGAATGGATCTCCGCCACTCGGCCACTTTATGTTCGTTCAGCCTGGTTTTCAGTTTTCTTCCCGTTCAATCGATACAACACTGCCGACAGTCAACTCACGGAGTGCAGTATACAGTGCTGTCGGATCTTATTTCGTAGCCGTACCTGTAGTAGGCAGGCCGAGCCTAACCCCAACCCCGAGCCCTATCCGCTGACCCCGAACTCCACTCCCTAACCCTAGCCCCTAAGACGTACGGCCAGGAAATAATGCTCTTTTGTATTTTGTCGGATTTTGGTGCACAGGGCGTGACTGCGCATTGTAGCCACCGTTCATGGTGCGACGCCGATTTTTAGGTCGCTGAACTAGTCAGAAGCATCTCACTGTAAACAGGCAAGGAGAACTTGGCAACCGAAAGTAAATATTTCGTTTTCTATTGCCTGTCAACCTTTTGTTGCCTGAAACTACGCACCCCTCCCCCCCATTTATCCAGCCCTCTTGTCGTTCCTCCTATAGCAAAAAGATTTGCCTCGCTGTCAACCAAACCATCAGGACAGAGCTCGAAACCTCAGAAAAATAAGAATCGGACGGATGCGCACGTTGGCGCCTCTTTATCCCAGGCCCACCTCATTCAAAAGGGCACACCCCTGCCGGACAACGGCACCTGCAAACACTATCGCAAGAGTTATCGGTGGTTCAGGTAGGATGCGGCGCCGCACGGCCTTATCAGTCTCGGTTCTGCTTATCCCTATCTCCTGCTTATAGGCCACCGTCAACTTCGAATTTAGGAGCTGTAGGAGATCGTTGACACACATAAATTTCCTGTCCAACGTCTGGAACAGTTAGATCTGCTGTCTGTTTTCGAAGAATGAAAATCTTATACGACCGCGGTTATTTGTAGAGCAGTCAGGCTCGACCAGCCGGCCTCTCAGGTGTTCTTAGAAGCTGCCACAATTATTGACAATCGGTTTCATCTCAGCCTTTCAACTGTTCCCTATAGTGATAGAGTGGCCTGAATGGGTTAACCCTCAATTGTATTAGTTTTTACAAATACGCCTGTGGTAATACTGCCTTTGGTAACCAAATGACTTTTCCGTTTGCCTATCTTAAAACTTTTGGGGGTTGCTGCCTTGAAAACCGCCCTTTAAGTTGACGAACCCATAATCGGACTGCCCAAAGCATACCAAAAGTCGACCTCCGTCCCTGTCTAGCGAATTCACGTTTGTCTGACTACTTTAATTTATGACTCGGAAAAGGCCGTAATGTCTTCTCCTTTGTGTTTTTCGCTCATATTCCCCGGGCCTGTGCTGCCTTGGTCGACGTTGCTCGCTGAGGGATTGTTTTAAATTAATCTTTGGGCGGTAACGGTTTCACGCGTCACTGCTCTCCATTTCTAACTACTTGCATCGACTTTAATACGTATGAATTTTCAATGGTGTTATAGAGAAAGTTATTTTCCCAACGTGTGAAGTACCTCTTCCCCGAAAGGTCAGGCGCCTAGTTACGTTTTGGCGACTCGTAAAATCGTAAATACGGTCTGACTGGGTGAATTAGTGTTTCCTAACTCTGGACATTTAAGTCGTGCTCCTCTGTTCCGGCAAAAAATTGTTAAAGATAAGCTTCATATCGCATTGGAATGCTGGGCTTATAAATAGCACAGTAGTTCACAAATATCTGGGTTTTGTAGGATTTTTGAGGTGTTCCTTCGGGAACAATTCGAAACATTTGAGAGAAAACATGCTTTCTTTGGCCCGAAGATTCCGTCAAAGATTTCTGTTACTTGTTCGTTGAATTACACAATGCATCGGCCGAAGTCTTGAAATATATCTCCGAATAAGAAGTGCCGCTTAAGGAAGATCTCTACAACTTATATCTTCTTCTATGTTTGTACTGGAAGAGTTGATGTAGTTATGCACCAAAGAAGTTCGCCCCTACAGTGGATGGCGTAACTCACGAAGGTCAGTGACGGGAATGCGTCATTTTACATAGCAGGAATTCTTGGAGGCTATTTTTGTAAAATGTATGTAAAGAGTGATTTTCCCAAAAATGTGTTTATATTGTTCTAATCAATCAACTAATTGCATAAACAGACGCTTTGTACATCTAAAAATTCAGTTTAATCATGTAACGTAGTTTTTTGCGTCTCGGTATTCCCGCTTTTCTTCAAAAATTCGCTGCTTTTAACTAACTCAATATTACATTTTATATTTCTTTTGTGTTTCCATTTAACAAAGGGTCGTTCATTATATATTTGGTGTTTTGGTCGATGCATTTGGACTGGTTCCGCTTTGATTATAGATACTTCAGTAATCTAAACATATTTCATAAGTTGTTTCAACTGGTGTACGCGTATTTCGTAAGATGTTTATGTGTTTACCGGCATACTCTAATACCCACAAGTTTGTAAAAGGAATTTATAGTATGCACGAATATCAATAGTCTCCATGATTAGAGCGTAAAGATTTATACTTATTGGTTTTGTGGAAACTGCATATAGTTTAATTTGCCCAATTTCCTATTCTATCCCACGCCTGGGAGAGAAAATCATTGCAATTTTTAGTTGGCCACTAAATCACGCGCCCTGTGGTGCACTTATCTCGCTTTTTCCCCTAGCTGGATTGTACAGGTCAATCTTAAGTTCCGTTACTATCTGCAATGTTCTTTCAGAAAACTGCCAAAAATTCTGAAACTGCTACCACATCACATGCCATCTCTTTTAACACTGCCACAATCCTTGTCTTAAGGTCGACCCTTTGAGCGTGATCGTTTTGACCTATTTGCGTCGTTAACCCAGATTCCCTACGAAACAGGCAGTTTGTGTGTACCAGACCCGAGCCCCTTTTGAGTTTCGAAATCCCTCGGCATGCCTAGTTCCCCATTTTCATTCCTATGTTGCATTTTGAAGTTACCATTTTATCGATTAGTCTACGCGCAGTAAAATAACTTCGTTTCCGGCGGAACTTGGGAGCAGTTTTGATTCCGGAGCCGGATTGCACGCTGGAACGTGTCTTGCACCGGCAACTCAAAGTTCGACCTTGTCAGTGTGGACACAGTTCAATGTGGACGTTGTCTGCCCTTGGAATGCGCTTGCTAGGTAATGGCTTATGCAGCATAAGGGTGGGGGGGTCAGGCTCCCCTGCCACAGCGGTTTCCCACCCCACTCTCATCGACATCGTGCCGTAATCGCATGCCCCGGAAGGCACTGCCTTTGAGGGCTACGCTTGTGCGTCTTGGCGAAATCATTGTTAACGCCAAAACTTTTGTAGCTCCTGACAATGCACAGTGCACCACTTTAGACTAACCTCGTGACGCTGTCGGAGAAGACTGAAATTCCTAAACGGGAAAGTTTAAGACATATTCTGGGCGGGTTTTGGCCATCACATAGTAACATTGTTACGTGAGTAGTAATAAGCTTACCGGTTTCTCTGTGCCGGACCACATGACTGACACTTACAGACATCTATTAACCTTGTACTCTAATTATAGCCACACTCAAAATCACACGGTATGTCTGATGCCGACACCGGCAGCAGGAATGGGTTTCAGTTGGCTTTTTCGAATACGCGGATCGGCTCAGACTAAGCGCAGTCGAGAAGACACGACCTAATTAGCAAGTGTGACGTTGATCGCGCTTTGGATTTACACCGATTTCCGTCCGACTGCCTCTAACTTCCTCACTACACTGACACAAAGGACAGATACCTCTGAACTGCCTGTAGTATAAAACAACTTTCTTGAACTTCTGCATGCCCTCTAGAATGCCTTTAGGAGGCGGTAGACCACAGCAGCCGTCACTGCTGGGAGTGAATTTCTGGCGAAGCGATCCGATTGCCTAATAATGCCGGTGCAGCGATTTGCGTCCTGTGATTGCGGGTCCTTCACAGCACGACCGCAACTATCTACCTGAGATCACGAATTCGTCCCAACTAATACAAATACACTAGTAAAATACACCATTATACACTATTATTATTAATAGACATAGTAGGAAGCTTATCAGATTTTGATCTTGAGCCGGTTTTCTAATCCGTCTGTCTCATCGATCAGGACGAACCATGATGCGGTGATGGCGTCTATGGTAAACACTGCGCCTGTTCAGCTTCTGGACCCGACAGGCACGGTATTTCAGTTTCTGTCCAGTTTAACTGGCCGATCCTGCTCCATAACGATATACCATATAGTGGTAGTGGTGGTAGTAGCAGTAGTAGTAGTAGTAGTAGTAGTAGTAGTAGTAATAGTAGTAGTAGTAGTAGTAGTAGCAGTAGTAGTAGTAGTAGTAGTAGTAGTGTCTCAACAGAAAGCGCTACTGTTGTTGTTTGCTTTTTCCCTTTTTTTGTCCACATTCTAAGCTCTTAAATTCTGCTCCGACGTACACGCAGATTCCAGTGCTGCAACCGGATCTACCCCTGTGACGTGTGCCACAACAATGAGACGGCCGGCGATCATGAACTCGTCTTTGCCAATCGTATGATATGCGGTTTCTGCTCCAAGGAGCAGCCCTACACCGCCACTCAGCCCTGCATTGTCTGCCACAAGGCCCTGTCCGGATCCCACACCTCACACTGGGAAGGCGGTAAGGGCTGTCGCGATCAGACTAAGATGTCCCGCAAGGATGCCAAAAAGTATGCCAATATGAGCAAAACCAAGTAATTCTTCTCCGTCCGTCGCAACCACCACTAACATCGCTGACGCTGGCCTATTCGGACCATAGCGAGGGCGTGGAGAATGACGATGGTAGAATGAATGAGAACACCGGATATTACTTTCCCAGAAACACTGCAATGCTGCTACTGACTTCCCCCCTGCAGTCCTCGTGTCTCTGTTTATTTTAATGATCTTACGCTTGGGTACTTCAATCGCTCTGCTACAGATTTTCTCCCCAGGAGAGTGAGCAAATTTCCGGATCTCTCCTTATGTGTCTTACTGGGTGGAAGGAGGGGCGTAGCGTACAAGTTGAGTCTTGCTTGTTTGTGTGGGAAGGCAACCTCCTTCGTAATTCGATAAGCTATAATCTGGGGTGGGGTCTTCCAACCACTGCGTCCAAGGTCACCTACAGTCGGGTTGACCTAGTCCTGCCTGTTGGACATGACAGGTGTGGGAAGAGCCAGACCGACCCGGCGCAACCTCTCTAACCGGTCCCGCACGCCTTTAAGCCATCATGGCGTTATATTAGTTTTCACGTTGAAAATGGCCAATGCAACTTTACTCTCCCGTTTCGGTGATATCATTCAGAGCTCCTGCTGTCTGAACCCTTAAGGACCGGTTGGGTTGTGGAAGGAAACCAGTGCGTGTTGGGCCATTGAGAACCCAGCGGTAATCACTCAGCTAGTAACTGCGCTTAATTTGTATACATCTGACAGCATTCCTCATAACTTGTTCGGCCATCTCCACCTTGCGGAGTTACCGCATCATGAAAGATCGCCCCTTTCTTGCAGCTGGTCAACAGCATTCTGACAAACGGCGCCGAGCCAGTTGGTGCGTCAGTCCTTCAGACCGAAGAGCACATACCTAGGTAAACGCTCAGACCTAGTTGTCACTGCGTCTACGCACGTCTTCAGATGCCTTCAGCAGCCACGTATGGACTCGAATGAGTCGACGTGGGACCCAGTCTAGCCATCTGAGCCTGGTCGGAAGGAGTGTGCAGTAGAGTTGTGGCTTTGAGCGACTGTGCTACCCTTCATTAGAGACGTGATTGGTGAGACTACCGCGAGGGATGGTGCGCGAAACCACTAGTTGACAACTTCCAGGCGATGGATGGCTTTCGTGCGTCACATTCTCCCAAACGCTGGTCCTAGTTTTGACAATAGGACAGGCTGGAGATGTAAAATCTGAAGACGAACCGACGCCATGCAGTTTCTCTGGTTTGCGTACACCAGCCTTATGGGAAAAGGTTTTCGCCGTGTTTTAAGGAAGGATATAATTTCGGGTGTGAGAGAAGCTCACAAACATGAGATGCGACCCTCAAGTCTGATTTTGGCTACGATCCCTGTACAAAGTTCCGTTGAATCCACAGATGCGGCTCTGGCCCACATCTGTCCTCACTTAAGATAATTATCAAGGACATCTTATCCCCCGAAATCTAATCAGCCATGATTTAGACCGAAGTCCCTGGTTGAAGCATCCAATTTGGCCAAAAAGTCAGTGGACGGATTCTCGCATGTTTAGGATTTCAGATATTTTTCCTGTCTCTTCCTAATCCTGTACCCGCCTCGATTTGCTATTGGAAGAAGCAAGCTGATTTTATTCACACATATTTGTCAACATTTTGGGCACACCTTCGGGCATTATCTGCGCCTGGTTTTTTTGAAGCAAAATACCAAGACTGCCGTTTTGCTGATCATGCTGACTTGCTTGTTAACGGCGTCATTTTTGAACAGTGATAACTTTTCAGCAGTGCGTTTTGGCCCGTAGTACGATGCAGGCACTTGCAGTTCCGCCTCTTGTTAAATTGTTGTGTGGTAGATTTCTGCAGTTGAAACCACTTTCACCGTTTTCGATGAGCCACACCGGGACCTTTTTATTAAGCGCATCACAACATGTGGCTTTTGTTTGGTCCTTTTTGTTAATTGATTGTCTGTGAAAAATGCCGATTACCTCAGCGTACTACAAATATTACAGCATGTAAACTCCATGTAACTCCATTTATCTCATTTGCGGCGTTCGTGGCCGCGTTTAAATTCTGAACCAGCCTGAAAGGACTCTAAATTGGACTTCCAAAATAGATCCCCTTAACTAAAACTCACATTAAAGCCTAATGATTCACCCTCTGAACATTTTAGGACTCTGGATTTCAAGTTTTTTCCCTCCATTCTGCCCGCTTACACCCACACGGTTTGCGTCATGCTGAATGTCTTTATTGCAAGTTATCGATGCCTCTTTGGACGTTATGATTTTCGTCAGGAATTTATACGTAATCTCACAAAGAGGTTTGCTGTTTGGGTATGCCCTGTTGGTGCCGGTAAGCATACCTAGTCTGCGTATTGCGTTCTCTGTAGAGGCCTCTACTTGCCTTGGTTCCATCAAACTCCTCGGTCCGCAGTCTCCACGTTAGCTCCAACAAACAGACATAATTCCTGTTTTCCCCTTTATTTCGTCCCTTCAAAATTATTGATTTTTTTGTGTGCGATTAACTTCAGTACTGCTGCTTCCCAGTTTGGAGGTTTCTTCAGAAGGGCACTTATCAGCCTGCGAGACGGCCTTCGTCTTTTAGTACCCGTCATTACGAATCCCAATGAAGGTCCAACTGGAAAACTGGCCCGTGCCCTGTCAGTGCGATTGGTGTCACTCATATCGATTGGCAGAACATCCTTAATTTTATCCATTTTTCCGTAGGATCAGTTACTTCAGTCAAGGTCCTGCGTTGACTGTCTTGACGTGTAGCCACGCACTCTTCACTGTTTCTGGATATGCAGCCTAACTCAAGTGTATTTTTGAGTTGCGAAAATTCCCATGAAGCAATTCAGAGGACCATTTGGCGAGCATACGCGTGCTTTCGATAAATTCTCGTCTGCCAAGTACATTTATCGGGGAACGAGATGCAAAGACAGATAAGAGAAATCGATTACGG
The DNA here is from genome assembly GCA_902702965.1 of Spirometra erinaceieuropaei. NCBI lineage: Eukaryota > Metazoa > Platyhelminthes > Cestoda > Diphyllobothriidea > Diphyllobothriidae > Spirometra > Spirometra erinaceieuropaei. Next base: position 424,749 of record CACRXP010000023.1, read on the forward strand.
CTCGTCTTCTCATACAGGCGGTGTGTGTGAATGGGGCGGGGAGATTAGGTAGAGCCGTGTCGCAGGGGAAGAGACGGGGAATGGGGACTCAGGAGCATGCATCCACTTAATTGATCAACCATGTGTGCGATGATGGAGCTGTGTATGCTCTTGATTTCACCTTTTCTCAGCCATGCCAGCAGGGGTTCTCGTATTCTTGTGAATAGGCGCCGACTCATACGACCGATATAACCTGCTCCACAGGAGCATGTAAAGGAGCAAATGCACATTAAGGTGGTCTAAGTTGGTAACCTTTCCTTACCTTCTCTGCCTAAGACGGGGTTAGTTGAGAAGAATACCTGAACTCTTACCGCCGGGAAGGTTCGTGAAACGCCTTCGTCAGGGCGTCTTCTCGGGAGTTCAAATATATTTGTTACTGGCTAAGTGCGAGTAGTTTGTGTTTCATGACGCTTGGTCAGTGGCGTGCTCTATCCGTCCGTTTAACCCAGTGCACCAAAAAACTCCGAAAACGCATCCGTACTTGGAGTTTTTGAAAACCTATAATGCTGCGTGTTTTTCTGGAATAATTATGTTTTTGTCGAAGAGGAATGCCTGAAGTGAATCTTTCGGTATCACATTTTTACTTTAAGAAATCTCAAGAGCCATAGGTTTAGTGGCCCGACATTTCGAACTCTAGCAGATTTCCGCCACAAGAGCAGACCTCTCCATCTTGTGGAGTGAGGGTGAGGAGCCCGGATTTCAAAACTTCACCCTCCTAGTGGCCTTATTGATGCAGAAAATCTGAATAATCGGTTATTGCTTTGACCCTTGCCATTTTTGATATACAGCACCCGACACGAATTCAGAACTTGGCGGTCAAATCCTGACACGGAACACCTGTCTGCTGGCTTTGTAATTATCATTCTCCCTCTCCTCAGCATTATTAGATTCATTTCTATCCATTAAATAATTCGGACACAGCCACACAGCTGATTACTGAGGTAAAGTCCTTCTGTGCACAAGACAGTGACTACTATCCCGACAGGGTAGTTGTCAGACTGTAAGATGGGATCGGTTCACTACTCAATCCTGGAGTAATAATTATTAGCGAAGTAAACAAGTGTGTCTCCGTCCCCGAAGGTAGAGCAACCGACGCGAATCCGGGGTTTATGGCTCGATTCTGCATTGGTGCACCTGTTGTCTGGCTGGGTTTCGATCGCAGCAGAACTTACCTCCGTTCACTTTATTAGCCTACATCTCTGCACTCGACAAGTATCACTGGTATGTTGAAGGATAACTGCAGCGATTGTGTCTGTCCAGCTTGCCGTCGTCGGCCAACAGTACCTAGGCCACGCAGGTTAGAAGTTGAAACCCGAGTCCAGTTTTCATTGAGTTTGACTCTGATCGTCGAGCTGAGAGTTCACCTTGTCGGTACTATTCGCCTGGGTGTAGCCCCTTGGTAAAGAGAGACATTGCGTCCCACCAGATCGTGAACCTAACTCTCGATCCCTCTGATATATTCGCGCATTTTTGTTCGTCGTTCAGTTCGCAATCATTTATAAAGAAAATATTTACAGTACATGTGCCAACTCATGAATTGTCAACCGACATTCCGAAATGCGTTTTTTTCGAAAGGATTTATTATGTTGAGTTGCAAAACTAATCATCCTGCAGTATAATTCTATAATGATTCAGGTACCTAAAGACTTTCAAACGAACTTTCCGGCAGCATGCAAGAACTGTACTCTACAAAAAATGACTCCTTATGTAGCATGCCTTTTTCTCATTGATTTTCGATACCCTGAAAAATGCTATTATATGTCATGGAAAACATGCATAAAAATATTCATTCACTTGCTCATTCGGTAGAAAATAACGTCTTCTTCCAATTTTACACTCGAAGAAAGGGTATAATTCGGTTTTCAAAAGCGTTTCCAATTCCCTAATAAATTTGAACCCGACCTGCCGTTACACCTTCATTCGAGGTTTCCACACTAAAAGCCGTATATTGCCCGCATATGGGAAACCGTACTTTTCTCAACGGTATTAAGAGGAGACCATATGGGGTTCATTAGCTTTAGCAGTGGATTTGAGCCATATTGTTAACTTTACAAGGCACATTGGTAAATGCAGAGACATGACCTTTTATGAACGGCCATTTCACGGTATTAACAAATCTCACAATTAGAAACTTTTTGAAAACCGAATTATACCCTTTTTCGAGTGTAAAATTGGAAGAAGACGTTATTTTCTACCGAATGAGCAAGTGAATGAATATTTTTATGCATGTCTTCCATGAAATATAATAGAATTTTCAAGGGTATCGAAAATCAATGAGAAAAAGGCATGCTACATAAGTAGTCGTTTTTTACAAAGTATCGTTCTTACATGCAGGTTGAAATAAGTTCGTTCGAAAGCCGGCGTCTTGAGGTACCTGAAACATTATAGAATCCTGCTGCAGGATGATTAGTTTTACAACCCTACTTAATTAATCTTTTCGCAACGAAAACGCATTTCGGAATTTCGGTTGTTATTTCATGAGTTAACCCACCTACTGTAAGTAGGGTTGTAATATTACTTGCCATGTAGCATAATCCTATGGTAATTCAGTTGCATCAGGATGCTGGCCTTCGACTGAACTTCTTTCCGGCCACCTGCAAAAAATGACTGCTTAGGTGACATGAAATTTTCATTGATTATCGATTCCCTTATGAATTTGGGTATATTTCATAGTAAACATGCATGAAAATATTATTTTACTCATTTGGTAAAAAATTACATCTTCGAACTTTATAGTTGAAGGAAGCGTATAATCCGGTTTCGAAAGATTTTTCCAATTCCCAAATAATTTTGAATCCGACCCGCCGCTGCACTTCCACTCAAGGTTTCCAAAGTACAAGCTACATATTTTTCGTGTATGGAAAATTGTAAATTTCTATATGCTGTGAAAAGGAGACCATATGGGGCTCATACAATTAATCAGTGGATTTGAGCAACAGTGACACGATGTTTTATGGACGGAAATCTCGCCGTCCTAAAAAAGCTCATAATTGGAAACTTCGAAACCGGATTATAACCATCCTTCAAGTAAGAAGCTTGACGAAGACGCAATTTTTTGCAAAATATGTAGAAAATTGATATTTTTACGCATGCTTTCTGTGAAATATATTTGTATTTATATGGGTATCGGAAATCAATGACAAAAAATCATACTATTTGAGCAGGCGACTGGAAAGAAGTTCATTTGGAAGCCAGCATCCTGAGGTAACTGAATTATTATAGGATTATGTCGCACGGCATTTAATATTACAACCCTCCTTAAGTAATCTTTTCGAGTCGAAGACGCATTTCAGCATTTCGACTGACATTTTATGAGTTAGCACTGTATCTAATTGCTTCCTAATTGGCATTCATGATAGTTGCTGTCTTTTTTATCATTAGTTCAATTATGGCAATGTTTCAATTTTCGATGGACGTCTTGGTTTGACTAATTTTTCAAACATATGCATGACTACGGAATATTTTTTGATTTCTCGGGCTAACCATGTTTGTTATGGAACTACTGTTTACAAACAGATAATTAAATTCACCTGGGTACTTTTAAGCGAAAATACAAATAAAGTCCTGGGATTATTTGCAAAATCAAGCAGCCAAATTAACATTGTATGGGCTAGAGGGGCCCGAAAACCGAAAGCGCTACTCGATTTTCCGACTTATTTTTCCAGAAATTGTAAGTTTCGTCAAAGCCAATTGAAGGCAACTAGCTGTAAAAATCCGCTCTGCATAAATGTACGCGACTGCATACCTATCGAAAAAAATGAAACCTGAGCATACTACGTAAGTGGACTTTCTATGTTAAGGATCTGTAATGAAAATTGGGCTTCCGTGCTTCACCTAGAAACATGATTCCAGTCCATCAACACTGCAGGCCAACTTAGTAAACGACGCTCTCATGAAGCGAGTTTGCTCTGTTCGGTCAGTTATTCGTGAAGTTCAGCTTCCAATTTAGTTTTTCCTGCAGATTATTTATGGCTTCACAAATTCCATGTTCAGTTTCTTCTGAAAGATCCATCGACGACTCTGGGAAAATCGCGGACCTCGACTTTCCAGGTCGAGGTCTAAAATTTAAGCTAATCTGTGGTGAGTGTCGGAAAATGTCGACCCCACTGATATTTGAGCATGGCTACCCCGTGGTTCAGTCTGGCGTTATACCGCATGCTGAACTACAGCAGACAAAAAAGGCATTTTTATGGAAAACCCGCGGGTATCGACTGCCTGCGCTAGCGTCAACGAAAGGGGACCGGAGTTTCTCTTTCTTCTTGTAGTCATCCCTTTTCGGTCACATGAAACCCGTCTAAGGCGAATGGAATACGATGCGGTCTTTGGAGCTTCGGTGCTCCTACTGACAAATCTACAAATTCCGATCATTCTGCCCGACTGGCAGATGGTGGAAATAAGATGACATCAAATGTCCACCAGAAATGTAACAATACACCAAACTGAGTCTTAAACAACCTGAGAAGGTGGGGCAAGTCCGCTCAATTATGTTTGTACGTAATGACCTCCTCGAACTTTATATTGTTAGACCACGAGGAAGAGAGCAGTCAGCAGCCAGAAAAACAACTACCCAGTGCTGACCTCTCGATTTCGCGCCTGATGTCCTATCGACTGAGGCCCAGGCCGACGTGCTTCCCCACTGTGTGAAAGGTAATATTTTCCCCCTCTTTGTGACGTCCACGGCGAGTCAAATGCAGACTGCGCTACTTTTCTGTTAGGCTTGGAGGGGACTAGAAAATGGAAGCTGGCAAATCCTGATAGCTTATAGAAGGCTATAAATGCTGTCCTTTAGGAGCGGTTTTTACTTGTATAGAGTAACATCAGACTTCAGAGTCTTGCTTTTTATGCACGATCAAGAGGGGAGCTCTGAAGTTTTTTCATCTCCACCTTAGACAAAATTCTAAAAATAAATATTTTTGGATATCGTCAAGTGGTCCATGTACGTTGGGAATCTTTCCAAGCGCTTTCGCCTCTGTGATCAACTCTGTGAGTTAGCATCACAGAGGCACTTAAAACTGGACGACTGTTCAGGTCATAACAGCACAAATGGGCTTCATTGCGATTCAGTGATGTGGACGTCTATTACGGGCAAGGAAGTGTAGAGCTGACAGCTTAAGACGGAATCAAACGTCTTGCGTTGCACCCACGTTTTCGTATGAAATGACGATTTCATGTTTTTCCTAATTGGATTTAGGACAGTGGCCCAAAAACTCAACTCTTTTAAAAGTTATCTGAAGTACGAATATTATACTCAACTAGTTTGCACGGTTGTCCGCTGGTAACACTGTTGTCGTTCATTAACCCTTTCTGTCTGTTTTCTGAGCAGCAGGTTGTTTAAAATTGATCAAATCTATCGAACTCCGCAACAGAGGTTTTTGGGAAGAAAGAGAGAGTAAAAATGGTGAAGGTCTACTAAAGTTCATCTATTTTTGCGATTCGGAGTCTTTTCCTAAGTGCTTCTTTTCTTAAGTTCCGTAGCAGACAAGCCGAATTTTGTCCATTCCAGTTTACATCCCCATGAGGGACCTCTAGTCCAGGTGTCTTGGCTGACTCTAAAGTGTGCTATCTAGCACTAGCACCTAATACACTTGTTAAGTCAAACCCAGTTGGGCGGGTTTCAGTCAACACGCACCGTCATGAATTCTCAGCTTCACGTCGTGTCTTCAGTCCTCACTAACAGTGTGTTCACTGATCAGGTTATGGGACATTCTCGTTCTGTTGCGTCTTGGGACTCCATCCAGGGTCCTCGTACACAATCCCGTAGCGACCAATATTGATTTAGGTAGGAATGTCAATGAAGACAAGAGAAACTGAGATGGCCGTTTCTGGTTTATTATCCATCGTCAGCCATCCATACCAAACCCCAGACCTGGATCACCTGGGGCTTGACGGGATTTTACTAGTTGACAATGGCTAATAGGCCAGAAATGGTCATTCCGGTCTTCCATCTCTTAGTTAATTTCTTCTTTCCGGACCGCTTGCTTGTGAGAACGAGGTCGTTTGGAAGGAATTTGTCGTACAAGCGGCGTTTTCTGACTGTGAATAGTCTTTGCTGGTCACCACAATGCGGAGCTAAGTCTTGTGTGAGCATCAATATCTCTCAGGTGTCGGTTGTTTTTCTGCAAATCGGTTTTGTAGCACGGTTTGCATTTGAGCGTTGCTCAAAATCCGACTGAATCTAGTTTCTTTTCAGATACGAGGGGTGAGCAAGGACGAGTTGTTTGGCACTGACCTCGTGGCTACCGAAACTCCGCCAAATAAAGCGACATCTTTTTCATGATGGTGGTGGTGTGTTAATTTGGCTGTGTGCATGTCCTGGATTGGTCACCGGCCATCGATTAATTAGTCTAATTAAAATGGGGGCAGTGTCATCTGCGGGTTTTATCTGAAGTTGTTTAGAGAAGGGTAGGTGTCGTTTCATTTGTTTGGCAAGGCGAGCACCAGGTCATGGAGGAGTATCTAGTCATTTACACTCAATTGACCTCTACAGCATCTTAATTAACCTGCTTCCTTCGAACTCCGCCTTTGTCGTCGCGCAGCGCGAGCTATCTCAGGTGAGCCACTACGTCTTAATGCCATCTGCAACACATTTTGCAAATAACTTGCTTCCTTGTCTTAACAAATAGTCTATAAAGAAACCATTTCAGCAACCATCGCACCAGGAAAGAACGGAAATTAAATCGTCCCAAGTATTTATCGTGAAATTTAAAGTCATAGGCTCGGTTTCTTCCGACAATGACGGAGGCTTGCATAAAGGTCCGCTCTACAAGAAGTAACATACTTGTGGGAATAAACCTGCAGGCTTCGGTATTCGTGAAATCTTCCCGTAGGATTTTTGGTGGTTCTAGTGTGTACTGACTTGAACAAGCTGGTCACACCTGCATAAAAATTCGTGACTTCAGTCGAGCATATCTGGAGGAAAATAAGTGTATCCTAACTGTCACAAGTGAACTGGAAGTAGTGGAAGCAGGGCAAAATTATTACAGCGGTCACTGAGATAAAACGTAGTATCTCACAAGTAAGAATGTACCGAGCTTAAGTAATGACACTGTCCGTTCAAGGCTGCAACATGAGCGTTTCAAGGTATTATTTCAGGTTTGCGACGGGCTGAGTTATCAAACTTGCCGCAAGCAAGACATTTCGTACTTCTGTCACCTGGCTTAGAAAGAAATTATCTCTTAGACCTAGTTGTCTTTGGGGTACATGGAGTCTAGGGGTACTCCTGGAGATTTGTTGCAATTGTGAGCTAAAAGATGCCGCCACACAGAAGAGCGCAGTCCACGCTCAGTTGCCTATAGATTAAAGAAAATAAGTTTAAATTACTTAGGTGGGCTGTATATTGTAGTATTCTCTAGCCTGGCAACTTTTGTACTTCGTCTCTGAACCCTTGTAAGCAAATTGTAATCTTGTTGTATACAGGTTCCATAGGCCTAAGTCGTGTATTCAACGTGTTTCTTTGCAGATGTCCCAAAAACCTTGAAAATTAGCCCTCATCCAAAACTATAAAGGCCAACTTGACCGCGCAAATTATTAAAAGTTACTGTTTCAGTCATTTTACAGATGTAAACAATAAACATTGGTCTGTTTATCATCCCACACTTTGAGATCCTTCGTAGTTTCTGCTTCCTGAGGAGGCATTCCGTGCGCACTAAGCATTAGGAGTGTACGACGGGACCATCCACTCAATCGAGTAGGATTTTCGGAAGTTCGCTCGGTAACAATCGGAAGAGGGCACCCAAATATCCGTTGCCTAAAAATAATACTTGCTCTACCTATTTGAGTAGGTTATGGCCCTACATATTTGTTGCTTAATCCGACCTCAATTTTATCTGATCTGCAGTGCACATGTTGCCTCACTTAGATTATCACAGTCTTCAACAGTTGAGGTGCGACCGCTGCAGACCGTGCCATGGTTAATCTACCTTGACCTAGGTTTACACAACTGAAGAGTGACAGCAGTCGTGGAGTTACGACTAAATCAACCCTTGCATACCTTAGTAGAGTTGAGAAACGATCGCTGTATGCCGACCATTGATTTGCCATCCTTCACATATGCATGCTTAGGTCAAGAGCGACGACAATGGTCGGAGAATAGTTGGAGAATGATCACTTTAGACCCATCCTATGCTTACCAACCTTGACATTAGCTTCCACAGCTGAAGAGTGAGCGCATTAGTCGATATGCGCCTTAATCTATGGTAGCATACGTTCAAACACTTACGATACGATCACTGCGGACCGGCCCTTTGGCTTACCCGCTATGACCATTTCTTCCTTAGGTGAGGAATGACCGCAGTTGTAGGTATGGGGCTCAATCTGTGGCACCATACCCTTTGGACAGTTGCGAAACGATCGCCGTAGACCCACCCTACGTTAAACAACCTGAATATAAGCTTACACTGCTGACAAGCGACACAGTAGTCCCTATGCGGAGTATTCTATAGAAGCTTACCTCCGGACAATTGCAATACTATCGCCGTTGGCCGAACACTTGGATTATCAATTTTTACCTTTACTTCCAGAGATGAAGGGGCTACAGCAGTCGCCAGTGTGCGGCTCCGTCAGCGGCTCCATAGCTTAGGACAGTTGCGATAAGATCGCTGCTTTGGCCGGCAGTATTTTTTGTGTGCCCTCTCCCGATTGTTACCGTTCGCTTTATCAGCGGCGCTACTGATGACTCCAAATCCTGATGTCCACTGCCACCGGGGCATATTTGCAGTCTAGTTCTTGTAGAGTCATCCAAAACCTGAAAAGAGGACTGAACACAGTACTGAACCTTGTGGACGCCACTCCTTACAGTTGCCCCCTTGATTGTTGTTATACGAAGGCGACTTGGTGACGACGGACGAAGGAACTTTCGGTCCAATTAAAAAGCTTACCTCTGTAAGCCATCTCTGTGAATCTTCCTAGGGGTCACCTACTGTGTTACTAAGCCTTCCCACCGTCACCCTTGTCTGGTAGGTACGAAAGAACTACATAACGTCTTATTTAGAAGTCAAAATGCTAGCACATTTGCCACTTAGTACTAAACTTCTTAAAAACCCTCTGCTGTTATAATCTTTAGTCTTTTAAACGATCATCCTTCGTTGCCTCAGGTGATGGTTACACTAAAGCAAAAGCACTGCACCGTGCGTGGTCGGCGATAACAAGCTCCAGTGAAATGCAGGTTCTGCGATTTGCATCTATTCATTTAAAGACGTGGGCACACTTGACGCTGTTCCTGCATTGAAAAATCGACACCCGTGCTAGAAGTGTGTAAAATTATGTCTGTAAGTAAGAGATTAGAGCTTTTGCGCCCTTATTAGTCATTAACACACAATTCGTAGATGCGAGCTCGACTCCGCTGGGTCCTACGTTCCGGATGAGTTCCGCTAGAGCCTACTGTGCTTAGGTTGTTGCACACCTAAACTGACTTACTGTCTTCATGCACTGTTTACGATTCAGAAACCCGTCTCTGCCGTCATAAAAAACTAGATTAAGTTAATGAGAACGGAATTCAATTTTTAGATTTGTAAAAAAATTGTTGATGGAATGCGCTACATCGCCTTTTTTACACGAAATGCTTTAGATGTCAGACTTTTGAGGGGTTTTCAGGTATGTATGTGACTGAAGACGCAGTTACGTCTACCGACCGCTTGCAACCCTGCCGTAGAAGTCAGTAAAGTGCAAAGAAATGCAGTTCTGTAAAATTGCTTTCTGCTCGAAAATTGGCCAACCCACCTGGCGCTCAAAACTTCTGTGGTTGTGGATACAAAAGCCAAGTTCCACACTCCGACAAAGTGGGAGGGTTTATACCTCTGACACGGAGACTTTCAAAGATCGTTAATGCTAGATGACAATTCTGTAATGCATTTTGCATTCACTGTTTATTCGTACTACGGTAGATCTCAAAACCATTCTTTACTGTCTTAACTATCAGCCGACTTGCAACTAGCTGGTGTTTACTGGGAGGCATGTACGTGTACCTGCGGCGAAATGTGACCTGCTGCACGACTACAAGAATCTAGTGAAAGGCGAGGTATTCACTTAATCTTATGAAGTATCCGCAGGAATCCTCAAAAAGATGTTTGCAAGTTGGCTTGATCCCACCAGTGGTGTAGAAAGGATGTGACGCGGCGGGCCTATTGTCGAGAATGCTTCAAAAAAATTGCGCAAATTACAGTAGATGTGCTAACTCATGAAATGTCAACCAAAATTTCGAAATGCGTTCTCGTTTCCAAAAGATAAATTAAGTAGTGTTGTAAAACTAATCATGATGAAGCATTAATCTATAATGATCCAGTTACCTCAGGGTGTCGGCCTTCGAAAGAACCTATATTCGGCTGCACACAAGATCTATACTCTGCAAAAAATGACTGCTTAATTAGCATGCAATTTGCTCATTGATTTTCGATTCCCTTGAAAATTCAATTATATTTCATGGAAAACATGCATAAAAATATTCATTCTTTTACTTATTCGGTAGAAAATCACGTCTTCTTCCAATTTCATACTCAAAAGAAGAGTACATTTCGGTTTTAAAAAACTTTTCTAATTCCCGAATAATTTTGAACCCGACCTGCTGTTACACTTGCATTCAGGGTTTCAAAACTACAAGCTGTATATTTTCCGTGTACGGAAAACCATGCATTTCTCTACGGTGTTAAGAGGAGACCATATGAGGTTCATAAAATTAAGCCGTGGATTTGAGCAATATTGTTAACTTTACAAGCCACATTCGTAAATGCAGATACATGACGTTTCATGAACGGCCATTTAACGGTATTAAATAATCTCGCAATCAGAAACCTTTTTAAACCCGAATTATACTCTTCTTTTGAGTATGAAATTGAAAGATGACGTGATTTTCTACCGAATAAGTAAAATAATGAATATTTTTATGCATGCTTTCCCTGAAATATAATTGAATTTTTAAGGGCATCGAAAATCAATGAGAAAATTGCATATTACTTAAGTAGTCATTTTTGCAGAGTATAAATCTTGCATGCAGCCGAAAATAAGTTCTTTCGAAAGCCGACACCCTGAGGTAACTGGATCATTAGTTTTACAACACTACTTAATTTATCTGTTCGAAACGAGAACGCATTTCGAAATTTTGGTTGACATTTCATGAGTTAGCACATCTACTGTATATATGTATATTATTTTATCTTCTGGACTTGTATACGGTCGTCTCATCGACCAGACGTCTTTGTCACATACTTTGTAATCATTTTGGCTTTCTAGAAATCTGATATTAGCAATTACGTGAATCTCATTTTGTCCCGTTCATATTGCACTCGCAGTCAGGACGGGAACCAAATATTTGGCGTCGCAATTTCAGGCAAACTGATTAAGGATCCAAAGAAACCGTTCGTTGGTCAAGTTTTACCCTCACCAAGAAGTGCACTTTTTTGCAACTTGTTTTAGTTTGAGCTGCAACCAACATGAGCAGCATAATAATTTGGGGTTCAGTCCGAATTCATAGGAAAACCAATTATTGTATACAATAAGATCACCCCTAATCAGCAGGTTTGCCCACAAGCGTAGATTCTTTGTCGCAAAAGAAACTTGGGCCAGACGAGTTTCCTCATTTCGTATTCCAGTAGCTAGTCTCCAGGATGACTTTTGCGCTGGCTAATTTGGAGGTAGGGCAGCCACCTCCGCAACCCAATCACCCCAATTCAAAAAGGACACACCAACTAGATAATCATTTTCACAGCCTCGAAAATTCATAAACGCCATGTTTTTGGCCACAACAAATATTTCTCAGACGATCTATTATAACTAAATATAGTCACCAGCGTTCAAAATATTTTTCGTGTCTTTGTTTTCGACAGCATCCATATGTCGGTTCCGTCATATTTACTTAGGAGAAATTTCTTATTTGAATTTTTCCGCTCTCTTAGACAAGCCCAGCTCCGATCGATCAAAGGCTTTCCCCTTTCATATCGAACTGGTGTTCCACTGATTCCATTGTACTAGAGCACTTATTAAATCTGTTTTATCTTACAGCCCTCGCCGGCGTTCATATTCCGGCAGCATAAAGACAGAAATACCAACAACTGTCAGGGAGAATGAAATGATCTGATCTGAGCCTCAAATCGTTCAGATTGGGTTCGGCTGACTGAAGGTCGTTAATAAGTCGAAAATAGCCATTCCAGTCGCACATTCCTCTACTGCTATGCCTTCAACTGGTTTTTCCTCTGTTTTCAATTATTTCTAAGAGAGTATTTGGTGTGTAGGTCTTCGACTGTAGAACAACCATTCTTCTGGTCTTGAATCCATAGCAACTTTTTAAGTATCATATTCAGTTCGTGCATCGCGGAATTTGAATAATCACTATGTCATGTTTCTAAAGCTTAATTTTAGCTAGCCTTCACTCACAGGGAAATACTGTGGGGCGCATATCAGATAATTATAAAGGCATTCGTCCACTATTCTTTCAAATCATAATTGGAAATCTTATGAGAGCTAATCAACCTTGATATACGAGATATATGATGGTGGACACTTATTTAAAGGCCGTCTTTCGAGAAACCAAAACTACCGATACTTCAGTGCATATGAAAGTCAAACTCACAGTCTCCGATTTGTGTTTAAAGTTGACCTTCAGCGGGAAACAATGGACCTTATCTCTAGCAGTGATGCCTCGCCCGTTGTAAACGCCCAGGGTGACTCCAACGTGGCCGACGACTGTTCTATAAAAACTGAGGATTTTTCTCGAGAATTCAAAGTGACCTTGGCCAGAAGCATGGAAGGTACCTGAAAAATTTCCCCCACTTTTTATGCTAACTTTCATGTGCTTATGATGACTGCTGAGCGCATCTGCTCACCCCTACTAGTAGAGTAAATTCAAGTAGAACTTTCGGCGCCATCTTGCTTGGGTGCAGCTTGAACCATCTTCGAAGATGTCTTATGGAAATATATGGAATTTAGCGATGCCCACAGTTGACTACCGCATGTGCTTAAAAGTTATATAATAACTAACATGGCGTTTATTTGGACACATACCCAAAACCTGGAGTCTGGTATGACTGACTGTTGACGGCTGATAAAACTGTAGTAGTTACTCCAGCTTCCGTTTTCTCTGTTAGTATTCCTTCAGGCATTATCACTGGTCGCTGTGCGACTGCTAGCGAGGGCACAGCGGAACGAGCAGGTTCCATAACCTGATCAGTAGACGTATTTTCTCCACACACATACACTGCTTCTGGGAACCGGGACATCCCTCTCAACGCGTATGCATGAACGCCAGCCAGCGGTGAAGGGACTTGACCATTTATCCCAGATGAAACTGCCCGCACTGGACACAGGACATTTATTTGTCTGGGAGAAAACCCTCATTGTTGGTGCCTGTCCAACAAAGCAGGACCGCGAATTCCTGGGAAAAACGTACTTTGACGAGGCTTACATCAGCTGGCCTATTTATTTCGATGCCACACAAAATTCTCGGGGTCAAGTTGGGGCCGGCACAGCCAATTCAGACCTTCTCAGCGAATACGGGGACGCCTATTGATATAATCCTTTGTTGGACATGGTTTTAAATCAAATTTTCTGAACATTGCCCATTTGTCTAGCGATGGGCTGGGGAACCAGCTTCAAAAAGTTGTACAGCAGAAGTTATTTCATCCCAGAAGTACTTGATCTATTTTTAGTGTATGTACATGAGAGATGAGGCAAGATGGTTCTACGTTTAGACCTTGTGTTTGCCGAAGTTTTCATCTCTCACTAAGCCTATCTTCGTGGATTGACGAAACCATAAATCGCAGCTGACATTCAAACCCACCTCTACCGACAGGGCCTTGCAGTCTGGCCTTTGACAGAAATGCAGATGCGAATTCCAGGAAGAAGTTCGAAAGAAGTAGACATGACCGCCAGAGCCATTGCTCTTTCGCCTGGCACCTCCGATTTGCGCCCAAATCCAGCGTCAGAGACTGCAGTGGATAGTGGTAGTGTTTGCGCAACTGTTGTAGCATTGATAGGACGCAGCTGATGTGCCACTGCATGCTCCCACATTCATCATAGATGATTGGACTTGGTGAGATCATGGCTTGATTGCCCGCAGCCGAGCCGTTAATGGCCGTAACTCCATCACCCGTGCTGGTTATTGGTGTGATAATCACTCGACCATTTGGCTCAACAACTGTGGCATTGAGATCGGTGCTCGTCCGCGCGCTCACCACGTGGCTAATTACCCCGTCCAGGCAAAGTCTCAATACCGAATATGGAGGGAGGAGGCCATTACACTTGTCAATGGACTTCGAGCCAGAAAATCATGATATTAAAGTAGCTCGCTGCTTACTCAGTTATCATCCCTCACCGCGTCGAACTTAAATGTTTGGCCGGTTTTAACTATTTGCGATGATTGGGGGAGCTGTTTATATTGATACTCGTGCAGCGACATAGCAATTGCAGCCATCACCCTTATCACAGACGGGCTCTGGAGATGGATTCGAGTGTGGCCTCGAATTGCCAGGCAAAACCCCCTCCCCACAATCAAAATTCTAAAGGGTATGGGGTGTACAAACTACGATGAGAACGAAGGCTGACTCGCGTGGCGCTGCCTCAAAACATTCCCCGCATTTGATAGGATCCATATGGATAAACCAAGGGTACCCTGCTGGGTTCACCACTTCTCGGGGCGGTCCTCAAAAATTCCAAAAGACACATTTTCAAGGTGTAGAAACCTAAATGTTATGTGTAATGCCCTAACGGTACCTCTGCCAAGCTGGGCCGGGCAAGATTAATAACAGTAAGCAGCAAGTGAAGTAAGGCAATCCGGACTTAAAATTCACCATAGTAGAGGAAATAGAGGAACGACTTCGTTCTTTGGTGTGTTCCTCTATCGCTAATCTGTCAACCATAGTCTGCTTGAACTGACCGAGGCGCTGCAAATATTAAGTTGCAAAAGGAACCTCATATCAAAGTAAAAACGAGGCTGCATGTGCAGACTATACCGATGAGTGGAAACTCGTTGCAGTATGCCAGTCGCTAAACGGAACGAGATCAAGTACCTCCGAAAGCCCTTCTGAGCCAAAGTGTATCTGTGAGCATTTGCTGAGGAGTCGGATACCCCGAATAGATAGAAATGAAGAGCCCAGCCAGCCTTACTTATAGATTGGCATCCTGTGTGCAATAGACTACCGTGATACCGTAGGTAGACGCATTGCTCGGCTCGGACTAGGAATCCTCCACAGGCTCAAATCAACATTGATGGAGCTGTAGAGGGCAAAATCCCGTCCGCGAAACCGACCGACAGCTTTACACGCAGATATAGTAACACCAGTCGGCCATTCGATGGTGAGACTTGGATTCAAGTATTGCGGCCCATCCCACACGGACGGGCCATAATAGCCACTCTAACTTTGTTGGGATTGTGAGGTCAAACGCGTTAGGCACACATCGAGGCATGTGCATGACTGAATGTCAGTCGATCGTTCATTCGATCGCCACATCAATTTCCATGCGCCGAGCCTGGTTTTGCGAACTTGTTTGACAAGAGGCACTCAAGACGCAAGATCGTCAGGGTCACCAATCATCGTCACGGTCAACATGGACGGGGACTGAACGGACCACGGGGGAACAGAGCTGTATTTCACGCGCAGTCTATATCGGTAATATGCAGGCTAGGCACAAAATGCATGCAATTTAGGAGATTTGAAATCGCTACAAAGGAAATAGGGTATGGCTTGGTTATTGTTGAGGAATATTTTCAGTTTTCCTTTGGATGGTTCAGAAAGTTATAATTTCAGAAGACTTCAGAATAATAAGTGCATTTTGGGCTGAAATTAAAAGTTATAGAAATATCCTTTCCCTATTGGTGGCATTGAAAACGTTGTGGGAGATTGACTTCGTAGCCATCTATAATGCAAGAACTGATCTGTTCTTCGTAACACTGGCTTATTACCTGTTGTATTTGCTGGATAAAAACGGTAAAGACAAGCGGCATTATTTGGTTTCGCCAGTGTCACATCCACTCGTGGAATCTCCTGCTCGACCTTTTGGAGAGTCAGATCAGTATATCTGTCCTTGTGGAAGAGACTGCCCTATTCTGCAGAAATATGTATGCATGGACAGTCAATCCTCCCGCAGGTGGTTATGGAAAATATTCGTCCATAAAATACGGGGCAAAACTGGACGAAATGTGTTGCAGCTTCTTGACAACGACCATGAACAAGGCGTGGATTTCGCTCTGAATTCCTTCCTTCTAACTGCACATTTCGAAAACAGTCTGCTGATCTAGGCGCTATCACTACCGAAGAGAAGCACGAAACTGAGGGATATGCTTTTGGTTCTGGATTCGCCGAACGAAAATGAAGAATTATTGAAAGGAATCGGGGAGAATATTCGATGAAACGCTATCCGATTAGTGTTCGAAAAGGCACTTCATATTCTTAAAGCTGCACAACATGGTAGGGAAGCATGAGATGGCATCGGATGGAGTTTGATTTCGGTCGCTGTGCGAAAGCTGAGTCGTGAATTGTTAGTCTTGATGCGGTCCAAGAGGAAATGGAGGAGCCTGACATGTCCCTTGTCTCTGGCACCTAGTTCCCTGCCGGCAGATGTGCCTGAACTCCTGCTGGGTATACAGGCCGTGTCAGTGACTTGTGCCATCCTCGCCTCCTGACTAGTTTATTCTGATGTTGGTTAAAGTTCTGATCAGTGTTTTTTGTGGACCAGGGGTGTTGTGGTACGCCTAGCTGCAGGTGCGGCCGCGGCAGCCACGTGCGCTCCCTCCCACCTCCGATCTTCATGACTGTCTTAACAGCGGCCCCAGATGGGAGAGGAGGAGAGAGTTCGGCAGATGCTGCTCCAGGCTACTATCGATATCAACTAATTCGCGCGCAAGTCACCATCCTTGATCTTACCCTGTCGTGGAGCACACGGTGGACATCGTCAGACGCGACAGTGGAACTGTCATTTAATTTATGATACAAATTTGGAGACACGTCAGCAAACCATTGGCCTCGCTTCCTCCGTACTGAGCATTCGTTATACAGCTTGACTTCGACTGTGATGTGGAGGAACTTTTTGTTCCTGCACTTCTCCTTATTCCAGAATGCGATTATTCGCATCGATAAATTCCTTAGTGGTGTGAAATGCTATATCATCCAGACGTAGATATTCCGTCGAGACTCGAGGCGTCTATTTCCTCAAATGAGACCTTTAAGCGTACCTTTGTTAATATCAGGCAGCAATGCGCAACGAACGCACACCACTATGCAGTACATTGTCTTCTCTTCTGCATTCATCAGTTGGCACGGTTTGTCCACCCAATGCGACTTAACCATCGTATGCTTCATCAGAACGGGGCGTTTCCTACAAGTGTTTTGGAAGGCTTGATATTACGCCTGAAGTTGGTGGTCGCAAATATGGCGTCCTACAGAAGCTTAACTATCTTACAGTAAAAAAGACAACACAGTCCACTCAGTGCACCTCACCAAGATAGACTCTGAGCCCTCCTCTTCCCCATAACTCGTCGTCACTTTAAAGTGCCGCCCTCTCACTTGGACCCCCAATTATCCGCCAAACCGGTGTGCCGAGATTATCACAATTGCAGCATCTTATTGGTGAGCCCGCAGCCCCATTGTCTAGGCATGTGGAGTGTGGCCAATTTACGCGATTATGCCTTTCTAAAAAAAACTCGCTCAAGGGAGGGGTCTGGATAATCCCTCCGGAAGTGTTGGATTAGCCAGTTGAAAGGGCGACCACTCGTTGGTCCCGATGTTGAGCACGATATGCTCGCCGATTTGGGCGGCGGTGCCCTTGAAGATGTCCATTTGTGACCTGTGTGTTTGTGAACGTCCCAAACAACCATCGGTTAGACGACACAGTCATTACGCATTCCGCATCCCCAAGGTGGCTGTTGGGTATTACTAGTTTAGGTTATGCCTCCATTTGATAGGAGGTCTATGCGCAAGTCTCCACTCACTCCCTCTAGTCAAAGTGATAAGTTTTCCCTGTTGGTTCCAAGTCATCGCAACAGTCTGTGGACAACTGCAAGTCCTGACACCCCTAGAACCAACCAGCTACTTTGTAATATTAGACATCTTCAAATTACCGGAAACACCGACGGCTGTCTATGATGCTAGATGCTGCACTTTGCAACCTGTATGTCGTACTTGTCACCCCCTTGGCCTATCATGAATCCACCAGCAAATGTCTATACACCTGAAAAAAACCGCTGAGGTTGGCGATTAGCACTCAAATGTCAATCAAAGAACTTGTTGTCAACTCCAGGCTTTCTGTCGACAAACTGGCGTTCGATTTTTAACAAAACTCATGATATGGAATAACTTAGGTTAGCAAAAGTAGTAATAAAACTGAACTGGTTTGTCTTCAGGAGACATGGTTGAATGGCGATTTCAATTCGCATCTAATTACTCCACCGTCCTGCTGCTTTCAAAATGAGAGGAATTCCCCATTTTGTAACCGAGGTGCGGAGTGGCTATTCATCGATCAGAACAAGTGTGAAAATCGTAAGCCCCTGTTTTCCTATTCTGTAGATCAGATAGATGTCATCCGGAAGGCAGACCAGTTACTCTGTAACATCAGACATCTTCAAATTATCCGAATCAGATAAATGTTTAAGACACATTCACCCCCTTTCCCGTCAGTGTGGGTAAACCTGACAGTAATGATCAGCAAAATGTTATTATCGATAAAGACAAGGGGTAATAGCATCCTGCCTATATCATGCGCCCAACTGAACAAGCGAGTTCCATAAGAACGATCGGTGAGCGCCCCTCTACTAAGGATCGGCAATTTAGACTAACAATATGGTTGTTATAAAGTTGGGAAAACCTTCATTTTCCTAGGAGTCTTACCGTATGTGCTAATTTGCCTTTCCTCTCCCTCTCCCCCTAAAAACATCTAATCCATTTTTTTCTCTTTTCTCAAGCGATCACACTTACTTTTGGAGAGGACTGACACCTTGCGCATTAGTCCCCATCTCAGTTACGTTCACTTGAGATCTGCCAAAGAACATCACTTCGGTAACCAACAGCCGGTTGCTTTATCGATTAGGGCGGTAGTTCGATGGCGACAGTTCGATGGAAGGTTTGGAAACTCAGCCAGCTCATATTGTACAGTTTGCAGGGTTAACATTATATTTCTCCCACACCATTATGGGAATATTCGATGTCGGTCCCATATCTTGTCGTCAGACGTAGAGTAAACGCACAAAACACTTGACATTTTAAAACCTGACTAGAAACAAATGCTTGCTTGGCATTTATGTCAGTAAGTGGTCCTCGTTTTCTAGCATTCTGTTATGATTTGACTCCTGACACTCCTCTTTATACGCAACATCTAAATCACCATGTCTACTGATGCATAATTCATCCTAGCGCAAGTCCTGAAGACATTGATCTCGGCGCCACATCCCCAGGAATAGCGTTGAAAGTTTGTGCCTCACCTGTGGGCCGCCGAGCTTGTAAACTTCGGCCGGAATGGCATCATATCCCGGTGCTTTCCCGTTGGAAGGTAGGTGTACGGCTCTGCCTGTCTGTGGGAGGGAGGGTGGAAGGTGGAGATCGTCGTTTGTTTCCAGTTGAGGGAGTTGGTCGATGGCGACATCAGAGATTGTAGATGGGCGGATGAGGATACTTCGGAGGTGCTCACCCCGACGCCTAAGAATCCTCGGTTTATCCGTCAAAAGTGTTGTTCCATCAGAGCTAATAAGCGGCGCGGTACCTATGGTTGTGGGGCCCTAGACTGCCTTGATAGATGCGAAGAAGTCCTTTGTTTCATTGCGGTCAGCAAACTCATGGATTTCCTCTGCCTTGTGAGTCATTCAGGCGTTCTGCATCTCACGCAGTCGCTGCCGCACGAGACGGCGACATTTGAAGAAGGCCGCTTTGTTGGTGTCGGTCCGACGGCCGATTAGGCTTTCTGCAGCCTGTGTTATTCGGCGTGAGGTTGCTGGTATCTGAGTCATTGTCGTCGAACCAGTCCCGGTGCTGACGAAGCGCTCGTCCAAGAATGTCCAAGGCAATGGAGTGCTACATACATGAATATAAATCGTGGGAAGGTCGAATCTCAGGTTACCCAAACTCAGGACTGTTCATGACTGGCTGATGACGGCTGCTAAGTCAAAATTGCCATCCATGTCTCATTTTTCTTTGTTGGCACTCCTTCCTATATCATTACCGGTTGCTATACGACCGTCTGCGAGGTGTTTGGCTTGAGCCTTAAAGCGTAACAGGACGATCCTATCCCGTGATTAGATAGGTGAACGTACTTCCAGCATAGTTATCATCCAGGACCGCAATCGACGGGGCAACGTGTCTTTGGTCCACCGGTAGAGCGCTGGGCTTAATAGCGCTCTATGCTCAAACAACGTGAGCTCGAATCTCAGGTTCTTCAATATTGAGTTCAGATGAGGCTGACTGACGACGACTAATAACCCACGCATGGCCATCCCAGTCTCCGTTGCCTTTTTCATTGCTCCCCATTACTCATGCATGTATACTTATGTTATATATTACTTATATTATACGTATCGCACTGTTATATTATTATACCAAATTATATATTACATCATATTATATATTACATATTATCTTATATTATCACATATTGCATGTTATTTATATACTTAACCTGAGGACGAATCACGACAGCATATGCAGCGAACTGTGCCAGCATACAATGCGGGAATTTCTCTTTCAGAGAATTGTGAAAACGGATTTTTCAGCCTCATGCTTATTTAGCAAAATTCTGGGTCATTTTCTTTGAATTTAGGTCGCGACTTTGTAGACCCTTAGTGCAGGCGAGGAAGGAAATTTCACGGGATAGGTGCGCCCTGTGTAATGAAATAGTTCTCTTGGTAGGAAGATGAAAATGTATATTTGATTTTGTGTAGTAATTACGGTATGCGGTAATCCCGCGAAAACTTTCCGAGTTGTCTCGCTCTACCTCCGGTTGTCTTTGTTAGACCCTTTGTTTGAGAGAACTGGGACACCGTGGTCTCGCCGACCGATTAATTACTTGGATTACCGCACATCAAAAGATTACGGAGGAGGCATGTCCCCTGGTTTTCCGCGAGATTTCGCCGTCCATGAGCCCCGGTCAGAGTACCACCCGCCTTTCTCCTACCGTCCTTTCACGCAGACTTCCACCTTCCCAAGCAAGTACTCCCAGTACGCATTGGATCAACGCACCATTCCCTCTTCACGATTGTTCTCCAGTCCAACAAGAGAAACTGAAAAGCCCTATCTTCATCCATACGGACGCAGTGAGCCTTGGCCGAAACAGCAATACAGGTCTCCGTGTTCCAGTATATCCGGCAATCAACACTTCTACCCGCCTGTTGGGCAGACCGATGGGGTTGGTAAGTCTGAACACTTTAACTCCGTTCTCACCTCCGGTAGTTTTTCAAATTAGTTTTATGTTTGTTGCATCACATTGTATTTTTGCTTACTATTTTGTACCCTGAGTGAACGTTTTATACAGTAATTAGTATTTACTTCCTCTAATTATCACTGTAACCTCTTTTGACTCCTTATTTTCAACTTACATGTGGGAGCTTACTGAATGTTGCCCTGAAACCGTCCAGTTTTCTACCAGTTTAGTCATACTCTCCTTACCGTTATCAATTATCCGTACAAACAGTTCGCGTAGCCATGTATAATATCAGATACATCACCCTACGAAAGTGAATAGGATTTTCAGACTCCTATGCTAACACAAACGGTTTTCTGGGAAATTCAGATTTTTCACAATTTTCATACGGCGACCGCCTTCCTAGAAATACTTTTCAAGTCAATGTGGTTGCTGCATATGCCCCCCGGACTGGCCGCGTGGTAGATGCGTCAGATCAACACGGGGGCCATATCGGATCCTGGCAGGCATTATCGGAATGCGTACCATAACAAATTCCAACAGTTCGGAGTGCGGTGGCAGACCCAGTTGCTGGCATTGGTCGCGCACATTGGCACCCCTGTGGCCCTCCCCATTGCTATTGGTCAAAATCCTGGTCATTTGCTGTGTGGATCAGGGGGTGTGGAGTCGAGCGTCAAGGTGCGGGCTCAACCGTGCCATTCACCTGTGCCATCCCCTGCCTTCGGTCTTCTTGACTCCGTCTTGACGTCGGGTCCAGGTGGGAAGTAAGGACTAGAGAGTGCGGTAGATGCCATGCAAGTCCACTATCACTATAACCTAATTCACACACAAGTCACCGTTCCTGCTCCGTCGTCGGCAACAAATGTTTAACTATCGGTTGCTGCAATGCGCCTCGTTAACAAGCACTGCCACCGACGGGCTTTTTCTGCAGCTTGAGGTGGCAGCCAACCTGTGGTTTCAGGGTGAAAACTCGTAGCACAGATCTGAACTACTCGTTTTAAAAAAAGACCACAAACAGTCGGTTGCTGACGAAAGCTCGTATGTAAACGGATGGACTCCTATGTAAGGCAAACGAATACGCTGTAACTAACCTTTTTCACAGCCAAGCTCTGCTGAAGAGCACGAAGGGCTCAGTTTAGCTGCGGAATAATTGCTTATCCCCGGCGCAGAAGTTTACCTATATCGAATAAAAGTGGCGATTATTATGACGCCATTCGTCCAAAATTTCGCGGACGTCCCAGACGGTTCCACGCTTTCTTTCAAAAGGTTTTCCCTCTTCTCTCAAACAGGTCATTGATGACCCTCATGGTCAGTTTTTTAGGGATGGAATGAAGAGAGAGATGCCATTATTCTGTCGGTAGCTATTGTGACGCCCCTGAGTTTTTACAGGAGTTGTTCTGAGTAAGTAAGACTTATTTAGCTCATTTATTTTCTGCTTTCGTCTATCTTCGATGATGCGCTCAAGTGTGCGTACGAAACGCCAGAGGATTAAAGAATCCTCCCCAGAGATCTCTTTACCATCTCCTCCCAGCTCAACGCACACGGTCAACATTTTCACCGACATCCGTATATATCCGAGCAGTATGAGGTTACCGACAAACACAAGAGGGACTGGAATAATCTTTTCTCACTTATTAGCCGCTATCAGTCAGCCATACTTAACTCCAGGTTTAACAACTCTGGGGCTTGTTCGCACGACCTGTTGATCAGAAGTCCAACGCTCTAACCAGTGAGCCAAGTTCTCGTTGTCTCATTGGTTGCAGTCGGACGGTGGGCGGAAACTCACCGATCGTGTTACGAGGCAAACTAGTCCCTTTGTGGTTTGGGGCTCACTCTTTATCTCCACCAGCAGCTACTCAGTGGCTGATATTATGTGCTGAATGAAATTGCCGGAGACAAAGGTGACTGTATTGGCCGTTCCTGGCTTATTAGCCGTCATCAGCCACCCACACCAAGTCCCAGATTTTGGGACGCCAGTCTCGGGGATCATAAAATCTGGGGTTGGGCACGCCTGACTGATGACGGCTAACAAGCCAGAAGCTGCTATTCCAGTCTCTTTTGTCCTTGTCGTCAATGTTATTCTGCGCATAATACTGACCGCCGGATGGTTGCTGGCGAATTCAAAATTGAGTCCTGACGCACATCGGGGTGAGTGTATCCCGTAATGCGATCGGTATGCGTCCCTCTGTCATATCATGCATGTCTGTATATGCAGAATGCTATTATCGACAAAGATGAGGGAGATTAGATTGGCCATTTCTGGCGTATTAGTCGTCGTCAGCCAGTCATACCCAACCCCGAAGTGTGGAACACCTGGGGCATGTCTTTGTCGGTAATAACATTTTGCCTATATCATGTGTCGCTGTGTGGCTGCTGGTTGGGCTCGAGAGAGAGAGAGAGAGCTCGTAAGGCACAACGGAACGAGTGAGTTCCATAAGATCTATCGATGAGCGCCCCTCTATCACAATATATGTTAGAGGGGTGCTCACGATCATTCTTACGGAACTCACTCGTTCTGTTGGGCCTTATGGGCTCTCTCTCAAACCCAACCAGCAGCGAGGAGGGACGACAGAAAATGCGGGTAGATTGAAACAGTACTGTGTCGGGCTTATTTTGCCCTCATTCAGCTAATCATAACCCTGACCAGCAGCTGGAATCAGAAACATAAACATGCGCACAGACGCACCTGGCGCAGTTGATCCACCACTGGGGTCTTCCAGATGGGTCCTAAGCATTTCGTCGAACCGACGTTCATCAGTGCCTCGCCACCTATCATCCTCTGTCGCTGCAGATCGGGTGTTTATTCGCATACACCGACCTACTGGTTTCCAGAAGCAAACAAGCGAGGCACGGATTAACTTTGATTCGATGAAGTACTTGTGACCCACCTGGTAGACCCCAGTGGTGGACCAGCTGCGCCAGGTGCGTCTGTGCGCATATTTGTTCTTCTGGTCCCAGCTGTCGGTCAGGGTTATGATTGGCTGAATTGAGGTAAAATAAGCCCGAAACAGTACTGTTTCAATCTACCCTCATTCACTGTCGTCCCTCCTCACCGCCATTATGACTTGGTTGACTTCGACCTGATAGGTGGTTGCTTTTTCGTAACCTTTTCTTCCCACACGGAGCTTGTTTGTTTCGGGAAGCCAATAGATCCGTGTGCGCCCAGTCCTGATTCTATATATATATATGGTAATGGTATTATACCGTACTCCCGACCTAGATACTTGCTAAAAGCCCAGACACGTGTTTCGCCGATATTCTGCCGCTGCGTGACACAGCTGCGAGGGGTTCGGCTCTTCAGTGGGACCCCCAGCGTTCTCTAGCGGTTTCCGGTAATATGAACTCCAGAGAATAATCAGGTGAATAATTTCAGAAATTAATCAGTGCAGAACTTGGAGTTAAATCTCCGGGACATGACTTTATATATATATATATATATATATATATATATCAATCAGGAATGGGCGCACACCGATCTATTGGCTTCACAAAGCAAACAAGCTCCGTATGTGTGGCAAAGGTCACGAACAGGCAACCAATTACCAGGCCGAAG
>CACRXP010000023.1:449855-501748 GCA_902702965.1 Spirometra erinaceieuropaei
AAACTCCCATTTCTTGATGTCCTCGTACAGCGAAAAACTGACGGGACATTCCAGACATCAGTATACCGCAAAGAAACTTACGCGGAAGTTATCCTACATTACGAGAGCAACCACCCTATGGCTCACAAACGGAGTGCTGTTAAGACCCTACTTAATCGAGCAAAGACACATTGCTCTGAGAACGAAGGTTACAAAGAAGAACTCAATTATCTATTCAACCTATTTTCCCAAAACGGCTACCTCAGAGATTTTGTACGCAGATGCATGAAAGAGCAGGAATCAAAAGAAAGAGAGAAGGAACTAGATTGTTCCGATCAGACGCCAAAACCAAAACATTGGCGAACGCTTCCCTACATTAAAAATGTGTCTGAACTCGTTGAAAGACACCTGAGGAAGCACCAAATAAAAGTGGCTCACAAACCGACTACCACGCTACGCAATCAGCTTGTAAGGATAGGGTTGGCTATTTGGATAAGAAAGAAGTAGTCTATAAGATTCCATGTGTCACTTGTAATGCAGTGTATTGTGGTCAAACCGGAAAATCCGCCTCTACACGCCTACATGAACACCAATTGGCAGTGAAGAGGCGGGACCACTTATCCCAAGTCGCCATGCATACTCTTGAAACTGGGCACAAATTCGCTTGGGATAAAACACGCATTGTCGGTTCCTGCCCCTATAAGAAAGGCCGAGAATTCCTAGAGGCCATTCACTCTGATGATTCATGCATCAATCGACGCATCGACCTTGACAACATGTACACAAGTCTCAAAGAAAAATGGAAAAGGTAATAGCCAATCAAGACGTGACATCAGCCCACAGCATTAACCCATCCTCAGTCATGACAGAGCAATATCGATTTTTTCGGCATTGTTTAAATTTTGACTGTTTCTTCACACTTACTACACGTCTGAAGACGAGCTGGGGAACCAGACTCGAAAATTTACGAAATAAAGTTTGTTCATTTTCCCAAAGGACTCATTCTTCTTCGAATTATGTTTCTTGGGATGCCCATCTTCCAGTACATACGTATATATATATATATATATATATATATATTGGCAGAATAGTATTACCGACAAAGACAAGGGAGACTGGAATGGCCATTTCTGGCTTATTAGCCGTCGTCAGCCAGCCATACCCAAGCCCGAAGTGTAGAACACCCGAGCCTCGAACTCGCAACCTGTTGGTTTAGAAGTCAACGCCTCTACTCACCGGGCCACGAGCCCGTTGCCTTGTCGGTTTTCGATCGGGAATATACAATGTTAGGGGGCGCTCACCGATCGTTCATACGGAACTCACTCGTTCCGTTGTGCCTTATGGACTCTCTCTCGAGCCCAACCAGCAGCCGCACAGCGGCGCATGATATATAGGCAGAATAGTATTACCGACAAAGACAAGGGAGACTGGAATGGCCATTTCTGACTTATTAGCCGTCGTCAGCCAGCCATACCCAAGCCCGAAGTGTGGAACACCCGAGCCTCGAACTCGCGACCTGTTGGTTTAGAAGTCAACGCCTCTACCGACAAGGCAACGGGCTCGTGGCCCGGTGAGTAGAGGCGTTGACTTCTAAACCAACAGGTTGCGAGTTCGAGGCTCGGGTGTTCTACACTTCGGGCTTGGGTATGGCTGGCTGACGACGGCTAATAAGCCAGAAATGGCCATTCCAGTCTCCCTTGTCTATGTCGGTAATGCCATCCTGCTCATATCGTGCGCCGCTGTGCGGCTGCTGGTTGGGCTCGAGAGAGAGTCCATAAGGCACAACGGAACGAGTGAGTTCCGTATGAACGATCGGTGAGCGCCCCCTAACATTATATATATATATATACGTGTTAAGCAAATAATTTCAGAAATTATTTAGTGCAGAATATGAAGTAAGTGTCCAGCGTATGTCATAAATGGTATTATTAGTGGTGCTTATTGTGGTTATGGGACATGTTCATCCCGTAGTTCCTTAAAGCGAAAATTATCCTGTTTTTAGCACTACTTGTTTTTAGGAAACGAGTTGCGTGGTTATCCCACAGTAGCTAACCGCTCTCGACACAAATGTCGATTGACGTTTTGAGTCTGACCCTAGAAATTCGTGCTCCATGACATCTAACTTCAACTTCTGCGCTTAATTATTTCGGAAATTGTGGGCTTAATATCTGGCTGGAGTTTATGTGCCATAAACCAGCATAGAGAGCACTGGAGGTCCCACTGAAGAGCCGAAACTGTCGCAGATGTTTCCTGTAACAGCGGAAACATCGGTAAAACACCTGTCTGGACTTTCAGCTAGGACCTGTGTTTAGGGATTTGCAGGACATTCATAAAGAACTGTCCTGTTATTCTATCCGTTGAAAAAATGGCCAATCCAGTCTTTTTAAATGGGAAAATTTAGCATGCATATACTGTCTGTCTTTAGATTGTCCCACCCACTACAATTGCGATGAAAACACACTGCGATACAAACCACGGCTAAGTCAACTCTCAAACCGTCAGATCTGGTAAGTGATCGCAGCTGTTGTTCCAAACCTGGAAAAGCTAAGCCTTCTGCAAACTTCTCATGCTGTTATTAAAATTCCAAAAGATACGCAACGGCAGAACGCATGCTCAGATGACATTTTTCTATCAAGATCTCATAAGGCAATAGGCTGACAAATTTTCGGCCAACTCGGACTGATTGTGGTCACGCCGAGTGATCAATGAAACTCAGTCTGTGCGGGGCAGGCAAGTGGAAACTAAAGTCAGTAAATATTTTAGTGTCGAGTTTGAGTGCACACATACATAAATATTATGCCTTAAATTGATAGGAGGTTTGTTTCAAAATGATGCTTTCTTCCTTTCAATGCTGAAGATCTTCTTATCAGATCATGCCATATCTCTCTACTGCTTCTCTATAATTTGTTGTGCTTCCTTATCCAAAGCCGCAACTTCAGCCATTTCCGACTTAGCAGATTTATTTACCTTAGACTGCAGTATATTCATTTAGATTTTGTGACCCCTGCGTCAGTTTACCATGGCCTTAGTCGTTCAGTAAACATAGACTTCTAGGGGCCCTAAGCAACGTATGGTTTTGATATCATCAAACACTGATAGTGGGCTGTTTCCTTTTAACAGGAAAAATAAAAAAAACGAGTACTTTTGGCATAAAACACCACACAGACTGTCGTCTTGAACAGTTCGAACCGTGGAAAGAAAGATTGGCCACGATGTCCTATGCGTACCCCCTCATCCTCCAGTGGTTAAATCAAAAACTAGTCTACTTATTTTGCTTACGTAGATTATAAAGAGCGTTGTGCGATAAGGAAACCACTATTATGATGGTCATATTAATGCTAAAACGGATTCATTTCCTGGGTCTCACACCTAACCTACTTAGAAAGTCAACGTTAATACTAGTCTAATCCTAATCACTAGATTTAAGAATAATGATCAAGGTTGAGGTCAGGACCAGTGTTAAAGGTAGGTTTAAGGATTAGGGCTAGGGTTAAGGTTAGGTCTAAAGATGGTGCTATGATTAGGACTAGAGTTATACTTAAGTTTTGAGGTTCGGACTGAGGTTGAGGGTAGGGGTGGGTTTAGTGTTTTAATGTCAAGTTTAAGAGTTACGGCGCCCTTGATTCCCGCTTTACCAATGGGATAAAATACGATACCGTTTCCGAAAAACTGCATCGTCTTCCTGAGTGCACATGCGATAATATTTTCAGTTTTGGCAAGTTTTCCTTTTTGTGTTGCATGGTATGCTATATTTAGGGTAATAGGAAATGGCCTTGGCAACCCAATTGAAAACGGCACACACAATATTCATCCCTAGATAAACACGTTACCAAAATGTTTTCAGTAACATATGCATTCCACGAAAATAATTTGACAGCGTACGGGCTAAGCTCCAGACGGTCCATTCCATGTACAGTTGAGATTATAAATGCAAATATATGCAGTCAGCTAAAAATATAGTCATTTGCGTACTTCACGGGGACGGTATGCGTCAAACATGCGGGGATACTTTAGTGTAGGACAAAGCGCGATACTGCGAGCGTGAATTTACTTGCAACATCTACACTGTTACCAAGACCATAAGCACTAAAAGGCACCCAGCTGACTGCGGTATTTAAGCAGTTGAGCTGCTTCCAATTCGTCTCCCCCCATTTGGGTTGAACATGTCTCCGTCAGCGACCATTGGGCCTGTAGGAGCCAAACTCGTGGACGTCCTCTAAGCGTCACAACGAGAATAAAGTCCTGGACAGGCGTTAACGCCTGTCTATGGCTAGTCCTGCTAATTCGTCCGTAAAGCATCCGTTTGAGGAGATCATTGATCAGACTTGCGGCGGTAAGATATGGCTTCCCATGGGAAAAGGAGAACTTACTTGTTTGCAGAGAGCCACAACTTCCACCAAACACCGAATGGAATGAAGCAGTTTATGGCGGGCCAAGCAAGGAAGCTGTCTGACCAGTGCTCATCTAAGCCGTACAGCGCGGAAGCATAAGTGATACAGCAAGCAACGAATGTGATCGCTTCGCATTCTCGACGTGTGTCTGTAACTTCGTCACAGTCATACGAGAGAGAGAGAGAGAGAGAGAGATAGAGAGAGAGAATAGAGCGTTCAGTCATGTCAACCCGACGACTAAAGGTTGACGTACGCAGGAGGCCTACTGGCCAATACTAAGAATCGCTAAAGCTATTTTACGGTATATTTGTCTGTTAGAATCACTCTTGCTCACGAAGACTAATGTACGTCCAATTGCGATCAATTCTAGTCTGTCGGGTTTACTGCGTCTTTCGCGTTTACCATCTGATCCGCATCTCTTTGTCAATTAAGTTTGTTTTTCTGTTCCTTCTTTCAGGTCTAAACGTCAAAAAGCAGAAGACCAGAGCTTGCAAATGTCTGTCTCGCCACCGAACAATCCTTTCTTCAAACCGAAATACGGCGGTAGGCAAACAAACCATTTTAAGATTCCACGCAACCCGAGCGAAGCTAGTAGCGTTGAAGAGGCATGCGTCAAACAGTGCGTTTTCGGTCTCGATAAGGTAAAAATTGCCAAACGCTTCTTAGACTTTCTTCTTAATGTTTCAGTCCATGCTTTTGCCAGTCCTGCATTCCTAAGCTCAATTATGTTTGTCCGAAGCCCGATGTCAAGGGTTTCTTGCGAAAAAAGCACAAATTATTCCGGCTACAGGCCAAATAAAAACCATTTGGGTCATCACTGAGTATAGTTTCCACTTAGTTTATCAAGGGATCTTCACGGCTAAAGTCGGATTCACTGTTAAACCGCTGGTGTGCTTTCATTTCTTAATTTCTGTTCATTTTTTGGTTGTTCTTGATGTCTGTAACCTTTGGTAGATGGGATGCCAACTTTTGGAGTAACTTGTTTAACGCTTGATTTATAAAGAATGGTACCGCAGACTATAGAAATAGGTAAAGCAACCAGGAAGAAATTGCGGACCCTCATTGAAGTTGCGCCAGGTGCTCTGCTCGCCGACCTCTCTTGGTCACACCCACCGGCTGTGTAAGTAATCGAGCTTTCGCCTTCCTGACTCGAATACCGGGTTCATCTGTTAGTCCGACGGATCTTTGGTTGGAAGTGCGCCTGGAGCGAATTCAGGGGTTCGGCGGTTCGCTCCTGCTAGGGGACAGATTTTTTCGGCTGACTGAGTCGCCTAATGTCACAGTCGATAGCAATCGAATTGTTTCTATTCGTTGCTGGATGATCTTAAGCTTTTTTGAGTTTGTCACCCAGAGAGCGGTCTTGGTTAAGACGGAACTCCCTCCTTTTCGTCCTCTTTTGCGGTACTCTGGAACAAGCTGTGACCCTCTGACACCAAAAACCTCTAATGGCACCACCACCGTTCAGGCATCTTAATATGACCCACTGCTTTCGCATTCTACAGAAGTCCATGTTACGCATAGGCCAGCGGTTTGAGTCACTCCAGAGCCTCCCTATCTAGGGCTTACTCCTCGGTATTAATTCAGGTCATGGTGGCATTGACTTTGCTTAACCCAAGGACAGTTAATTCCAATGGACCTGAAACGGCGTAACTCATAGTCAGATAACATTTAATACAAAGCTCCCATGAGGCAACAGGATGGCACATTTTCGACCAACAGGGGTTGACTATGGTCAAGTTGACTGGTCAATACAGCCCAACCTGTGTGAGGCAAGGGGGATGAAGTGGAAAATCAGTAAATATTGTGGTGCTGAGTCTTTATGTGCGTACATAAAAAGACTGTGAAATTTGGTTCTAGGTGTTCAGTTCTCCTTTCCAATGCTGTGAATTTTCTTACTAGAACTGCTCCTGTCGGTCATTGGTTTCCTTGAAAGTTTTTTGTTCTTCACAAATCTTTGTGATTAGTGGGCAGCCATACAATTCTTGAGGATGAGATGTGTCCATTTGTCGTTTGATTTGAATGAAGTGACAAGAATCAAGCGCCAACCATCGGTCACTGCTAGTTAGTATGCGATACGCAGTCGCCTGTGGTAGCTACCAGGAAATTAAAACATTCAAGTTCTCCTGCCATCTGTTCGTGTTTAATACTAGATGTAATGTTTGGCTTAGCTGATTTTAGTGCAGTTAGGACGCTGCTTGTCCACAGTAATCTGGGAGCTGCTAGACTTACTAAAACTATAGGCGGAAAGTTTATAAAAAGGCCAGATTTTCAACTCGGTCCGAAGGCAAATGTGGTCGGCAAGCAGGAAGATTGCTGAGACTTAATAAGAAGGGCATATCTGTGGGGCATACTGTGAACTTTACACTCAAGTTTTTTTATGTTCGTTCCCTCCATCCTTGAGGCCTTACAAACCGGTGACGACAGAGTGAATTCGATAGGCAGCCGAGATGTCGCAGCTGACGCCGAAGGACTGGAAGTGACCCCAAGGGGCTGGACAGAAACAACCGCTAATGAGACGCCCGGTCGTTTTACCAGGTTCGTTCAGATGATCCAGACCTTTCACATTCTCGGTCACCTGGTTTCTGAGTTGGAATTGATTAACGGGAAAAATGTTCAAACTGTTATTCTTTCGCAAACTATGAAAACACAGGCGAATGTTTTATGCTTGTCGCCGGACACCAGCACGCACACGAGGGCTTTACACTTTCATTTAGTTTCCGAAACGCTTTATTAGCCCCTGCTATGTTTCGGTCAATTGGGCTCCGTTTGCGTTGTGTAGACAGAGTCATTACTTGAATAGACTTTTAAAAGTGCACCCCTGTGAGCTGTTAGAAAGTAAGTTACCTGCTAACTTGCTCGCCATCAGCTGCCACAATTTAAGTGGTGTGGAGCCACTTGACGACTCCGCCCTGTCTTTCAACTATTTTACAGCCTCATCATTAGAATTAAGCCATGACACAGCCTTACCATGTTCTCCACCAATGACCTGCATCATTTCTCCTGTAGTGTCAGCTTTACTTTGCCTATTGGGGCTTCATCTCCCGCCTGCTGATTGCAAATGAATGATAGAGCCCAGTCAATCATCGTTTTTCATTCTCGACTTTTCATTAATGTCCTTCTTTCCTAATATTGCTATTGATGTGCAATTGTCAATACCGATGAGACAGCATACAGGTGCCTTTCTGCCACAACAGTGTATTTTCCGTGAAACCGTCACTTAATCAATATCTTCTTCTCAGGGTGGGGCGTTTTTGGCTTCTCGTGGTGCCTATGAAGTGCAGGCGGTAGGACACGCGAATAGGTATCCCCCGTACTACAGGTGGCTCTGCGCGAAAATCTGACAGGGATTAGGACTAGGATTAAAGTTAGGGCTAGTGTTCATGTTTGGATTAGAACACAGGAATAGTTATAGCTCTGGAATCTAACTCAATGCCACCTATCACACAGGAGTGCTTATTTCCCAATCCTACCGTTCAGGCTCTCTACGCTGTCGGCTAATATAATTCAGACTCGAATAATTAGACGGATTGATGCGCTTCGGTATTGTCCCCTTTCACCGGTGACACTGGGTTCCCTGGCCTCTGACGTTTGCATATTTCTGGGCGGTCTCGGGTTCTTCCCCGCATTTGGCTCCAGGTTGTCTTTTGTCTGTCTGCAATATGCTCCGAAGCTTGTTCAGCATTGACCGAGAATCTTCGATGCGTTTTCATGTGAAATGGATTTTTTCTTTCACACCGAAGGGACGTTTGTCAATCTGCCTAACAGCACGCTCGTCATGTTGTGCCTTGGGTCCCCAATTAAGTCTCCACAAGCAGGAACATAGCAACTAGTAATTATGTAGGTGGACGGGCTAACAAAAACAAGGAAAACTGGGAAAGCCGTTTCTGGCTTGTTTTTCGCCGTCTGCCAGCCATGCCCCGCCGAGAGTACTTTCTGGTCACTGACTGACAATCCAAACACGCGACCGTTGAGTCAAGAACTGGTCGCTTTGCTACACCCTGTGAGGACTCTCCACTGGAGACCTACGACTGTTCAACCGTCGTTGCGGACGGTATCCACCGTGTGCTTCACAGCGAGGTGAAGCAGACACGGTGACTTCTGCGTGAGTTAGTTTATAGTGGTAGCAGACTTGCACAACAGCTACTGCACCCCCTCCTCCTCCAGCTGGGCTCTGTGTCAGAGCAGAGTTACGAAGACGGGAGGCGGGAGGGCGCAGGTGGATGCCACGGCCGAGCCCGCACCTTGGCTCTCGACTCCACACCCCCTGGATTTTACTAACAACAAAAATGGGGGACGGCAGAGGCGCCAATGTGCGCGACCTCTGTCGGCAACTGGGCTTGCCACTGCGCCCCCAAAATGTTGGCATTTGTTATGGTGGGGATTCCGATAACACCTGCCAGAATCCGATGTGGCCCCGGTGTTGGTCCAGCGCATCTACCGTGTGGCCAGTTTTGGGGGGCACTGACGTCATACAGCCATCAATCACTGACACAAACGTCCACTACAAAAACACTACACAATTAGACTTTTATGTGCATGCAGGGTTAGATATTTTTGCACATTTATTGTACGACTAACGACGGTTCGGGGATGAAAATTGAAAACTCTTGCCTTTCCAAAGGGCTCATTTAACTTTAATTTGCGGTGGGGGGGGCATACCTTGTGAAGTGTTGTGGGCTTTTTAAGAGAATCGCTATAAAGCAGATGTTGTTCATCTCGCGTGCTTACAGTTTCATAACGTTAAAACAAACGACCGTTTGTCAGAGAAGAACATTATCTGGTTTGTAAAGTATCGTTTGCTGGCTGTTAAATAATTTCTTACAGAAAATTGCTGATCCAGGAGACAGATATAATACAACTTATTTAGCTAGGACTTATCCTTGCCACATATAATGAAGAGAGCTATGCCCATTCCCAAGCAAGTCCGTCAGATCGAAAAACTATCGTTGTCGGATTGGTATGTGTATTTATTCGATACAAAATCAAGCTTACTTCACTTTTAAATCTTCTTTCGGTGGGAGATGGCCACGTGGCCCCACCTGATGGACACAATACTGCTGGGATTGGGGTTAGGGTTTAGGACTAGAGGTTATGTCTAGGGGTTAGGATTAGGGTTACGATTAGGGGCTAGGCTTAGGGGTTAGAGTTAGGGGTGAGGGTTAGGAGTTAGGACAACCATTCCTCAGCCACTCAAAGTACAGTACCTGTGCTAACTCATGAAATGTCACGAATTAACACAGGTTAACGCCTTTAACGCAAAATCGGTAAACACTACGGCTCCCAAAGTCTGATAGCGGAAAATAAACGATGTGCCAAAGAAATAAATCAAAGTTTGGTTAAGAAAATAGTATTTACTGAGATAAAAATAAATAATTTTCGACAAAAGTCACATTTTCGCGAAACGCCTATATTACAACCAAGTTAATTAAGGCTACGTATGAGGACGTATAAAGGAGGAGGGCGCATAAAATGTCAAAAAT
The DNA here is from genome assembly GCA_902702965.1 of Spirometra erinaceieuropaei. Taxonomy (NCBI): domain Eukaryota; kingdom Metazoa; phylum Platyhelminthes; class Cestoda; order Diphyllobothriidea; family Diphyllobothriidae; genus Spirometra; species Spirometra erinaceieuropaei. Next base: position 459,706 of record CACRXP010000023.1, read on the forward strand.
AATTAAGGACAGAAACAGATACAAAAAATTAGTACTTTGTAGATTGTCCATTCGAATTAATAACAGCAGAAAGTCTGTCCGACATAGACATGACAAGGTTATCAATGGTGGATTGTAAAATGTAATTATTGAGTATGTAATCCAATTTTTCCTGCATTGAAAGAGTCTTCTTAGCTTTGTGCCAATTTCTTTTGACTATTCCAAAAAGATTTTCGATTGGATTAAGGTCGGGACTGTTGGCCGGGATGAAAATGGATTGGAGGCCAATTGCGGAGAGCGTGGTTGTTGTCTAAAATGTTAGATTATGTTTGCAAGCGGCATCAAATTCGTACCTCTTTAGAGCGGTGGACAGGTGCATTGTCCTGCAAAATTACAGTATCCATTCGGCGCCGACTTATGCCGTTGTAGCCGAAAGCATCCTTGACAATTGCAATGAACACCTTGCTGTTGATGGTGTCGGATGTTGACCGCCAGACAGGCCGCTCACCGAATTTTTAGATAATGAATCGCACGTTATTTCCTGAAAACAATAAGAAATAATTTATCTGCATTTCCCTGATTTTGTTGATATTGAAATTTAATTTTCTCTTTTTGTTCGAAAGTTTATCAAAAAATTTCGTCCTTTTATTAATCTTCTTAAACAGATTAATAAGGTTACACAAAGAATTTCCATCCGAAAGCTTTAATAGCGTAGGAAACTGCTTGAATATCAGGAATCCTCCGATTTCGCCTTAATCCGGCCCGTTTTCTATTTAATATACAGATCCGTATCAAACTTTCCTTCAGAAAACGGTCTTTTCGTCCTTATTTCAACCAAATAAACACAAATAACGACACCAAAAATACACTACATTGTCCACTATAATTTTGACCTCGGCATTTCATGAGTTAGCACAGGTACTGTACAACCACGCAGTCCCAATAGCTTTTCTTTGGCATACAACTACTTAACCTCGTCACTTGTGCGTTTCCCCGCCCCATCTTTAAAAAACCCTATTACCACCGGTCCCGTATTAGAGGTGACTGGGGTTTGTTTACTTCAGGCTGGGTTACAAAATCACATCTGACCCTTTTTTCATACTCCGTACCAGTCTCCTTTGGTAAGAATGGAAACGTTTTCAAGGAGATTCGAGTCGGAGCTGTTGACGAAAATAAGGATGGTTCGAAGGCCGCGGACGGAGAGGCTGGCTGTACTCTAAAAAAAAATAGATTACAATCATAGGCGTAATTACAATCATACCTCTCCTGAGCGATGAGCAGAAGCATTAACTCGAGAAAACATGGCTTTCGCCCGGCGCCTATGAATATTGCCCGCTGTCAACCGTCGGACTGGCCACTCTCCGAATATACATGGTCACCCAAACCATCGGACGTTCACAGTTCTTCAAAGTTTAAAATTTGCTGCAGTGTGTCCTCGCGGGAACTGTTTCCAACAAGTGATCACCTGAACCCACCTCGTGGGCTTGTCAAAAAATAAGACCTGATTGCAGGAGTAAATGACCTTTCAGAATAGAGGCTGGTGACCAACTTACCTCTTAGCAAATCGAAAAATATTTTCTTATCAGTTTTCTGTTTAATAATGGCATTGTCATGGCCCCTCCAAATAAAGATTGATTGTCTTCGCTGGCCTACACTCCGTTTTACTGGGTACTTTTTAGTGTTCGGCGAATGGTCGGTCCGGATTATTCTTAGGCAGGGTTATGCCATCAATAATTCGCCAGAAAGTGATTTTACTACCACCGAAGGTACTGGCTAAAGACTCATGCGACAGCCCCTCTTCGGCTAATTTCCGAGTTCGTTCAAAGTTGACAACAGTAGGAAATCACCTCAACATTCTCATCGAACGACGAAGAAGGAAAACCAGTAGCATGTCGTGGGCGCTCTTTTGTTTATTTGTTCTTCGCCCTCTAAAACGAGCTACCTAGACACAAAATGTCAAGCGTGCTCGCTGGATCGTCTGACAGGTGCCTGTGATTGGCTGGCCATGCTGATACAACACTATCCCAGAGTGACAATTGTGTAAGCCATGCCGTGTCGTGGCGTGAACGCCAGCTGCTGGCAAGGCGTTAAGGTGGATCCAGGACCTTCAGACTAATCACTTAATGCTCCTTTAGGGCAGGCCTTTATTGTGTCTGAGGATTTGATTTGACTGTCCACAGATTTTGTTGTCCTGACCGGACGAAAAGCTTTAACTCCCAAAGGATGAAATACTCGGGATTCTGTTTGCAAAAGTTATTGATGGTCCTATTCAGTAGGCGGAACGCGCAAATTGAATTCTTCGCAGCTGGTCAGACAGACGTGCTTTTAATCATCTCTCGTCGAGGCTGTTCATTTTTGTAGCGGGTTTGCATCTGGGCTGAAATTACCGAACGGTTAAGAATAGTTCTTATGCTATGAGCGGTTTGCAAGGGGAAGCATGGTTGTCATCGCTCCCATAGATACATACTTGCCTGTCAAAAAATACAGAAAATGTTTTTGCCAAACCGTCCTCTGAATCTGGTAGTGGATTGCTTCGGACCTACTCACATTCCTTACAATGATACGAAACAGGTTTTTTGCCATTTATCCGTTACGTTGACACACGTCGTTGGTTGGTCCAACGACTACTTTCGAAAAAATCCCCATCTGCAAACCACTTTGTTTTATAAAATTACTCACTATTCCAGCTGTTCAGCGGATAGACGCTTAAACTCCAAGTGTTTTAGTAAAGCCAGTTCATATAAGTGGAAAACTAAACGAAAGTTCACATTTTAAAGCATTTTCTGACAAACTGCAGCCTCGTGATGCCCAGAACTGGAAGTGTTACTGGAGTTTTGTGAGGACATAAACTCTCCTTAGGCTATGATGATCTGCCTTTGGTTAAGTCATAATCTTGCATATAGGTGAAAGGGGTCTGTCCTGCATCCGGTTTCGAAGTCATCAGTACCAGGTCTACCTCGTAGCTATTCAGTGCACTAGAATTTTTAATGAAATTTATAGGTATGCGACGATCCCTGCAGACTAAAAAAATTTTACTTCTTTTCCTGTATCTTAGGTGTGCTTCAACTGCCTGCTGCATTTAATCGACAAACCGAGTTCATGTGCTTCTAAAGTCTGTTAACGCATGACATTCGGTGTTCATCTGTACAGTTTTTGTTATTCCCCTTGTATTTCTTTCATGTTACTTCCTTTCCATTTTCTCCATATACTTCCTCTGCATGTAACCAATAGGGATTTCAAAGGCACACACCTACTTTCCCTGAAATACACTGAAAGTCCGCACATTCCATAGAAATTATTCCGGGGCCGCAACCCAGTGTATGCCCTGTCGGTTTTTCTCGCTATCATCTTTTCCGTCCTGTGGCATGATTTTCCTGCACCCAAATCATACGAGTTTGAAAGCTAAAAGTGAACAGTTTCCTGCCCTTTTATTCGTTCTACCTTTTCTCATTTGTTTCTCGGAATGCGTACAAGAAGACTTGAGACCAAAACTCAGACTGTGCAGACTCTGGCCTGTGAAAGCCAAAAGGATCAGTCGACAAATACTCATACTGACCTGTTGAAAATATCCCATACCAACCAGGATTCCGCCCAGCAAACTGAAGACGCTATACCTCCGACTGTCCAGAAAAGCGTCGCCTCTGGTGAGGAGGCCCCGGCAGTCGAGACAAGAAGGCATGAAATCCTCGACTTTGACATCGGCAAATTTTCTGGCCCTTTTGTAAAACGATCCTCTTCATTGGCTTCAGTTTCTACCCTCACAAATGAACTTCAGCCGGATTCTGATACTAACAGTCAGAAGGAGGTAAGGGCCGATAGGCTACGATCGCTAACATGCACGTAACCCACAGTCATAACATTTATAAGGGCCGCCGGTGGTGGCAGCATCCAAAAGGGTCGGATCTTATTTCGTAGATGCAACTTCAGTAGACAATCTCCAACCACCTGTCATACGGGACCGGGGGTAATAGGTGGTTTAACACCAACCCCTAACCCTAATGCCTAACCATAACCGTAACCCCCAACACTAGCCCCTAACTTTAATCCCCAAACCCAATCCCCAACCCTAACTCCTAACACTAGCCCCTAACCATGACCCTAACCCTAACCCCTAACCTCTAGTTCTAGCCCGTAACCCCAACCCCTAACAGGTGCGGCTACGAAATAGGATCTCGCCTCCAAAAGTGTGTTCTTAAACGAAATAAAACTATCGGCTTTCGAATTCGCATTGGGCACTCACAGCTTGAGGCCTGCCGGTCTCGCTACCTAATTAAGGCTATCATTCTTCCAGACTTAGGCCAGACCTTTTCTGACCTCGCGAGATCCATATTTCCCATCGCAGTAAAAAAGAGACTTTCAAATGTTTAACATTGCCGGCTGTGTCATGTGTTTTCGCAGCACAAAGAATTCACCCAATTTTGTTATTTTGTAGTTCCTGCTCGATTATCTGGTTCCTGTTGGCCTCTACGGTCATTGACTTTTTGACCGTAGATTTGCTAAAGACGGATGATTCCAGTAGAGTTCCCGAAGAAGGTTTTTCTCTGAATGATTATTGTTGAGGTGGGCTTAAACGCCACAAGGAAACGGAAGCGGTCTTTGTTTTGGGCTGTTTTGTAGCCCCTTCAGCCTACTCCACGCCCAGTCGCCAAGTAAGGATGAGCACCAAACGAACACACAACGATACCACATACACGGTTACCAAGTGAATCCAAAACTGAGGTCGCATCTTCGCTACCTCTGAGTACACAGAAAGCAGCTAGATCGCGCTCCGATGCCATTCGGACACTTCAGTGAGAGACTGGGTGCAGTTATCTCCTCTTATCAACGGACCTACGGTGGGAGAGTTACCGGCCTATCCCTCTGAAGCCTGAAGTTTCTGGCCTGCACAAAACGGAACGCTTCACAAGCATGAAGCATCAAAGTTTGCAGTCACTCGCATGTTTGAAGAAACGTGGTATTAACACGCAATCTGAGAACAGACAGAACATGAACCTTCTAACTACAATAAATGTAGACTGCGATTGTATGTGCGTATTTTCCTACAAATCGCGCAACAGTCCATACGTCGCGGACGTCGAGGTGCACCACTACTCAAGGAGATAGGCCCAGCAGTGACATGAGCATACATTTGTTTATAGTGAAGCGGACTAACGATGAATTTGCCCCATTTTCGCCTCCCACAGCCACCCTGTTCCGAGGACAAGACGAAGTTACGGCCATCGGAGGTGGGCGAAAGCCAAGTGGCCGACCGGATGAACAGATCACATGCGCGTGCCACGTACAAGCCGATCCCCACTCCACAAATGTCAGGCTATCTTAAAGGAGTGTGACCTTGAATCCCACCTGGGTTGAAAATTCCATGCAGGTCATATTATTTAGTGGCCATTGTAGTTAGGACATCGATCCTGCAAAGGGTCTAATTTACGCGTCTTTTCGCAGCACACAAAATAAGGCCCGGAAAGGCGTCTCCTGGTGTTCATTCATCTGGAGTCGTATTGAGGGAAAATTACTATTATTCATATAAGCCGTACACGAATCGCACAACAACATAATCTTTATTACCGTTAGATCTGACAACGGGCTACTTAGTTATTAGTCCATGTATCCTTTACGCTCAAAAAAAGAAAACGCGGGTATGGTTAACTACGCATTATTGGGGAACGCATAAGAACACAAAACGTTAGACCTATTCAAGAAGGGGTCCTATAATCACTCGGGGAGGGTACTGTAACTAAAAATTTCAAAGGGGTGACTCCCACGTATGGAGGCTTGAAATACTAAACGGATTGCAAGCACCTGCCAAAGTCGTTTAGAAAAATTTTTAAACATGTCGATTTTATGGGTTCTCTTATTTTGCCCCCTGTCTTCTTCCAATGTGCTCTTGAGAACAATACATAATGTCCTCTAAGTGTGACTTGGGGCATAGAGAGTCCTCTAAACTGCCTCATTTTAAGTGCCCATAATTGCAGTCTTTTGTGATAAGACAGCAAACTCAATAAATGCTCTTATCATCATCGGAGACTTGGTGTAACGTTTGTTTTTAAATTACCTATCAATAGCTTGCCTCGCTGGACATCCGGTTGGCTGCATGTCTCGGTATTCCACGCGTCTTGCGAAAGGAAAGAATTAGTTCACTCAGAGTTTGTATGTTGTTTGCAATTTATTCCAGCCTGATTTGTGTTCTTCGTTGGCCTTCAGACCAACGATTCTTTATTTCGAGCAGAAACTCCACGCTTTGTGGAAGTATGCCTCTAAAACTCATTCCGTAAGTATAGATCTATTCTTTCCCCGATAGAGCTAAAAGTGGTACATTTTTTGAAAATTCCACAAGAAATACGTCACTTAGAAGTTAGTCCCTTTTAAAAAAATCTCCGAAAAGCTTCTACCCTTTCAAGAAATGTCGTCTAGTGGTCGAGAGCCCCATAAACGCTGGTTTAAAAGTGCGAAAGTAGCCCATGGATTCGGCGCGTGTCAACGTATCGGGCGCACACCTCCGACTCGCTCTGTATGCCTTTAAACTTGGGAAGCACGCCTTCCCATTGCTTATGCCGTCAGCCCTTCGTCTTCTTCAAAACGTTTATATCGGTAAAAAAAAAAACTACAAAATTCATAAGCATGGGCTTCTACGGCTGTTTTTTACGCTACAAGGTGCATGAATCCGTGACAGACATTAACGGCCTCTGCAATCTCCTTCGTTCCTCCAAAGAGAAGGAACGTGTTTTGTGTCTTGAACAAAGGCTGCGCGAGGCCCAATATGAACTGGAATCTCAACACTTCAATAATCTGAAAGTTGTCCGAAAACTGGAACATGTGCGTTTCTCCACCTTTCTTTTGATACGAAATTTTTCGGGTTTATTGAGGGCACTCTGCTACTTAGTGTTATTTAGTGCTTAATTACGCGGATGTGTATGTCATCAGTTGTTGGTTAAGCGTGTACTAAATCTTTTGCCTTCCCATTTGAGAGTTGTACATTTAATGAAATGACTGTCCGCCAATCAGTCCGTCTCTGCAGGAAACTGGAAGTATGAACGTAAATTTAGAAAGTCTGCCTGTGAAACTCCCTCGGGAGCGGGGGGTGTTAATGGGTGAACAATGCCTTGAGACGCTACCGGCTGATAGGTTGTTTTCTTGCATTCCTCTCTCGAGGAAGACATATGTTTGACAGAAAAGGGATTTTTTATTTCGTAATTCCTACATAAATACGCAATTTGAGGCGGTTTGCACTTGCACACCATGCTTTATCGCCTTCTCAGAAATGAATGTCGTATGGCTAAAAAATACGGCCCGGACTGCGCTATCGGTCCTTGCGTTTGAAACGTTCTCGCCGTTAAAGGATAGACAAATGACAGCAGACTTCTTCAGAATTGACTGTTTGTCAAATTATTACTATACTGTTGAAAGAACCTCTCTGGTTTTGTGTGGATCACTTAGTGAAAACTGATTTCTGGGGAACTATTCCCTACTCGTTCAAAAAAGTGCGCAAAGGGACTCCTTCATGGATTACTGTCTCCGGCGACGGGCTCGGGTGTGAATCTGAAACGTCAGGCCAATAAAGTTCTTGTTCCAACGAACTTTTCTCTCTCTTTGCAACTTGTTCTCAGTTAAATCTCTGAATGGAGCTCACAAACCGAGCTGTGGCATGTTTTCCGTTCATATCCGTCGACAAAGCACCCAAATAAATCTCTGGTAGAAGAATTTTGTTGCGGAATCTTTAGACTCCCAAGCAATGAGAAATGATGCCCATTAGAATTCCGGTGCAGATTGGTCTGCAGCCTGTTCTGTAGGTTCCTGAGGGAGAATTTAAGGTTAATCAGACCTACATGCTTATCCAATCATCTACCATAATCTTCAGTGCTGCCTTATTCCTTTTCCCAAAGGATCTCAAACAAAGAAATATCAACTTAGTCTGTTTGACAAGTGAACATCAAAAGCTCGCAAAGGACCTTGAAGCATCAAAAAAGGAGATTAGCAGAGTTGTCAATGAAAACGTCAGTAAATGTAACGTCCTGGAAGAGAGGCTGAAGGAGACAAAAAGGGTAAGGTCTTTAGCACACCAGTAATATGCCGCACACATATAGCCCATTCCCTTATGACATTTACTTGATGAGTACCAGTGAGGAAGACAGCGAAGACTGAAATAGTCCTTTTGCCTCATCTGCCGTCGTCAGCTGGTCATATTGCAATCGAGGTTGCAGTTGGTCATTGAGACAGGCGCTCTACCACCCGAGCCACGGGTTGATGCGATTAAGAAGGCTCACGGTCAGGTAGTTGCGTTATCTGGTGTGACTAAAACACGAATACGGTAGTTGGCTTTTGGCTTGGAGATCCGACCTAGAGTTCTCGAAGACGGGCACAAAGAAATAAACAGTCTATTATAGGGAATCTTTAGTAACCAGGACCTGAGAGATTTAAAAGGCGGTCTCTGACCAAACTGCCACTATCAGTCAGTTTTTATGTTTATCCCGTCGAATACTGTGACAGTTTATGATTATGCCCCGAGGGCTAACGGTCAGTGGGAGTAGTTTTTTAAGGCTGGGAAATATAAGGATCTCCTGTTTCAACCCCAGTCAATTAAAATTTCGGTTTTGCCTGCTTTTGAATCGTTTTTAGCCTTCAAAACAAAGCACTAAGTAATTGTAGGATTTTTCGGCATGGTCGTAACGTTTCGCCGTTCCCCATCATACCCTGAAATAAAAATTAACACTGAGAATGTAAAATAATTATCATGACAAGTAATTTACTGTATTTTCTGTGTCATAATGTGCTAAACCATAAACTAGCTGTCGGCGCAACAAATACTATGCGACAGTAACACTCTTCCGGTCTAATTACACAACGAATCCTGCTTATTCGCTTTGTCGGTCACAGATGGTGAGGCGTGAGTCCACAATTCAAACGGTGGCGTGTTTGCTTGTAACCAGCCATTTACAATTTCCCAATCTAAATCCTGATATCCTATTCTGTAAAAGGCATAGCCCCAGTCCTAATGTTCATTCTTTTGTCCAACAAGCATCCAACCCTAGCCTTTACTATAGACTTATTTAAATATATATTTCAGTAAGGGATTTCAAATTTGTTCGCCTCATGTGTGGGTAATAGTTGAAATGTTACATAAGCGATTAAGCCTGAACTTAGCTCAGAACGAAACATAACCCAAAGCCTAATCTTAACTTTCGATCTCGACTCATATGGCAGTTGGAGGGCACCTGTCATACTTTAAGAGGCTGCATAAATGGATTCATTTCGGGAGTTCGACTCAACTGCCCAGTGAGCAACCGACTCAGGTCCAAATACTGGGTCTTTCCGGCTTAAAGTTGGTATGTGGCCGGCTGACGAGCTTGGATGGGCCCGAAATATCCATCGTAGTCTCCCTCCTGCCTGTTTATATTTTTTCTGCGTCTGTTATCTCCACGTTTTTACTACGCCGTTGCAGTATCCGAAAAGGTGTTGCCTGCAGTCGCCTTTCCGGTGCTTGTGTGACAGAGCGTACTCTCGCCGACCGCACCTCATGGCTCATGAATCAACTGTATTAGCTGTAAAATAAAAGCAAACGAAAAACAACTAGAAGGTTTAACTACAAACTTATCATCTTTTCTGTCTTCCTATTCCTTGCGCAATTTTGTATACCAAATCCACGCTAACACGATTTAAAATCTAAACTCTGCGTGATAACCAAAGTCCAACTGCTTAACCTAAACTCGGCATCTAATGATCAGAAATTTTCCCCATCAAAGGGTACTGGTGAGGCCAGACTTAGAAATGACTCTTGTTCCCTGTAACTATGCTTCGCCGCTCAAATGTCAGCCCTTTTTAAACTCTCTAGTGTAAAATCCAACATTCAAAATTGGGGCAAACACGGAATCACTGAAACGAGGGAATTCAAATCGCCGTCTCATATTTATTTTCTGTCCACCGTCAGTTGTAATCCATCTATAGTCATTTCCAATCAGTTTTAGCACTCGAATATCGGTCAGGAAAAGTAGTCTTCTCGCACTGAGACATTGGGACTTCTATTCAAGTCTCACCCTTGGGCTGTCTCTTCGCAGTCCCACGTCGATAAAACCGGAGGTCACTTTAGCGGTAACAGGGTTTCGTTGCACCTGGGTATTGTTGCCGTTTATGTCTGAGCCCTCGTGAACAGTAGCATATTGACCGGAACTCTACAACTGTGGCTTCAAAACGTCAAATGTAGTAAAGCGGATCTGTTAAATCACAGCCATGTGTGCACACTCGGAGACCTTGCTCCAAGTGGACAGTTTATTTCTAGTACAACTGCCGGACGGATGTGGTTTGGGGGCCCCACCTGAAGTAAACAGACCCCATTCACGTCTAATACGGGACCGGTTGTAATAGGGGTTTTTACAGGTGGAGCCGAGGAACGCACAAGCGACGAGGTCAAGCAGTTGTATGCAAAAGAAAAGCTATTGGGAGTGCGCGGTTGTACTTTAAATGGTTGAGAAATAGCTGTGCTAAGCCCTAACCCTATCCCCTAACTATAACCCGTAATCTTGAACCCTAGCACCTAGTCCTAACCTCTAACCCTAACCCCTAACCATAACCCTTAACCCTACTCCAACCCCAACAGTATCATGTCCATCAGATGGGGCTACCAAACCACCTCTTACCCAACTGCATTCCTCTGCAACCTTGCTGTCCAATAATATCCTCTGCATTTATGGGGAACTTTTAGATGGAGATTCTAAAGGTATCTAGATCTGTGAGTCCTAAAGGAAAACGGGAATTTCTGTTCACATTTCGCAGTTAACAGGAATCGGTTCATTTTACTTCCAAGCGACTTTGTATATTCCGGTCTCAACCTACAGTGGGACGATCCCGATAGCTCATCTGGACTTGAGTGGTCACTGACCCACTGAACCCGAGTTCAGATGTCGGTTGCGCCAGCACCTAGGGTTGGGGTATTGCTGACTGGTGATGGCTTGAAGGCTCAAGATTACCATTCCAACTCATTATAACCTTCCTAAACATAGTAAAGTTACTTTTTGAGATGAAATTCAAAGTCAGTGAAATTGGAAATTATTTTATTTTGCGTTACTCCGAAAGTTACTCTGAGTTCCGCCGAATATGACGTCTTATCGCTAATATGTTTCCCAAATTAGGCTTGCGGCCCTGTGTTTTCCAGCTTTCTTGCACTTCCAGTGCCCCGTTTTATTCTGCTCTTTCTTTTTTCCCCTGGAGGATATGAATACCCAGTTGCTCGAGTCGGAAAGGCTGCTTCGCAGCACCAGGCAAAGGCACCAAGATGAGATAAAAACGTTGGAGACAGAAATGCAGAAATTGCGTCAGTCAAAGGAAGAACTTCGGAAGGAAAATGAAGCACTAAAACAAAAGGCTGCAGAAGAACAGGACGCCCTCATGGCGGCCAGGTAACGAGCCTACTCATTTGACAAATTCACCTCAGTTCCTATTTCACTCACTAACTTCGAGACTGATCTCTGAAGCCCTGACTGGCCGACCTTCATATATTTGTCTACTCAATAATTTCAACATGGGGAGTACTTACACGACTAGGAGAAAATTCCTAAGCTGCGTCATTTCGACTCATCCCTCTTAAATCCTCTATTTTATGTGCATAAGAATGAGGACTTTTACTAGCAACGGACTTAGATAGTGCAATTATTAGTGATCCTTCGTAAACCTCTCAACCTGTTCATTTAAATCCTAGCTTAGCGGGTACAACCTTTAAGGGAAAGTATGAGAGGTGGAGCAATAATTGGTACTAGGTATTCTGCCTTTTTTACAGGTACTTTGCCCCGCCATGGACCCACTAGTATAAAATTCAACTCTGTTCATTGGACCATCGATAACTCGATTGTGTTTGCAAGAGGTAATGATGGAGCGTCAACGCTGCTTCGAGTTTGTTCTGCCCTCATCCGACAAAACATAACCCTGACCGCCATCTGGAACCAAAGGTGCAAACGTGCGCACACAGGGCAGACACACAGTCCTATCTTGACCACGTTCGGTCTGGCAGGCGACTGCCGGCTGGTGCGCTCTGCCCCCCACTTTCTTCAGGAAATCAGTGTGTGGATGTGGCCTTACTCCTATAGGGATTGGTAACTAACCATTAGGCCCGAAACCGCTTGGCCTAAACTTCCATTCCAGAGCTGTGCTATGCTGAGCGGTGCGGTCATTGCAGTCTGAATTGCTAAGATCAGTCTCCTTTTTAGAAGAATCCGAGACAAGTCCTTTGTGTGGTGTTATGGAGCACCCAAAAGGAAAACACCCATAGTCCGACCAAAAAAGACCTTATCTTCGGAGGCTGTTCTGTCTGCAACCTGACAATATGAATGATCCGAAAGCACAATTTTCTCCAACATAACTTGCCAATATTCATTTAAATCTGTCCCCAATATGTATGTCATCCACTCTAAAAAGAAGATGTTCGTCCGAAGAAATTATATTCTCGTCCGATGCCGTGCCATCTTTTCAGTTACTTTACCTGGATCTCTGTCCGATACGCCGGCACCGCGCAGAATCTTGAGAAGTTTCAAACTTGGAACACTTTCAGAGACCATTTGGGTCATAACGACGCGCCTTTCATGTATTCAACTAAGAAGTTCCAGATAAAACCAAGAGGAGCCTAACGGGCTCCACCGTCTGCCTTACAAGAGCCAAAGGCGTTGTTTTTTGTAATTTTCAGCTTGTCGGTGACAAGGCTCTCCCGCAACGATCATTAACTAATTAAAACCGAAGAAGAAAAGTTGCAAAAAACGCAGGGGCTCCTTAGCGACTTTCTGAGTTACAACTAGCCTGCAAGATGGCATAAGGAAAGACGGAAGCATGGGGAGGGCGACCACTTTCCTTGGATTTTATCATCAGCTAAAACCCAGTAGTGGGCACAAAATCAAGCTGAATGGTGAGGACATAAACGCAGAACGGTCCACCATTTGGTGTAGTAATCACGAAGAATTGCTACTTTGAACGTCGGTCTGGAATAACGATCACATCTAGCCCAGAAGTTCTCTGATGAACTTATAAGGAATAAATAGTATCAAGCCTTCATAAACTGGCACTGAAGACCTGTATATGATTTGGGGACACAAGATGCTTGCGGTGACTAAGGTATACTTTGCCAGACAAAAAGTTGCCTCAGCTGCGAAAGTGCTTTTTGCAGGGCCAAATGGAAACCGTACCCGGCTGATCCCAGACTGTTATTTACATCTGGGTCGTGTTGATCAAAGACTAAGTATACGCAAGTGAGTTACCTGGCAGTGCATAGCGAATTCGGCAACTGAACTCCCAAGCAGTTACGCAAATCCAAAAAACTGAAGTCTCACTTCTTCATCAGGGCGTTGATTCGAACGATCACTCGTACCAAATAACTGACCGCATTTTAGACTGAGGACAGAAGGACAATTGTGGGAGTTCGTAGTACTACGATTCGTGAGCTAATAGAGACTCGAGACTCCGATCGATATGCTATTTTATGCTATGCGTAAGCCTCCCGACTAGTTGTCGACCCCCGCAATCTCACTGTCAAATTCCTGCCTCTAGAATGGACAGGCGACAGCAACGGTTGAGAGATATTTCGAAACTACAAATACCGCCTATTCGTCGTTTGTATTCTTCCCCCTCCTGAATGAGTTTGAAAGCTGAGAAAAATAAATCTGATACTGTGACGATCGACTAACCTCTGTGGGTTTTAAAGCAGAACCGTCTTTAAACAGGAAATCCTGAGTGTTCAGACCGACTCACAAGATTTTTCGGACTGAGAAAAGCTGTAAAAAGGGATTGACATTCTTTCTTATCGGTCTATTTTAGGCACGCGATCTCTGAGCTAAAGCAAGAGATTCGACTTGAAGAGCAACTACGTGCACAGGCGGCTGAAAGTGCAAGTTGCTTTTCCATTTTCTCCTTGTTTGTTTCTGTCTTTATACCCTAAAAGGGCTACAGCAGGCCTAGCCAGGGCGGCTTTGAATGAGACAGTTTTTCAGCATAGGATGCGATAATAATAGTATAGTGGTTATATGGCCAATAAAAGTTGACATAAAATGAGATCTCTTTCAATACTGCAACCGTTGCTGTTTCTGCCGCTGTTACTTTCGTTTTTGCTCTTGTCGTTTCTGTTGTTTCTATCGGTCATCTTCCCCTCTTTTCTACTTTTCCTCAGCAATGTGAGATCCGGAGTCTACGAGCGAAAATTGCCGCCCTTAGTGCTAGTGAACCCACTCAGGTAACCGGTGAGTGCATGGACGTTGACGAACTCAAGAGCTGGTACGCCTCTGAAATGCGGGAACTCAAAGAAACCATTCAGGTGGACTGACTTCATAATTTAGCATTCTGTGCATGCTTATATCCTGGCTTCCAACACTTCACTCGTTGACGTCTGTGCTTGTTCAGGAACAATTGCGGGAAGGCGATGGAATCAGGGATCAACCTCGGCCAGCTACTGATGAGGTTGTCAGCCATCTGCGCAGTGCTACGGGGGACGTTTTGCTGTGTAGTCAAACCTGCTCTGACAGTCCAAATGACAGTGATCGTTCGAAAGGGCTCGAGGCATCCCAAGATTTCCCCTCTCAAGACAGAGACTTGGTTGTCTCTATTCAGCAGGATCTACCTAACGAACGGCCTACTCGGGATAACTCCGCGAAAACTGATGGTTGTCTTCAGCAGGTTTGTAGTTCTAATCATGCGCTGAATTTGTTTTAGTAATCTGTCCATGCACATTCATTTCCCCAGGTTTCAAAATTACCATCATCTTTCATAAAAATGCTACATGTTGTATGAAAGAACTCAGGGTTCAACCATGACAAATATATGCGGTGGTGACATGCAGTACGGCCTACCGGCGATCCTTTTGATGTTTCCGTTTATTTTGGTGATAATTGCAACCAGTGCGGAATCTCTGACCGTTTAACAGGCGGGACGATCGTCGCGGATTCGAAAATGTAAACGATTCAAGTCCGCCTGTGGACGCTCCCACTAACTATATCACAAAAAACTTGTTACTTGTTACAATTGAGTACGATCCCCAATTTCTATATCAATTACAGGCCTGTTGGAGACTAAGCTATTCGGCAGTAGTTTTCTCATCTAAACTGGCATCCAGCTTCCTTCTGACGCATTATGCACATCAAGGTGACTGTGTCCTACTCTTCAAGAAGCTTCCTTTTCAGTTGCAAACAAGCGCTCAAGACGGCTAGAGTGGATTAAAAATATGAATGCCTTGCTTGCGTACTTCCAGTCCTCGTCGAGAGTTCAACCATCGCAGGCAACGAAGACCGCCGCGTGCCCCACGGAGTGGGCGCAGCACCGGTGACTTGCGTGTGAATTAATTGATAGAGATGCAGGTTTGCGCAGCATTTAACGCACCATGTTCCCCCTCAATTTGCTCCAGTGACAAGATGGTGTCAAGACGACTGGGAGGTGTGCGCATGCGCAGGGACTGGGGAGTTAAGCGGCTGGCCTTGGCACATCAGACAGGACTCGATCCCACCACATTCTCCAGGCCTTCGTAAGGACGGCTCAGATCTCACATTCGTTGGGACGCTGTAACTGTGACAGTGGGAAGGGACCATTGCAGCCTGACATTGAGCCTTCCAGTCACTCCAAAATGCTCCCATGAGGACCGAGTTATCCCGTCAGTTAGCAACCTTTCAAGTCAGGACTTTTAGCGCATCGCAACAGATTCAAACGTGTCACATTTGTCATAACGAGGAAGGCGTTGGTATGTCGTGAGGATGGATTTCTCAGTGTCGAACTCTCTCTGTCTCATGCCTCAATCGACTGTCCGAACCTATTAACAAGCTTTTAATTGAACTGAGCATAATGGATGCCAGAACTGCAACAGCCGGTAACCTGGTTTCCACTTCATGTACCAAGCTGCACCAAAGAACATGTTACTCATTCGCGCGAGATGTAAGTTTTCTGGCATGCTATCTTTCGCCCACCGTGTCGGTGACAACAAAGCGGATAGCATGCTTGCTAGAGGAGAGGAGCAGGTTGTTACGGCGGATGGCGTGTATGTGCTTGTGTATGCAGATAGATCGAGGTATGATAATGAGGTCAGGACTACTGTTTTTCACCTAAACTTTTTATGGACGCACAAATAGACTAACAGTCCCACGCGACTGCCGACTGTCCTAGGACATCTGAATCCAGCATGATTCTGCAGAGTCCATCGCCATTCCCTGTGTTGAGGTCCCTTGTCGGATTCACGAATGCGTTGCAGAGGTTGGTCCTTATTTCTTGACGCTTTTTCCGCAGGTGGCGGGGGGCTTCAATCCTCGTAGTAACGTATAAAATCATCAAACCATTAGAAATGTTTATCACGGTACTTTGCGCCGATCCAACAAGTCGCAGTCGAAAATTCAGGCTGTCAGCCAATCTGAGAAAAGATGATAATAGCTTCTTCTAACTCAAGACTTTGGCGGCCATCCGTACTCTGGTAGCTGGTCGGTAAGTCCTGTTCTTTGGGCCCTGGTCTAGATAAAAAGTTGATCCATTTTATTCATGGGTCCATACTTTGTACTCCATGCACCGACATCTCGAATAATAAAAGTAACCCAGGAGGATTGCTCATCAACCAGCGCGCTCCACCTCGCCTTAGACCTCCGATGGAGAGTTTTTGAGAGTAACCGTATAGAACCAAGCTAAGTCAGAAATAGTATCACAATAAACTGCGGTAACTGCCTAGTTTGTAACCATCAAGCAGAGCTGAACCCGCACCAAGACGGGCAGACCCAGAACTTAAGCACTCTCGGTATTAACTTCTTTAGGAGCAGATCCTGAAGGAATAGATGATTCACCTTCATGGCGGGCAGTTACTAGAAGATTACGTTCTTTTTCTCTTCCATTTTTCGTAGTTCTCCTCTTGAACTCGGGACCAAAGTCATTTTTTTCAGTTTCTTCAGGAATGTGTATTATTTATAAACACCACTTAACCTTGCAAGAAGTACTCACCTCGCTTATATCCTTCTACCCTTCTAGAAGTTGGAGGCCGTTGAAATGGAGTTGGAAGTTCTTCGCCGAGCTTCTGAGGGCGACATAGATAACCTGAGGAGAACTCATGCGGAGGAACTCATGGCAGCTCATGGAGTCGCAAAATTGACACAGACTGTACGCGGACTAATAACTTACTAATTTTCTAGTGAAAACTAACTTGTTTTAAATAAATCCTGTGGAATGCTCAACTTTTCCGCTAAAGCATCTCTTCCATTCCCTCGACGTTAGAATTGTTGAGGTGAAGTCTCTCCGGCGAGCAAGCGTGCATGGTTGTCCTCTTTTTGGTCTCAAAACGCTTACTTTGTTCACGCTTGTAAATTCTAGCGGTACTAACGAGGGTCGAGCGGAAGCAAGCTGCACTGAAAAATTTAACAGACGTACTTTCATAGTGAAAACAGGGAACACATACATCTGTTAAGAGACGGTCAGCCCTCTTGCGCCAAACCTGACTGGCGTCAAACACTTGTGTGGCCCTTGAGAGGAGGGAACCTTACGTCACGCAAGTCACTGCGTCCGATCTTGCCCCATCTCCTATCGCCTTGGTCTTATTGGAATGGGAAGAATGAGTGCTGTTGATTCTACGTAAGTCTAGCTCACTATTACCAACTTTACATACAAGACTCCAGCGCTGTCCTAGCAGAAACAGTGGGCCCCTTCGAGGACCCGGAGGATAAGCAACACTGGTCTTTAACCCAACCACCTTCTTTGAGAAAAAGTAGGTGTTACTGTTGGAGCAATATTTCTATTCGCCTGACTCCTCGGATTCCCACTTAGACCCATCATCGGAGACAGTCGTCGTTTCTGGTCGCTGACTGATGTAAAGGACCACTAGGCTGCTGAGCGCTCGGTCTCCACAAGAAGCGCTAGCAAATGGGAACTTTCATCACGTTTTCTAATGTTCAGTCCACATTGCAACATCCGTAGCCGGGAGCATGTGTAGGAGGGGTCATCGTAGACGACGTATAATTATACTAGGGATTTTCTTGTAACGTTTACTGGATAAATTTGCATTTCAGATCTACTCTTTGTTCTCAGTGAGATTACGTAGATCAGACTTTGACCAAAATCTTTTTTCTATTTAGAAAGTAAGGGAAATGGAAGGCCAGTTGAGAATTCTAAAGGAGTCCTTCGAGGAGGAAAAGCAAGCTCTGACCACTGCCCATTCGAAAGAGATGGAATCTGTAAAATTAATTGCCGAAAAGGTGCGGGCTGGATTTATTGTCTTCAGAAACTGCATATTTCTGAAGTTCAAGGTGCATCTATTTATCTAGTTGCATGCACCACTTCAGAGTGGTCTTTAGTTTTGAGAATATAAACACGTCTGATGATCAGAAAGGGCATCATATAGAGGGCCCTTCGGTATACTAATCGAGATTATCTGTCAGTTTCCCAGCTAAGAAAAAGAAGCAAATAATTACCGGCAAACTTCATGGAGGGCTTCCCGGTATATTGTACAAGACCGAAGTACCGAAATCACGACTTCTGCAACGAAATAAAAGTGAAAAAAGTTTTGAAGCTTTCGTAAGCAGTTTACTAAGGGGAGTGCTTTAGGCGGAAGTCTGATATTGTGAAAATAGGCAAAGAGCAATTAACTCCCACGAGCCCACCTTTTAAAGGGACCAGAACCAAACATTAGACGTTAATAAGTGGCAGGTCTTACTTCGTTTGAATGTATGAGCATTATCATATCAAAGTATTGTAGACTGCAGGTTTTGTTGCCGAGACACTTGTGCAAAACCGTGTATTACGAGTTCGTGCGTATTATTATAGACTTTCCGCAGTTCTGGAGGTAGTTGCGCCCAAACAGCCTTTGCACCATTTATAACTAGGCTGCTATATACTGTCTTTGACATGTAGTCATAAGATTGAGCTATCTCCGGTTGATGGCTTTCTAAATCATCACATGACAAGAATTCTTGAAAATTCTTATCAAGATTGTATTTCACTGCAACAGTTTTTGTCGCAAGTTCCTCATTTAGCCCTCCTCGGCAGCTTTCTTATTGATAAATCCCCTCTGCAACGGTAGATGGACTTGCAGAGCAAAAGTTTGTGAGCAGTGTGCTTTGGAGCACATAAAACAGCATGTATTAATACTTGTCGTGGTTTCTCACTTGGAATGACCGTCTTCGCTCAATTTTTGGTCTAATGACTGGGTTCTGCGTTTCTGTACTTTTGACTGTATACGCCGCCCCTCCTGAAACATTGATCCTCATGGTAAAAATACTTTCGCTGGCTCTAAGCGTAGCTATTCTTTGCTTGTCCCAACGCAGGTTGGTCTGCTTAGCTATCGGCGAACTGCATTATAGTTTTTCGACGCGCACTAGGGTCAGTATGTTTGTAACCTATCTTACCACCTCAGTGGAAGCATGAAAATAGGTTTCGGGGGAGGAGTAACAAACGAGTTGAGAATTCGACGTTGGTTCCACGAATTCCGGACGCATGACAATAAAGTCGAATACAAGCCTCGGGGAAGACTCACAATCATTGTCCATAACGATCACTTAAGGTCTTCATGAACAACTGCTCGGTTCCTTGGAACAGATCTGAAAAGCGGACCTTCTGTTTCTATATGACAAAGCCAGAGCACACACGGCACAAACCCCATTTTAAAAATTGTCAGAATTGGACCTTGAGATCTTGCCGCATATCGCCTACTTACCTGACCTTTAGCTGGTAGATTACCACCCTATTAGAACCGCATTTGGGCAGTAAAACACTTCAAAACCATGTTCTAGTTATAAAAATATCGATAAATTCATTGGATCGGGAAATTCGGGCGCTTGCACGATTAGTATATTTTGGTAGAGCTTGCTTTGGCGACGGCATTATAACAATCGAGACGTACTGGATTCATGAAGATTACAATTTGGTTTGATAATAGATTATCTTTCGACTACTAAATCAGCCACTTCATACCTAACAACTCAAAATATCCCTTTAAAAAGATTCAGTGTGGTAGTACCTGCATGTGGGTTAGATTTCATCGTTTATATTACTGTCAGAGAGAACAATGTTAGATTGTGTCTGGTTTCGTTGCGCTCTTTGCCTTCCGACCCTTTTTTGTTTTCCTTGCTTACCTTTGGTGCTGTTTCTCTACTTCAAATCCAGCACAGCTTGATCCTGCAAATATCTAAACGCTGTCTTTAAGCACTCAAACATGCCGAATTTATTTGTACACCCACTGGTCATTAGTCTAGTGCCGGCATATCTTACTGAAGTCTTTGGGGAAAACCCACACATGTCTACTTTAATATTTCCATGCTCTGTATGCATCCGTCGTCTTAGAAATACCCGAAAAATCCCCATTTTCTATATCTTTACTTTCGGGCGAGAAAAAACCCATATTCAGGAGTAACACGGGTGCATCCATCCGCCTGCCTGCTCGGAAAATACGCTTAAATTCAATACCCTTTTCCTCTTCCTGAAGTTTCCTCCTGAAAATTTGCATCGCCTGCAAACTGCTTTATGTTTTACATCAGTTTACCGACATTTCGAATTTGGTTTATTATTAAGCTGTGACCGTTCCTCCAGGTCAAGGAAGGAAGGCAGCCTAAAAGGTTCACTAGGATATATTATTTAACCTTATGCACCTCTAACCTTCAGAACTGGCACAAATTTCGAATTCTTTGATATAGCACTAAAAATACCCTAAAATCTGAACCGCCTGTTGTATCAACTACACTCTCTTCTACAAGAAAGTATAGAATATTTTCGCGGCCACAGAAATATTGTGACCTAAAAACTTGTAACAGTGAGATTTGCCAACTCCATTGGGGTAAAGTCTTGTTTTAGGAACTACAAATCCATCACACTGTACACTCTATCGCTGAACTTTATATTATATGTATAATATGCCTTCAGTATGGCCTTTTTTGGTTCTCCTTGTGTTTCTGTTGTCGATTCCCTCTGGGGCTATAGACTGCTAAACTGGTACCGGAACTTGGGTTACTCAAAAAACCTTAGCTTTGTTTTCAAAGTGCATTCAAATTATTTTCTCTACACAGTAGAACTCTTTTCATTTGAATTGCGTCAACAAAGTTTTCAACCGTTGTCCATCGGTTTCCTGCTTACTGAACATCCTCACAGAGACAAAATTAACAACGGGACGTCTGCCTGGTCCAGTCCTTGCCTGTTTTTGAGTTACTTGGAAGAAAATTGCTATCAAAATTCAACTAGAAAATTTCTCACAATATGGCTGTTAACGACATGATTATGATCGTTGGAGTCAATGAAGAGACCTATTATTTGCTTACATATATGAATGACCTGTCTCCTAAAATTAAGTTCACTGTGGACATGCAAGATCTCCCTGCTGAACGCATTGTAGATGCGTTATCTCATGATATGTTGACTGAAATTCTGAAATGAGTTTTCAATTCCAAAAGATTACTTTAGGAGGGTTGTAAGATTAATTCTCATGTGGCATAATAAGAAAGTATTCCAGTCACGCCAGGGTGCCAGCTTTCGAACGAACTCTTTCTCGACCGCCTGCGTAAACTACGTTGCGTAAAAGCGGCCAATAAAGTAGCATGGACTTTTTCCATTTATTTTTGATGCCCTTATAAACTCAAATATATTTTACAAAAAATGTCAATAAAAATATTCTCAATCTTGCTCACTTGATAGAAAATTACGCGCTCTTAAAATTTTATACTTGAAGATGGAGTATCTTCCAGTTTAAAAAAAGTTTCTGATTATTAGATTCTTAAGACGTCGAGATGTCCAATCGTACGGCATCACATCAGCATATTTATTGATGCTGCTCATAAAACGGACAACACGGCCCAGATCCATCAAGTATTTTATGACCTCTATATGTCCTCTTCATAATAAAATGCACAAATGTATGATTTCCCATACACGAAAAGCATACAGCTCGTAGCTTGGAAACCCTGAATGTGACTGTAAAGACAGGATGGGTTCAAAATTATTCGAGAATCGAGAAAATTTCTTTTAACCGGAAGACACTTCTTCCTGAAGTATAAAATTCGCAAAAAACGTAATTTTCCACCGAGCGAGTGGGACAAAAAATGTTTTTGCTTATGTTTTCTATAAAATACAGTAGATATACTAACTCGTGAAATGTCAACCGAAATTCCGAAATGCGTTTTCGTTTCGAAAAGATTAATTATGTAGGGTTGTAAAACTAATCATTGCGCTGCATAACTCTATAATAATTCAGTTACTTCAGAATGCCGGCTTTCGAACGAAATTCTTTTCGGCCGCATGTGAAAGTATAATCCGTAAGAATGACTATTTTATTAACACGCATTTTTCTCATTGATTTTCAATGCCCTTTAAAATTCAATTATATTTTATGGAAAACATGAATAAAAATATTCATTCTTTTGCTCATTCGGCAGAAAATGACGTCTCCTTCCAGTTTTATACTTGAAGGGAGGGTATAATTCGATTTTAAAAAAGTTTCTGATTGTGAGATTTTTAATACCTTGAAATGGCCGTTCATAAGATGTCATGTCTCTGCATCTACCAATGTGGCTTGCAAAGTTAACAATATGGCTCAAATCCACCGCTAAATTTTATGAAAACCATATGGTCTCTTCTCAATACTGTAGAGAAATGTGTGGCTCTCCGTACGCGGAAAATATATGATTTGTAGTTTGGAAGCCCCGAATGCAAGTGTAACGGCAGGTTGGGTTCAGAATTATTCGGGAACTGGAGGCGTTTTTTCAAAACCAAATTATACGCTTTATTCGAGTAAAAAACTGGAAGAAGACGTCATTTTCTACCGAATGAGCAAAAGAATGAGTAATTTCATGCATGTTTTCCATGAAATATAATTGAATATTTAAGGGCATCGAACATCAATGAGACAAATAAATGCTGCTCAAGTAGGCACTTCTACAGAGCATAGTTTTCTTATACAGCTGGAAAGAAGTTCGTTCGAAAGCCGGCATCCTGAGGTAACTGAATTACTATAGAATTATGCAGAGCACTGATTAGTTTTACAACCCTACTTAATTAATCTTTTCGAAGCGAAAACGCATTTTGGAATTTCGGTTGACATTTCATGAGTTAGCCCACCTACTGTATGTTCAAATTCATAAGGGCACAAAAAGTCAATGGCAAAGATTCATGCCGCTTAATTAGTCGTCTTTGCGGAATGTAGTTTACCTTTGTATTCTGCCATTTTTCCCTGCCTCTCCTTTTTCTACGTTTCTTGATGACCTTTTCATCGATGAGACTGTGTATATCGAATTACCAAAGAAATTCAAACTGTTTATGTACCCATCCCTCGTCATTCATGTTATGCTGCGACTGGAGGCAACTGGAAAATGGTCACGGAACATGTTGAAACCAATAAATCCTATTGCATATGATTTTTGTGGTTTAAAATAAATTTGCAAAAAACGTTCGCAGGAATTCAAGTTATTTTATTATCTTAGCTTAAATTCACCAAAATTTACATAAAAATCAGCTTAGAAACACTAATTTCATAGTTTTCTTTCGTAAAACTTCACCGTGTTTTCATGCAAAAAACCATGTGCATAAACAGGTCTCCAGTAGTGGGATTTTTATTAAGTGTGCATTTACACTGATTTAATATATGCATGCGAACCCTGACTTACCCCTCTTAATCCCACTCCCTTGAATGAATAAACATAAGGCTACTGCTGATAAGTCAAAAATGGAGACCCATCTACAAGCCCTAAATCATCAAAATGATCAGGCCCTCAGGCAGACATTGCAACTTTTGCGGGAAAACCTCTCCCACCTTCGTCAGGCCCTCAACTGCAGCCTCCAACAAATAGTGGCCCTTCTTAATCCATCTACACGTCCTGCAGGAGTTGGTGACTTTCCCGCCTTGGTGCATGATGAAGAAAGGTTAGATTCACCGCTGGCCCCTCTTCGTTATTTACTAAGCTTCCTTATATACAGTACAGTGCGTGACCTATCTCATGAAATGTTGGCTGAAATTCTGAAATACGTTTTCGATTAGGAAGGATTACTTGGTTGCGGTTGTGATACTGATTATCTTAAGACATACTCTTATAACATTTTGGACTTGGCAGGATGTCTGCTTTTAAATGCACTTCTTTTCAATCTCCTGTAGAAAGCGTGCTTGGTAAAAAATGCCCACTTAAGTAGCATGCATTTTTTCCATTGATTTTCGATGGTCTTGGAAATTTAAATATATTTTATAGAAACCACAAAAAAATTTTGCTTTCTTTTAATCAATCAATAGAGAATCACGTCTTCTTTATATTTTATACTTAAGGAAAGAGTATAATTAGGTTTTAAAAAAGTTTTCTAATTGCCGAAAAATTTGGAGCCTGATCATTCGTTGCATTAACGCTTAGTGATTACACTCTACGAGGTGCATGCGTTCCGCGTAAAGAAAATCACATATTTTTCTATGCCATTAAAGAGATATCATACAGGGTCCATAAAATGTTGCAATGGATGCGGACCATGTTGTACATTTCATGAGGAGCAGTGGTAAACGGCCAGGTACGATGCTATGTGAATGGACATACCGCGGTCTTAAAAAGTCTCATAATTAGAAACTTTTTTAAAAACCTAATTATACTCCTTCCTTAAAAATAAAATATAAAAAGACGTGATTCTCTATTGATTGACTAAAATAAAGCATATTTTTGTTTGTGGTTTCTATAAAATATTTTTGTATTTCCAAGACCATCGAAAATCAATGGGAAAAATGCATGCTACTTAAGTAGTCATTTTTTACCAGGCACGCTTTCTACGGGAGATTGAATAGAAGTTCATTTTAAAGCCGACATCCTGCCGAGTCCAAAATATTATAAGAGTATGTCTTAAGATAATCAGTATCACAACCGCGACCAAGTAATCCTTCCTAATCGAAAACGTATTTCAGAATTTCAGCCAACATTTCATGAGATAGGTCACGCACTGTAGGTGACCCAACTGACGAAATGAACCGAAATTTATGAATGCTGCTCACTTGCAAGTCGGCAAAAATGTATGAACCCAATATCTATATTGATAAAGCATGACTTTAAGGGAATCGAAGACAAGAAAAACATATAAAAGGTAATAGTACACTGCTTGGAAATGCCAATTTTCAAGAAAAACATGAACGTTACGAAAATTCCCATAGCAGTTATCAGAAGACGATGTGGCGAGCATACGTAGCTTTCGATAAATTCTCGTCGGGCCAGTATAATTATATGGGAACGGGGTAGAAGTAAAAACACGTCAGTGATAAGATAAATCGATTAAAGTTCGCCTTAAACCACAGGCCGGGCGTGGGAATGTTGGGGGAGGGGGGAGGGATTATAGCACTCACTGTCACTGTCCTGTTTGGCAACCAACTCTATAGACAAATAGACGACATTGCCATGAGCTTACCTCTTGGATCTCTCCTAGCCGATTTCTTCATGGGCAAATTGGAGAGATTCCAACTAAGCGATCAGATCGAACAATTTAAACATTACGGCCCCTATGTTGATGATATCTTTGCAATTGCCACAGCAGAAACCGACGTAGCTGTCCTCTTAAACGCTGTAAATCAGGCACATCCCTCTATCAAATTCACGTTGGAGATCGAAACGGCCGGTTCGCTCCCTTTCTTAGATGTTCTTCTAAGTAGGAGACCTGACGGGAGTATCTGAAGAAGCGTCCACCGAAAGAAAACCTGGCCTGGACAATACACAAATTTCGCTAGTTTCATACCCCTGCAACAAAAATGAAATCTATTCCGATGTTTGGCACAAACAGCTAGAAATATTTGCTCAAGAGATAGCATAGAGAAGAAACTTAGAAAAGTCCAGGACTTCCTTCGCGAAAACGGGTACCCGGCAGGTTTATTGCAAAGAATATAGCCGAACGACCGGTAAAACCCGCCACACCGACTGCCGAAAAAAAACTCTGTTCCTTGAAGACCCTTTTCAAGGGGACGCTGAGAGTGATCTAAAGAGACGCCTTGATCAACCTGTTTCGCGAACCTTCCCAGCAGCAAGGTTTCAAGTATCCTTCTCTACTAACCCTATTTTACGCAGAGAAGGTAAGGATAGGTTGCCACCGCAGACCACTTCAATGTGCATCTATTCCTTCACTTGCTCCTGTGGAGCAGGTTATATTGGTCGCACGAGTCGGTGCTTATCCAAGAGAATACGGGAACACCTCCCGGCATGGCGGAGAAAGGGCGAAACTAGCAGCATAAGCAGCACCACTCTCGCCATGTTGTCCATTCCGGACATCATGTAGACCCCAATGAAGCGTTTCGTTTGATCTATAAGGTCCCATCGAGCTATCCTAAACCACTGGGTCAGCGCCTGTTAGCAACAGCAGAGGCGACCTCCATCAGGTTGCGAAAACCAATCTTGTGCGCACAGAAGAACCACGTTCTGGCTCCGTGTCTACAGTGGTCGAAGGTCGACTAACGCTGCAACTCTACCCGCGCCCTTCCGCTCTCATCCCGGTCCTGACACTGACTGCCAAAACCCTTCCCCCCCACATACCCACACCCGGCCTGTGTTTTAAGGCGAACTTTAATCAATTTATCTTATCACCGACGTGTTTGTACTCCCCCCTTCCCATAAAATCGCATTGGCCCGACGATAATTTATCGAAAGCTACGTATGCTCGCCACCTAGTCTTCTGAAAAACAGGAAATTCTGAAAACGTCAAAAACGGTTGTAATTGAGCAAACGTCAATTTTAAATGCACAGAAATCCTGTCCATGCAAAAGACTGAGTAAATAAGACAGTAAAATGGAATAACTTTTGACAAGTCTCTGAGTGAACTTTGCATTTAAACGCCCTCCAAGAATTAACGTAATGTCAAGTAGGGCGGTTTTCCAACAGCCTACATACCGAGTTCAGATTCCAAAACGTTCTCCTGAGAATTCGTTTTATTTTTTTCCTTCTTATAGTTTAAGTGGATTGCAGCTCACTAAGACAAACAGGATTTTACTTGACTTCAACGATAGGGATAAAAGTTTTCATAAGGTCGCATGCTGTCAGGCCGAACAGTACCTAATAAATTTAGATAGAATTGGCAGGTGTGATCGTAAACATACCTCTTTGCATATGTAGAGAGAACTTTAATCCGTGAAATTAATTCGTTCTTTTCCATTTTTCTGTATTTCGCCGAGTTCCACATCGACCTTGAAATATCGTCGAATATTTCGTGATTTTCAGTGTTTTCAATCAACTGCCCATTAAGGCGGATTCTATATTACGTGCTCATTAAAGCCTTCGAAATAAGACTCTTCTTGAAAGCATTTACCAAAGTGCTGGGTTTTGGGCGTTTTTCATGTGTATGGTGGCTTGGGTCACATGTGAAGAGTCACCCACACAAGAAACCCCTCTGTCAAAAAATAGACGTCCACAAGTCAACAACGAACATGCCTTTTGACCAATTGAAAAACATCCTCTGATAAGTTACTTATTTAAGGAGCGCGTTTATACTGTATTCTGTTGACTAACTTCTGTGTAATTTATAGGTATTATCACAGGAAATTGTCCAAACACATCACAACGCCTATTTTCCCTCAAATTTATGAATATTTTGCTTGAAAATTGCTTAGACACTTTTTCTGCACAAGAAAAGAGCGTTTGCTGGAAGGGCTGGACAGGTGAACAAAAGGCTTAACGCTTAAGATGTCTGAAAATTCTCACCTCAGTTTTCGTCATAGAGTTTCATGAGTCAAGTTACGTACTTAATATACACTTTGTTCATAAGCTGACCCGTAGCATAAAGTACTGTCACTTTCCTGGGTGACTTCCTTTATCGGTCAAACTGAAGTGTAATCTATTTTTCTTCCCTCCAAGTAGATATGCCTGCACATTTTCCGAAAGAGGCTTCTTAGAAAAAACATTACCCCACCGCACTGAGTTATACACTCGGTTCTTCAGAAGAATCCATCGACAACTTAAAAACGTCCATGCCACTGTTCCCTTTCCAGGCCAGCGGGTTGTCTTCGTAAAAGGAAAGCTCTAAACACTTAAGTTCGCCATCTGAAATTTCCTTATTGAATAATTTATTCCAAAAATGCATTTTTGATCTCCTAGTCATTGGGATAGGACGATAATCTCATGCTCATCTGTGAGTCTTTATCCGTCGGATTGCCTCTTGATTAGTTCATAGAGTAGGTGTGCCATCTTGTCGAATTGTAATCGGAATTCTGTAATGTGTTTTTGATTCGAAAGGACTACTTAAATAGGACTTTAATGTTAACTATCCCGCATCATAATCCAAGGATATTTCAGTCACGTCAGGTTGTGGACTTTCGAGCAAGCCTCCTCCCGGTCGTCTGCAAAAACAGCACTCTGTAAAAATGACAACTTAAGTGGTTTGTTGTCTTGTTTTTTGATGTCTACATAAATCGGACTGGAAACTATGATAATCTAAGTGAAGCAACATGAGGACTGCAGGTCAGATGAAACTGAGGTTGAATGAAACAACAAATATGTATAACCATAACCCACTCAAATAGATATAGTAGGTATTATTTCCAGACACTAGATATTTGGTGCCCTCTCCCGATTGTTACCTTGGACTGTTTTTAACAAAGAGACCGCTAAATGGTAATGTCTTGGGGTCCTTTGATAGCAAGTCAAACATCCGGAAGGTTTTATTGTAAATATGTGCAGGACGTTAATTTTTAAAAAACTCCTACCTTGACAGCTTAAACAGGAAAGATACTGGAGATCAGAATGGTTATTTTTGGCCTATTTTTGTCTTTGGCCTTAGACTGCCCTGCAATCGGGAATTCCCGAGTAAGGCCACTTCTCTGTGATTTCGTAACACCGCTTATTCATAAGACTTGTAAGTCGACCGTTAAATGGTAAAAAAACTCACGGAGCTAGCTGGTTACAGAGGGATACTTTAGTCGAATTGTTAATCTTTTCACTTTGGCGCTCGATCTCTATAACTGAGCTATTGCGGTAATGTTGTCAACAGGCAACAGGACAGTCACTCCCACAAAAAGCTGTCTTGCGAGTCAGTAAGAGAAGTGTATTTATAGCCCAGTAGTGGAGTATCCAACTTCTACTCGGAAAGTCGGTGGTTAACCTCTGCGGCACAGCAACCGTTTTTGCGCCGTTCCCCGTTCAGCAGAGTCTGTCCAAATAAAAAGTTCTCGTTGACACAAACGAATTTCTATGTGACGTGTCCGAGAAGCCCTCTCAGTAGAATATTGTACCTCAATGTTTGCTTTTGGTCCAGAAATAGCATGTCGCTGTGTTCTATCATTATGTCAGGTATACCTTATGGAGTCACGCACCAGGCTGATTGTGACCGCACTCCCGTCCTGGACACTGACGTCTTCATGGCAATGCAAGCGCAGATGGCCAGAAAACAGACCCCAAGTTATCTGTCTGGATCGCCCGGTGTACTCTTAACAAATGTCCGTGCCCTATATCATGGGCGAGTGGGTTTGCCGCGCTCGCAATGACTAGCTGGACCTATCGCTTTCTACCATCGTTTTTAAGACACCACACCATCGCGAAGGAGAAGACACGATCGTTGGGACAAGAGTTTTACTAGCAGAAAAAGTGCGTGGTGGTCGATGTGAATGTGAAAGACAGGTTCACTAGAGCATCGGTCATCAAAATGTTTGTGTGAATCCAGAGCGACAGCTGTATGGGACTGGGACAACTTAGGATGCTTAGTGACTCGCAGACTCCTCGTAGCAGCCATCCAAGCTTAACAACGCCGACATTTCACAGGTGGCTGTCGAGATGCGGGCATTGCAATCAGTTCTCATCTTCATCGTTGTGCAAACATAAATAGGCACTTCGAGTATCTTTCCGTATTATGAAAATAGTTTTGGGCAAATGCTCTTTAAAGGTAAAAGATCACTCAGAGTGTTATGGTCGGATGTAAACCACAAGCAAGCCCACCTGTACTGAACTGCGCGACAGAGTATGTGGCCTTCGACCTAGTGGAACAAAACTGTCTGAACGGATGAGCTGCGATTTGGATTGAGGATAGACGTCACAGTCCGGAGTTGGAAGTCGAAGGACTAACGATTCTGCGCCAACGTAAGTTTTCAGACCCTGAGCGATGTTGAGGGAGGTTATTTGGAGCTCATACAGTCGCAGTCTAGTATTCCTTTCTGGGAGCGTTAGTGCCTTTCGCCGTGTGAAATCGCAGCGATTTCCCTTCCTCCTAAGGCTGCACAGCACTGGCTCATCGATGCTGCGCAGCTTAGGTTTTAAAAACTCTCCTTGCGCCAGATGTCTCCTATGTTCGTCCGGGTGTCCCGATCCCGACCCAATGGTTCATGTTTGCGGACACTTTTTAAAGGGCATTTCCAGAACATTGGCATTTAACGATTTCCTAAATCAGTCTCACTCTTTTGAACAAATGTCATGCAGAGGTGAGTAGGAACTGTAATCTCACATAGTGGTGAATTTACCCTAAATGAATAAATCAATCAACCTCTCCCCCTGGTTTTTTTTAAGTTGCTTTGAAATTGGACGGATGAATGTGAGGCAGATTACGAAAAAGAGGTACTGTGCTCGCTTGATTTTCATTAATTTACTGCCATTCACTGAGAAGGTTTAAAGTTAT
The DNA here is from genome assembly GCA_902702965.1 of Spirometra erinaceieuropaei. Classification (NCBI taxonomy): domain Eukaryota; kingdom Metazoa; phylum Platyhelminthes; class Cestoda; order Diphyllobothriidea; family Diphyllobothriidae; genus Spirometra; species Spirometra erinaceieuropaei. The sequence continues at coordinate 490,174 of CACRXP010000023.1, forward strand.
AATATGCACAAAGACCAGGAACGTAGTGATATAGGCGCCGGTCGAAGTAAGCTGTCATTTGGCCGACATTCCTATCTTTTTGTTACCCTCTTGTTGATGGGATTCCAGTGAGAACGGGCAAGCGGAGGGTGGAGCTAGTGCCGCGTGATTTGTACCAGAAACTATGAACAAACTACTTCATGGTCGCTCGTGTGTGTTCGCGCAATTAGTTAATTCATAAATCCTGAGTGCCCTTGTTTATCTCATGGCCTCCACGCTCTTGGCTAACGCACTGCATGATACTTTTAGGTGCAGCAACCGGCTCACCCGGTTGCCTATGCCCACGGCATTAGCCGACGAGGACTCGACAGACTCCTGGTGGGCGGGTCACAGTTGCAGTCGTCAAGGCGTTCGCCCAGGGAAGGGCCAGGTGGAGGATGGGTTCTACTGCACTCTCATCTCCCTGGAACACCTGGAACGAGAAACCATCGAAACCTTCACGCGCAACATATTAAATCTCGTGATGGTCTTCCAACAGAAACAGGCAAGACATGCAGACCAGAAGATGGAAGTTCAACAGAAAAATCTAGGAGATCTGGAAAGTTTGCGTCGGGTATGGCAGTGAATAGGTCTCAACTGCCATTCTTTTGCTAAAAGGAGCGAAGAGAGGAGTCCTAGAAAGCCACTGTGAGAAAGGAGACACGATCACTGAACAAGAGATATATTTGCCCGGCGTTTCGGATTCCTGCCGGAAGCCATCATCAGAGAAAGGTAGATACGACCCGTATCTTCTATTGTCTCTGGTGATGGGTTCCAGCAGGAATCCGAAAAATCAGGCGAATAAACCTCTTGTCCCAGCGATTGTGTCTCCCTCTTCACGGTCTTCTTTTATTGGCACTGTCACACTTCGTGACGTACTTCGACGTCAGAATTTCAAGCCAGCACAACGGACAGACGACGGAGTAAAGCCAGGGGTAGTCTCGGAAACACTAGTGGCAGTAAAATGTCCAATAATAAAAGACTGCCACCTGTTTAGAACCTCGTTCCCAGAATAGGAATTGCCTATCATCCTTGAACGGAGAAATGCTCGTATCGTACTGAGCTGAACGCAGTCCAGTTCGCGTACTTATTCGTTTCAGTAGACATGCTGTATTATATTTTGTTTATCTACTTCCAAAATTTGTCGGTAGGCAGCTTAAGTCTCTCTGCTTCTTTCTCAGAAACATGCAGAGGAACTTAGCGCTCTACTGGACAAAGTAAAGGACACTGAAGAACTACAAGCCAGACTAGAAGAAAAAACTACGGAACTAGATGAAATGCGCTCTGAGAAGGAGAGGTGGAAGAAAGAAACGGCAGAACAACTTGCCAGTGATCTTCACGCTGAGATAGAACTAAAGTATAGGAGGTAACTGACTTGAATATCCAAACCATCTTTATATAAAATACTGTCTTCCTTATTCAGACTAGACAAAAGAACGCACATAAGTGTGTTTTGTCGGTGTTAACTCCCACCAAAACTTCTTAAATCATTTGAGGAGTAGAAGATTAATCAACAACGATGACTTTTTCTGTTCGGGCCTGCTGAAACAGTTGAAATTCTCGACATTTTGATTGCGACTTTCGTTAAACAATGGTATGTTTCCGGTCCATAAGTCGCGTAGTGACACGAAACAGGTGGCGGAATTGGCGATCTCTGTGCACAACCTGTCGCTCATTTTTTCGTGTATGCTTGGTAGATAAACACACAACCACTTAGAATTTGATGTTAACCGATGTTTGACAAACTGTCTCGCGAAGCGACCTCGGAATTCCACAATTCCTTTAGACTTTTCCATGAAAGCATATTTTGAGGGATAGTATATGCTCAGTGTTTTCCGTTGAACTTCCGAATTGACGCGTGTTATGGGCTAACCTGATGGTGAGTGTGTAACTGTTGTTGTCGATACCGATGACTGTCCCGGCTCCCGAAACGACAGTAGCGCCTGAATGGGGTTTGAGGCTGTGGACTGCTATTTAGCTGGTCTTTCTAAAACCTTGGTCCGTTTAGTTTCCCGCCAGCCAAAAGAACTTTTGAGACGCGACCATAGACAACCGTAATAGCGAGGTTACGCCCTGACATCAGCGCAAATTGGCATCGTCTCTATCCATGTGCATTTTACGGCGTGATCACCAGAGCATGCACTCAAATAGCACCACGTTAAGTCTTCTCTCCTCCCTTCCCCCGTGTATACTTCAAACCTTAGCTCAGAGTACGACTAGAAAGGCGTGGGAGTTGGGCTTGATGTGGTTATTACAGTTCCTCCATATATTCGTTTCACTCATCGCGTTAGACCAGCTACTCCTTAAAGTTAGGCCTCGGCTAAGTAAACACCGACTGCGCTTTCTTAAAGAAGAACGTGTACGGACTTCAAGATCGACAAAGTCAGTACTATCTTATTCCGACAATCCTATCGGGATCCCCTGTGTTTGCCATTTCCGGACAACTTACTTTGTCGGGGGTCTAAATCGGTGAGCCCAAGCTAAATCCCGTACACTAAGTGACTGAGATAGCATTTTTCCCAGACCTGTGTTCATCAAAACGTCTGAACATGTCTGTCGACTTGGCTGCAGGGAAAATAACGCTTAAATCGATGAAACTCGGTGAACTGTCATAGTCTTCCCCGACACTCGCATCTCCCAACAAACTGGCTAATGTCCCGCTGACATACGCATGTCCTTTGAACTAGTTAAATACCAAACGCTTCTGCCTCCGTATTTCATATACATGAAATCCGTGGAAAATACCATACTGCTGTTACAATGATACATACTTCTCCAAACTGTTTGAATTTGCAGTGATTTACTCGGTCAATACTCAGTTCTGACAACGTTCACGTATCATTATTTTATCTTGTTTCAAAGGAAATGCCCATGCCGAAGTGGTTGCAAGCCATCCAATTACAGTCGTCAGTCTATAAATGAGCTCTTCGCACTTGTGAAAGAGTTGCGTGACAAGCTCTGTGACCTGAGACTAGAAAACAACTACCTCCGCTCCCGATTGCTGCACAAAAACTACCCCAAAGAAGCAGGTGGTGAAGTCCTTTCGGACAGAATCCGTGTCCTTCGGCACTCGGGAGACAAAGGTACTTTTAAGCTGAGAAAAATACGCATGAAAACACGGGTACATAAGAAAGTTCGACCTTCGCGAGCAATGTGCGCCTCAAAAGAGCATCGGCAACTTGTGTGAGAGTTGATTTATGGTGGGGCATACTTGCGCAGCATCTATTAAATTCTCTCATTTCTCTCACTTACCAGACGCTGGTAGCAAGACAATCTCAAGACGACTGGAAGTGAGCTAGGGCACATCGGCTGACAAAGCCAAACACCCAGTCTACGCACGCCACACACGACCCTGGTTTCTGTAGGGGCGGTGCGGACCTCAAAGACGTTAGAACGCCATTAAGTCCCAACCACGAAAGAGCGATTGCGGCCATACCCCCGGTTCTCCAGTCAGCCACTCCATCTACAAGATCACGAGGACTCAGTTACCCTGCCAGATAGCAGCCCTTCAAGCCACGACTTTTAGCGTGCCAAATGAGAAAATCGCTAGTGTATCGTGGAGATGGATTCCCCAGAGTCGACCTCAATTCCTCTTCTCTCTCCCATTGTCCGCGCCTGTCACCCACCTGTCTCGCCCCCAAAACAGGCTGCACTGCCAGGTTAGATCTAAGCTGGACCAAACAGGTGTGTGACAAGGGCTAGTCAGAGGCTGTATAGTGTCGACCGCTGGGTTTAATTTCATCCCCAACTGGTGACAATGAGTGGTACTGATCCCGCAGGCCATTTCTTCCCTACAATAACTCTGGTGCACTTTCGAATTATCGTGACGCGTTTGGAGCGGTAAGCTTGGTAGGTTGACAACTAACAGACGTGGACCGCAGAATGCATTAGGGTAGCCTTTATGACAACTCGTACCCTTATGAGATCCGAATGAATCAAGCCGGACTCATGTGGAGTGAAGAACAGCACGTGGGTAATAAGCCTGAATGGAGCTGGTTCGCAACGTTAGCCACTGCGCTCTAACTCATTACCTTCCAGTTTACCTCAGACTTGCTATTGATTCATGCTCAGAGAGAAGGGAGTACAACAGGTGTTGAGCTAATTCTCCTCACTTTAGTACAATCCCCTCGGAGGCAGTGATAATGTTCGTTCCGTGCAAACACCAACAGAACGCTAGTTAAGCTGGCATAGGGGGATTATTTGTAAACTCAAACCAACGAGTCCATCTTTTCTGAAGATGCTCAAAACTCCGAAAACTGCCGTTAACCAGGACGCCAGAGCCGGGATGTAAGCTTGTACCTTTGTAGGGCCCGACTTGTCTAAATTGAGCACCAGTCAAATGCTAAGAATTGCAAGTGTTCTCTCAGATGAAAGTGTTTTGACTGTTCAAAAGAATTTAAAGCAAGCAAGGACAGCAGAATTTAATGGTACCACAAAATTTCGCGACGGCTTCTCAACTGCTGCCGGTCGTTGCATAACAGAAATAACAAGTGAGAAAGGTACAAAGGTTTGAATTTCGACAGAGAAAATCGATGTAAAACAGCAAGGTCAACGTGTACTGCGCGTAGACTAATCGATAAAATGGTAACTTCAAAATGCAACATAAGAATGAAAATGGGGAACTAGGCATGCCGAGGGATTTCGAAACTCAAAAGGGTCTCGGGTCTACCAGGGCAAGCTGAGGTTGACCACGTGGTCTAACTGTTTACATAGGTCGGGTTTCTCCCGCCGTATATAGGCTGCCTCCAGGTAGCGCAATAACCGAGTAGTTCGTGCTCGAACTAATACTCGAAAAGACGTCTTAGGGTCAACCGAATGGCCACTATCAAGGAGATGTTTTGTAATGGAAGACCGTGGAGTCTTGTTCTCCTGCTTTAGAAGCCATTTAGGCAGGTGCTCAACTGCTCTGGCTGCCAGTTGCCTTTGCGTTCGCCCAATGTACTTGCATCCACAAGTACATGTAAATTCGTAAACACAATTTGACGTGGCGTGCAATGGCAAGGCATCCTTCGCCCGTGGAACTTCGATAGCCTTAGTAGAACTGTAGAAGATGAGTTCAGCTGCGTTGTAAGTTCTTTCAATAGTGCATCTCAATCGCCGCTTGATGGTATTAGAGATGTTGTCGCCCCTAAAGGGTAAGGATATTATAACGGGCTTTTTCGGAACAGATTGCTCCGTCAATTTTGACCGCAGAGTGTTGCTGTACTTTTCGATGAATCGTGTTGGATATCCCCGTTTAAGCAGGGCTGTTTTTGGGCAAGAAATTTCATCATCCAGCGTTTCAATGGAGCAAATCTTTCTTGCTCTTTGGAATAGAGTGTAAACCAAATTTCGCTTTCGTTGTATCGGCACAAAGCTCAAGAAGTGTAGGTATTGGCCTTTCCATGTGTCTTTGTGGAAGCTGCGATCGCTTGAAGAGGTTTATTTACCCGACTGCTACTGTGGAGCTACACTTTGCCTTCTGAAACGTGAACATTTGCATATGCGTGCAGAAAGTATCCTACTTTTATCACATTCACCTAACTTCACTTAGCATGTTCTGACGAACTTCTGAAAGTCATAACAGTATAGCCAATGGCCTAACAGGCCATAGGCTACCACTGCCCGACCAGATATTCGACTTCACAGAAGTCTTATTTGACGATTGGGTGTTACCTTTAGGTTTCAGTGTCATTCACACCGTCTAACTCTTCATTCGGGTAATAGTGAATCACAATGGTGTCAATGCTACCAGTGTCAAAAGAATCCGGATTTTAAAATTGTCATCATATTCATGCCACTCGGAAAGCGAATGTTAGATAAAATGTTTTTTAGTCATATTGTGTAATTTTTGATAAATTTTCGCCGAAACTTTTCCATTATTGCCCGGCAGAACCTCATAAATGCGCAATTTTAATTCCAGCACCCGGAAGACTTAGTGCCGACTGGAAATGCCCCTGACTACAGAACTATCCTTCATTTTCCTTCCCAGACTCCTTTATTTTGTGTGTATCCCCTCTACTACGTGTACCATTAATGATAATATCAATAATGATAATAAACCAAGTTATATGTGTATATTTCAACGACAAAATTAAATCCCTGCCATTAGTTTTGCGACCATTCTACTTGAGAGGTTCGAAGAATAAATTAGCCAACAAGCAAACTTCCTTGATAATATCTCACTGGAGCAATACAGGTATACAGTGAAGTTGGATCTGCGCCTATAAGTAAACGAGGGAATGTCTGGTCTGTCAACGGTGCAGCAAGTAACACGCCTACCATCTAGTAGGCACTAGAAACCATGTAGGCGTCATGAAAGCCCCCTCAGCAGTCTGGTACAAAAGAAGTCGAAGAAGTCGCTGGAATGGCGCTTACCTGCAACGATGCGGTGCGACAGCAATCAGATAACGCAAACCGGTTCTGTGCGCAATGGGCAAATTTCGTGTCAAGCCCGCAGCTGCATATGGTCAGAAGACCATTGACTAATCTCCCTCATGTTGGTTGGATGAAGTTACTTGCTGCAATGCCTTCGTAATGGTGGATTAGCCTATCTTTGCCCCTCTTCCCCTATTTTTCCCCAACTTCAACCATGCGGATTTACCCTGTTAACCTATAAACTCAGATGCTACACTCGTATTAGTCTGATTCTATTAGCTTGAGTTGTGTCGGCAATGTTCGTCTGTTTTCCAGTAAACAAAATCCAGTCCATTGTCGTTTTGCCCAGACGGTCACATCCCGTAACGACCGAAATGGTCCTCTGTGAGATAGGCATGGCGAATGCTGCTTCGACTTTTTCTGTAACACTGCTTGGAAACTGCCGTTTCGTTCCCATCACTTCAAGCCTACGACGGATCACGGGACTAAAAAACCCTGGCCACTTCCTATTTCATCGGGTATCGGGGACATTCTCAACAGCCTGAAGTCGACTGCTTCAGACAACAACTAACAGTTTTCTTGAAAATGTGCCAAGAAAGTCCGGCGTGATAAGGGTGACCCATGGGTTAAAAACCGAGTATGAGTCGTTCCCTCACAGCCATCGTTTCCCATTACTTGTCCACCTGTTCAGAGTTAAGCGTTTTTGATCAATAACAGGTTTTGCCCTTCTCACACAGAAAACCAAACGAAACTAGGCTCATTTGGTCCATCTGTAAATGCATTTAATAGGTCAGTAATTTCCTGAGCACAATTTTTGGATAGTACTTCTTTGGTAATAATGAAATTGGAGTGATATTTATCATGGGGAATTCAGCTGGTTCCTGTGCCGCCTTAATTGTGCGTCGTTCTTTGAGTTCTCGCAGCGGTAGTCTACCACATGAAATTTATCTAGCACACACGGTGGTCAAGAAAATTGTACACTACATGGTCAGGTGTGTTTTCAAATTGTCTGCTTGCCGTAGCCATGAATGTGCCTATTCCCTACAGAAATATCATAACTGGTCAGGGTGGCGTTAGAGCGAAAGCCCGGCCCAGACAGTTTTGCGTATGCTTAGAACATCTGAGGCAGCAAATAAGGAGGGCGTACTTTGTAAGTTGTATTCCTATATGACTATATAGCCATTCATGTGAGAATAAATTGGAGGATTTATTTAAGATAAACCACTAGGAGGACCATCGACGGCACCCGTCACATCCTGTGTCTCATCAACAACGTTACAATCGCCAGACTGCTACAGAATCAGGAGAAGGGGTTCGTGCACATGCCCAGATGCCCTCCTGTTTGGCAGCGTGAATCAGTCGGGTCTCACATTTTGGTGAGACAACCTTGGCTGAAAGTTTCTTCTCCCTCAATAGAAGCGGAAACAGTGAGAATCTAACCTCATCTCTTTCAAGTAGTAGCTAGGTCGTGCGTCGAGATAAGTGATACAGTCCATTAACAAGAAGCATTGAAAATCGTAGCAACTTTAGGCCAAAAGAGGAACGGGATAGCAACAGTCGAAGGATAATGAATTAGCTCCACTAGTCGCTGTTTCCCCGTCGTCTTTCGTATCCTTAGTTCCGCTGGGTGCAGCACTCTTTTGAATATAGCACTGACTAGCTGGGACGAATTGGTCAGATCGTCGACGTTTCGGAGAGCCTTCTCAGTCATCCATCTTAGAGTTGTTTAACGTAAAAAAATTGAACTGAGTTACACGGTGTGTCGAGCTAGCCGTCCGTGGTTCGGTTGATTTTTTGCACCAAATTTTGGTGGCTGCTTGGCGGGTTCAAGAACCTTGACGGTGACCCACCCACACTGTCATTTAACACCTTGGTAAACGGTAATTTGGATTCTGAAGTGGCTATTTGGCAGATTTTATTAAGCCTACTGACTCAATGTGGGTAGTGGGCGTAGAGTCTTATAAACAGACGGAAAGTTGCTGTACGTAATGGTGCAATTGGAACTTGAAATAGGCCTCTCTAGCGTTGATCGTTCTGTTTTCGTGTTGCCCAAACCCTGTACGGCCGTCCCTGAATGTCGTGTGCACTTAGTTTCTCAAAACTGCGTTGAGGGTTGAGAGTTAGGATCTGGCCTACCTGCTGGCTATCGGTTCTCGTACACGCAGGTCTGCGCTTTCCGTTCGGTTTCCCCGATGCAGCTGCAGTCTCCGCCACTGTAAAAATTTAATATGCGCTTTCGGAGTTCTTGGCAGGTGACAGAACTGCCTTCTACCTAATCACACGGCGACTAACTGGGGCTTGTGGCCTGTGGGCCCTACCTTCTCCAAGAGTTTGCAACAATCGAGAACCGCCTCAGAAAGTCCTTCTACGTAGAATACAGTTTTCCTGACTTGGAACTGATGTTCTTTTGGACCTTGTCGGTTCGACCAGTGATTACTTCACAAGTCTCCTTTGTACATTTACAAACGTGCCGAGTGACTTGGGTGTCGGATGTGGTTTTGTAGCCCCACCTGAAGTAAACAAACCCCAATCACCTCTAATACGGGACCGGTGATGGTAAGGGTTTTTACAGGTGGAACCGGGGGACGCACAGGCGACGAGACCAAGTAATTGTATGGAAACGAAAAGCTATTGAGAGTGCGTGGTTGTACTTTCAGTGGTTGACAAATGGTTTTGCTAACCCCTAACCCTAGCCCCTAACTATAACCCCTAATCATAACCCCTAACCGTAACCTTTAACACTTATCCCTAACCAGAACTCCTAACCCTAACCCCTAGTCCTAACCCTTAACCCTAACCCCAACAGCATTGTGTCCATCAGGTGGGACCACCAAGCCACATCTTACCGTCCCGAAATGTCGTCACTCTGCTTATCGATAGTTTATACCACATTCATTCGCGTTGCTCACCCGGAGATGAACCTTGCCAGCAGGAAAAGCAACGTGGGTACGCAACGCTAATGAGCATACGCAGATGGTGGTACTCTTTCTCAGTCAGGTGTCGTAAACATCAGACATTCACGTAATTAGCCTTGTGAATTTCATTTCTGCTTGGATGGACATAGGGGTAAGGGGGATTTATTTGGTTCAGAACCCAACATCAGAAACGGCAGCAGGTACAGTTACTGGGCGTCCAACTGTTGCAGCATTTATAGGATGCAGTTTTCGTGCAACCACATACCCATAATAATAAACAGCCCTCATAATAATAACAGATGATCGTACTTGGTGAGATGACCGCTCATTTTCCTGCATCCGAGTCGTTAATGGCTATAAGTTTGCCACTGGTGCTGATTACTGGCATTATAATGACTGGAGCGTTAGGCTTGCTGGCGCTGTCACCGGAAGCAGTGTCCATTAGCGCTCTCCAGTCTAGCCAAGTACTCTGCCCAAGCAAAGTCTTACCACTAAATATTGAAAAGGTCTTTGCGCTTGTTAACAAGCTGCGGGCCACAGAGCCATGAACCAAGCTGCCCACATCCCACATGGTCACCACCCCTCGCGAACTCGAAAGTTTGACGTGGTCCTGTCGAATGATCCACAGCTTCAGGAATAACGTCGTTCCTCCTCGCTGTTGCTGCATTTTCGGCCATCTGTGTCCTCAGTAGTCTCTCTGTTTCTCTGACGTGGTTATTTCGTCCGCAAATACGCCAGATGACTGGAGGCCTTTCCCGTCGTGGCAGTAAATTTCTCACTCCCATGACTTGGTGCCTGACAGTTGCCTCTGATCGGTGTGCAAATCCAGCTCTAGGTAGCGCGAGAAAGCAGCTTACGGATTCTGAGAGGTTCTTGACGCACGGAAGCGCTCACCAAAATTTGGCCAGTGTCGCTTGGTCTCTCGTCCCGTTTGTGGACGCACTTGTTCACAAAGTTGCACGAGTAGCCTGTTGTCCTGAACAGACGTCGAATGGGTTGTAATTCGAAAATCTTGTTTTCTGATTCAGGACAGCGCGTCTCAGTGCGTTGATATAGCGTCCCTAAGTAAGTGCGTTTGCGGCTGACTGGATGGTTATTATTGAAGTTTATTACTAGCATCGCATTTGTCACTTTCCTGAACACTGTAATTGTTAGGCCACCACAATCTTTGAGGCAGACGAGGACATCGACGAAAGCCAGTTGGTTGTTGTCTTCTTCGTCCTTCGTTGTAAATTGTATGTCTGGGACGATGACGTTGAAGTATTCTCTGGATGTCAACTTCTGATCCCTTTCGATAACCACGAAGGTATCGTCCACACGCCGAGCCCATAATTTTGATCTCCCATCCTTAGAAGACTGCCTCGACTTTGCGTTCCGAAATCAGTGAACCCACTGCCTTTCACTTATTCGTAGACTTTTCCGTTGAACTCAAAGCCCGTTTTAGAGCAAAACTTCAGCCGCTAGAAGGATTAGGACGTGTCCGCGACAATCCTCCGTTCCATCTTATTTGGTTTGAAGGAATAGTTCGATAGTCTCGACTGCCATATCCAGCGGAGTGACATTAAAAAATGAACGTGACAGTAAAGGATACCATGATCTCGTTTGACAGGAACCTGTAAGTCCCTCCAAGAATTGTGTTGCCAGAGTCTATAGTGTCTGAATCCGCGGCCAGAAATGCAAGACATCAAAACAGCCACTTTGCCTGTCCATAAGTTAAAGTGTTTTTGAGTGATGCGCTGGGGCGAAGAGGATTGCTCTCCCTATGCATTTGGGAAAGCCATATAATCGAACCAAGGTCCTTTCTTGGGCTTTTGTCATGCGTTGGCTGATAGGTGATATTGTGCCCGAGTTCCCCATTGCCAAAAAAGTAGTATTTATTTCGCATGCCAGCGTTTTCACGGGGTTGGCTGAGCATGGGACACATGTATAACTGATGATCCTCAATTGAGCTTCCGGACTTCTGAAAATAGTCCGTCCTGTCCAATCCACAGCGGGAAGTCCTTAGTCCGTGGACACAACAACAATGTCTCTTTCGACCTCGAGTCTCCTTACCGCATCGCGTTCGATTTTGGGAAATACTTCGCGCGGCCTACGAACCATGGGTAGAGGGACGGTACTTGGTGTCGGATAACGCCCTACGTCTCGTCTGTCGCTTCCGTCTGACGGAGAATCGACTCCACTGTTTCAATCACGTTGACAGGTTTTCCATGGACTTACTTGACTGAAGCCTCGTGTCGTGACACCTGCACTCGCATTGTAAATTCCCGATCGAAACCGACAGGACA
>CACRXP010000023.1:510008-528889 GCA_902702965.1 Spirometra erinaceieuropaei
AGACGTGAGGTGTAAGATGGAACCTTGAAGGACTCCGCAGTTATTATAAAGACCCGTCAGTTTTCGTTTTTTCAGACTGGACAAATTGAGTGCGGGAGGCAAAATAATCGTCAGGCCAAAAAAAACAATCCAAACAGGAGAGCCGCACCCAGGTGCTTTTCTGAGGAGGATATGGCGCGGAACTGTGTTGAAAGCCAAGGCGAAGTCGAGAGATGCACACGCGTGAGCACGGCAACCCTTGTCCAGGACTCGGACAGAGCAACAGCATCCAATGTACTACGCCTGACTTTATATGCAAATTGTAAAGGGTCGGGTAACTTGGAAAAAAATGAAATAATGGCATATAACGCGACTCTTTCAACGAACTTCATGAGTGCAGATGGGCATGTGACTGCACGGGAGTATTTAGGACTAAGGGTAGCAGGCCTCATAGGGATGTGAGTGATTCTCACTGTGCTCTAAGCGTCAGGCATTTTTTACTCCATGCAGGACATGTTAATAAGTTGTGTTAAAGCAGGTGTTATCCGAGAAGAGCAGGACCTAAGGAGAAATAATGAGACAGCACGTGGTCCGGCAGTTGCTGATCCAAGAACCTTATGAAGATATTTCTCCACCGTAGCCACAGACAAAGGACAGAAGTCGCACGGTGAAAGCGAAATGTCGTTTGAAGGAAGATAGGAGTCATTGGGAGTAAAGATAAAATTGTCGTTTAATGAGTCAAAATTGGCGCCAACATGTGCCAGTATGCCTGGTTGACCAGTAAGACGTTTAAGATTCCTCTACATGTCAGGGGAGCGAAAGAGGGGGTTGAAGTATGGGGAAAAACCGACTAACGAACGGGTCTTTAGGTTTAACCACCTCTTTTTTCGATAAGACTTTGATATCCTTTAGACCGTCACGTAGGCTTAGTTTGCAGGGGCGTTCCTTCCGACACCATAAAAATTCGAGTTATTGGGTAGAAACTCTGTCAAGCCTAACCATAACAGTTTCAAGAGGACAAGGGGTGCACAAAAATCATTTAAAAGTGTTGTAAGGTGGCGTGAACACGATTCAACACTTGATAATATAAAAAGGTGAGCTGAATACCAGCTATCGAAGTCTGAAGCAAACAAATGTCCTTCAGGTAAGCGTTGTGGACCGTAATTAGCCTCTCGGATGGGAGTGATTCTTACCGCACGCCATGAAGGACACGTTGGACAGTGTTAAAATAGGTGTCGCCCGAGAAGAACGGGATTTGGGGAGACATTGTGAAACCCCATCCGACCCGGCATCTATTGATCCAAGGAACTTATGGAGATATTTTTCCACCGTAGCCACAGAAACAGGACAGTAGATAAACGTTGAAAGCGAAGTGCTGTTTGAGGGAAGATAGGCGTCAACGTGTGTTAGCAGAGGAAAGTGAAAAATAAGGGATGCAAGAAGATGGAGAAGTGGACTAAAGACAGTTCGTTCAGTCTGGAAATCACCCCTTTTATTAGGGCGTTAACATCCTTTAGACTGTCACGTAGACTTAGTTGGAAGAAGACTTCCTTTCGGCGCCTTGAAAATTAGAGGTATGGGAAAGAAATTCTGTCAGGTCTTGCCATAACGGCTTCAAGAGTACGGATGACGTTTAAAAATGTTGCAAGCCAACCTTACACGTTTGATAGCACAATAAAAGTTGAGATAATAATAGCTATTGCGCTCTTAAGCAGATAAATGCGCTGTAGGGAAGTGCCTCGGACCATGATTGTTCCCTCGGGTTTGGTTGAAAATGCACGCTTATAAGTTCAGTAGACTTTCGAAGGCCCAATAACACCGATTGATCTGAACCAGACCATGGATCTTACTTTTAATGCGAAAAAGCGCAGGGTGGTTGAGTAAAGTGTAATCATGAGGGAAGTCAACACGAGTATTGAAAGAAACAAGTTTGTCAAGGCCTACAAGTGTAATAGCATGCAGATTCGCATGGCTAAAATCGCCCCATAAAAGAATAAACGGTCCAAAAACAGCAAAACATGCTTTTTTGCGAAAGAAGGTCAAAAAATTGGGCTAAACCATTTTCTCACGTAAAAGGCGGAATATAAATACTGGCAAATATAACACTTTTAACATTGTGTAACAAACGGGGCTTGCGTATAACAGCGATGACATCTATCTGATCATCGGAATAGGAAAACAGGGGCTTACGGTTTTTACACCAGTTCTGATCTACGAATAGCCACTCCGCACCTCTGTTACAAAATGGGGAATTCCTCTCATTTTGAAAGCAGCAGGACGGTGGAGTAATTAGATGCGAATTGATATCGCCATTCAACCATGTCTCCTGAAGACAAACCACTTCAGTTTTATTGCTACTTTTACCAACCTAAGTTATTCCATATCATGAGTTTTGTTAAAAATCGAACACCAGTTTGTCGACAGAAAGCCTGGAGTTGACAATAAGTTCTTTGATTGATATTTTAGTGCTAATCGCCCACCGCAGCGGTTTTTTCAAGTGTATAGACATTTGTTGGTGGATTCATGATAGGTTAGGGGGATGACAAGTACGACATCCAGGTGGCAAAGTGCAACATCTAGCATCATGGACAGCCGTCGGTGTTTCTGGTAATTTGAAGATGTCTGATATTACAGAGTAGCTGGTTGGTCCTCCTGGTGTCAGGACTAGCAGTCGTCTGGCTATTATCACTGTTGCAATGACGTGGCACCAAGAGGGAACACTTGTCACTTTGACTAGAGGGAGTGAGTGGAGGCTTGCGCATAGACCTCATATCAAATGGAGGCATAACCTAAACTAGTAATACCCAACAGCCGTCTAGGAGATGCGGACTGCGTAATGACTGTGTCGTCTAACCGATGGTTGTTTGGGGCGTAAACAACCACACAGGTCACAAATCGACCTCCCCAAGAGCACCGCCGTCCAAATCGGCAAGCATATCGTGCTCAACATCGGGGACAGCGGGTGGTCGCCCTTTCAACCGGCTAATCCAGCACTTCCGGAGGGATTATCCAGACCCCTCCCCTTGAGCGAGTTTTTTTTAGAAAGGCATAATCGCGTAAATTGGCCACACTCCACATGCCTGGAGAATGGGGCTGCGAGCTCACCAATAAGATGCTGCAATTGTGATAATCTCGGCACACTGGTTTCGCGGATTAGTGGGGGTCCAAGTGAGAGAGCGGCACTTTAAAGTGACGACGAGTGATGGGGACGAGCAGGGCTCAGAGTCCATCTTGGTGAGGTGCATTGAGTGGACTGCGTTGTCTTTTTTTACTGTAGGATAGTTAAGCTTTTGTAGGACGCCATATTTGCGACCACCAACTCCAGGCGTAATATCAAGCCTTTCAAAGCACTTGTAGGCAACGCCTCGTTCTGATGAGCCATACGACGGTTAGGCCGCATTGGGTGGACAAGCCGTGCCGACTGACGAATGCAGAAAAGAAGACCATGTACTGCATAGTGGTGTGCGTTCATCGCGCATTGTTGCCTGTGGACCTCCCTGCTATTAGCGGAAGCCTGTTTAAAGAACTCGAATGCAGAGTTCCGCTGGGATCTCTACATTTTAATGGCAAAGCAGCTAATTCCTAGAAGAAATCTACTAATGTCAACCTCCCATCCTGCAAAAATGAAGTAAAGGAACTGAAGGCTCTTCTGTATAGCCGTCATAATCAGTTTTGGCATAAGTAAACCAAGTCCATAAGTTGCACAATTTATATCTTCTGGAACGGTTTCGTTATACGCCTGCGAATTTTTGCCATAAATTTAATGGAAGGGGATAGACAAAATATCAGCCTCCTCTGTCTCTTCGTTAACCATCTCAAGAATGCTAACCTTTCGTCCAAATTTTACAGACGGTCCGAAATTAAAACCTACTTAATCTTATCTCATGCTCCCTTAAATGTGCCCTCAAGAGAGTGATTTGCATTTCCCAGTTCTTTCCGGAAAGTGCCTCATTGAACATTTTCATCAGTCCCTTCCATTCTCTCTTCGTACACTTGTAGCATTTCTTTACTGCAGCAATAATACATTGATCAGCAGGCCGCTGCCATTCCTACAGTAATTCCTTGCTATAGCGTGCTTCGAATTTCGCGGCTTCCCTCTCTCTTGATTTTATAGGTAAGCATATCTAAGTATAGATGAGATAGTACCGACAAAGACAAGGGAGACCGGAATGGCCATTTCTGGCTTATTAGCCGTCATCAGCCAGTCATACCCAACCCCAAGTGTGGATCACTTGAGATTCGAACCCGGGATCTTTGGTCATGGAGTTGAACGCTCTACCATTGATCGGCGAGCGCCCACTGTCATAATATCTAAGTATACATCGCGGATTTTTCGCTGGTTCGCGGATTTCTGTGGACAACGGGCCGTTGGTTTTTGCTTAGTATGTAAGCAGTGTTTTTGCAAACATAATTTCGACGAGTACTACCTACTATCCAAGCGAATATGAAGGGTTTCTGTTGCATAAATGTGTAAGAAATATTTATAAGAATGTGGGCGGGTTTATACGGGCTTAAAATGTATAAAAACAACCATAATATCGTATGGTTCTACTTCGCGGATTTTCACTTTTTCGGGACTTCTGGAACACAATCGAGTAGGAATCGCTGCATATCCAGAGAAGAACGGAACGCACGCATTCCACTTTATCAAAAAGTGAACTTGGCTCTCACTTTCCGCCAATATTCCCGACCGCTGCCACAGAGCGTGAGCAGTTGCTTAAATGACAGAGCATCTGCCTCAATGAAAAATGAACTTGCGTTGGAATCCGAGGTTTCCCAGGCCTGCAGTTCAGTTATATCTGTTCATCAATTGCAAGCAAGATGGCAATGGTTATTCCAACCTCCCTTTTCTATGTCAGTACTGCGAATCGAACAATGAATCTAAGGTTTACATTGTAGGTAAGTTTATAATTATTCAGTTATTGCCTCATATTTAAGTTAGCTTGACATTTTTTTAGTGGTCGTATAGATGGCGTTGCTGCGTTTGTGGCCACTTGCACTGATCTTCCTTCTGGCGGCCGTAGAACGGATTTAATCTGGGGTGAACTGGACGGTCAACGAGACTGGCTCAACTCGTCGATCCTTTAGTATTAGCATATGGATTCAACTGTCTTTGCTGTTCGCCGAACCCACTTTCTACCAGCCTATCACGTTGGTGCGTTAGGAGTTGTCCGTCTGGTTTGACTTACCTCGCGCTGTTCAACTTGAGCCGAGTTTTATTGATGGCAGAGGTTGGCGTCTAAGATGGTCAACAGGCCACCCGACAGGTATTGAAGCCTTTCACTAGTTAGTCGATCAGAAACAAGATCCAAACGTGCTTCTGGTCAACCCCATTCGGACATTCGACTTTGGCTACCAGCTGTCTATCAGCTCTACCTCAAGCAGAATATCGGCGAAACACACGTTTATGGGCTTTTGCTAGTACCTGTGCTGTTAGTATGGAATCACCTTACCCTAAAGTCTACCCCAAGCAGCCTGTATCTGGATTACCGTCAATTATGGGTGAGACCGGAAGGGCCATTTATGACCTGTCTGCGTCATAAGCCAGTCACACACCAATCGTGAAATGTGAAAATCTGAGATCTGAACCCGACTACAGTTACTCTTGAAATATTCGAGTCAAGCGTTCGGTTAGATCGCAGTTGGTAGCCAGGAATGGGAAGCGGACGGCGACCTTAACCCTAATCCCAACCTTAAACCAAACCCTAACCTCAACCTTAAACGTTAACCCTTAACCCTAACGGCAACCCTACCCCTAACTCTAACCGAAATCGTAAACGTAACCGTAACCCTTAGACACAGCCGTAACTGAGAGGCCTAACCGTAATACTGACACTTATTCGTACGCTCAAATACTAGCCGTAACCCGAAAACCTAGGCCTAAAGACATAAGCCTAACCTGAAAATCGGAAACCATTAACCGGTACCCTAATCCTAACCTCAAACGTAAAACGGAAGCCAAATGAGTCAGATGTGATTATGGAGCCCCACAAAATAGGCCCAGTAAACAAACCCCCCAGGCAGCTGTAGTACGGGGCCTGGCTACCAACTGCGATCTAGCCAAGCGTTCAATCACTTACGCCAGGAGCTCAGGTACTGTCGACTGTGATCCATAAAATCCAGTCACGCAGATTTGACGTCTCGCCGCTCCGGTTGTAGGAAGGACCACGCTCGTTCCGTGTAACCTTTAGATTCAAATCTATAATTCTCAGAGCCGGCCGCATAGCGACAAACGCACGACAGAAAGAGCATGTCCTTTCTTGCAATAGGGTCAACGAAGCCCCATTTTAATGCGACTTTTGATCCAGCCTGTGCAGTTAACCTTGCCGCACTGGTCTGTAGGCACAGTACTTGTAGGGCGTAGCAGCCATCGCGGGCATTTACAGTACCAGGATCTTGCAGCCCCTAACCGCAAAAACGGGGAGCCGACACGTAGCAGCCGGAACACTGCCAGTGGTCGACAGGCCTCACGTCTTTGTTTGGGCCATAGTGGCAGACAGCGCCCCCGCTGCATCGTAGGTCGACCGGTCAGGCTTCGCCCAGGCACCCGAGCTGCGTTTACCGGATCTCCGCCTCCCTCGCGTGCCCCAGTCACAGGACAAGTTGCCACGACATCTACCCCCTCGACGGAGCGACAGCGGCCGGCGCCCACGCTACTACTGTCTTCTCAGTCCGTACTTGCTCACCTGGTTCTGCACCCTTTGGATTTGGAGATTAAGACGCATGCGAGAAGCATGGGGCAGGGGGGAATAAGTAACATCTACAGGAGGGCTCAGACGAGCAGATCCCATTTGTTGGTGCGTGGAGGGTGAGTCAGAATTCCCCTCTGTGCCTACGAGACAGAGGCAGCCAGGTGCAGACAAAGAAACCTGTGGCCATTTGCGTGCACCATAACGGGACTCGCATTCTATGCATTTGCCCAGGACAGCTAGTTGGTCCTCTTATGCTGACAAGTGAGCACTGGAGGAGAGAAAAGGATTGCCTTTAGAGCATGAGACTTCGGTGGGAGTCGGGGATGAGAGTGTAAGTCGTTGTTTTAAAGCAATGACCTGTTCACTGAAGCCACCGAACATGAAGTACTCTTTGTCATGAATGAATTAAAAATCAAGAACGAATGCGTCAAAATCAGTTGGAGAACGTAACTTCTCACGCGCCATAGGTGCCTCCTAGGTAGTGCATCAGTAGGTATGGGCATAAATGCAAAAATAAAGGCAGGCAAGGAGGTACGTCAGCCGGACAAGGCTGGCCTGTGGACTGAACTTAGGCCAGCATATTTGCGGCTATATATACTGACAGTACTTCATGGGCCAATGCTCTGAGGGCTGCAATTGTGGACCTGCCGTTCTGACCTGGTTGTAGAACAGTAGGGCTATGTTCCATCCTGCAGTAAACACGGACTGGTAAACCCAACCCCACAGGTTGCCTCGTTTTTTTAAACCGACGTTTTTCAAATTTCCTTCTCGTGGATTAGTGGTAAGTGCAGCATTCTTCGGTGCCGAAAGTACCGGGTTCGACTCCCGGGTGTGGTATATCTTTATGCACACGACTCAATCGCCAAACAAATTTCAGCTTGTTTTGAAAAGGCAGCTTCGATGTTATGTTAGCCGGCTGTCGAAATATTACCTTGAGTACCTTTCCTGGCTGCAGCCTGCTATGGAATTTGTTCGAAATAGGCATGATAAGCATTCCTTATCTTATGTTTTCCTTGCAGCAGCCTACGGTGTTAACCGCAACGTAAATTACTTTGAGTTTCCTTTGCCAGTTTCTGTCTTGCCGCTTCTATGCAGAATCTCCTTTTGAACTTATGCTGATTCTGATGCAATTCCGTTACCATTGTTTCTAGTTTTACCACATGGAGAGTTTGAAAAGGAGGCCGAATACTGCTTGATTTTTAGCGGTTCCTCACTGTCTAGTCAGTTTGAATCAGTCGGGTGCATAAGTTGCATATCACGGGCTAAAACTTTGATAGAGTGTATTTGCTTTACATCTTTGGTAAAGCTTATCGGTAAAACGAACGCACTGTTGACAAACTACTTGTTGAAGCCACCCACCGCAGTTAGGCAGAGCTCATGATATCCACAGTGGTATTTGACACACTCCGTCAGCTTACAGTACCAATCATGACCGTGATTTTCCGCTCACTTAGACCGACTCACCAAAGGACATTTGTAGACAACCGGAGAAAGTACTCATGATAATGTGTCTGGCGAGGATGTCGGTTTGCCAGCGGAAGTAGAACTCGCTTGTCCACCATAATAACGATCATCATCATCATCATCATCATCATCATCATCATCATCATCATCATCATCATCATCATCATCATCATCATCATCATCATCACCACCACCACCACCACCACCACCACCATCATCAGCATCATCATCAGCAGCAGCAGCTTGTGGGACTTGAACATTAATTTTTTTCTTCCGTAATACAGATGGGGTCGATGCAAACAAAGTTATCTCTAAAAAAAATCGCACATTTCCTCTATTTTAAAATGTCATACTGACAAATCGGTGGGATTTCGTGCCCTAAAACGCAGTAATAACGCCGACGGTCAAGTCTTTTTAAACGTTCCGACACTTTCCTGACTCTCATGAGTGTCCCATAACTTACCTCGAAAAGGCCCTGCGCCAAGTGGTTATGTTAACCCTTAAGCATATACTGAGCATTTTTTGCATGGCCTAGTCGCCACTAGTGCTAAACGTAGAAACGGAACCGGCAGAAGACTAACAGCTGTATTAATATCTTATTATTTATATGACCCGCCCTTATGTGCCTTTTTAATCGTAGAACGGACCCTTAAAGTTAATAACTATAGCGACAGTGGCTCAAATATGAAGATAACAGTGGGTTCTATCGTTTGCGGCAGGAAAATTGCTATTATTTTTCAGGTAAGTGAAAAATCTAACCAAACGTTTTTAATCGATATAATGTGTGTCCGTTGACGACTTTCGTTATGCACATTCATTTTTATCGACGATGAGTTTTCATGTTTGGGTGAGTCTTCAAATATGACCCATACGGCCGTCTGCGTTAGAAAACATGCCCGAACACTCACTACTTCGGTAAATGCTTTCAAGAATTATCCTATTTTCAAGGTTTTGATAACCACTTAGCACAGTATCTATCTCTATGGGCAATCGACTACGAACATTGGAAATCGTGAAATATGTAATGTATTCCCGGATGCTATTTTTTTCACCGACGACAGTTTGATCGGGGTCTGAAGGTTAACCTAAAAGTTAAACGTATCCGTTCCATCGCCACCTGAGAGCCCTGCGCTGCAAACATAGACCGTCCATTGCCCATCAACAATCTCATAAATCGGACTACTGACCAATGGATAACATCGATTTCTACTCTTGTTTAAGTAGACGCGTGGGGGTCAAACGCATCTACGGGTATATTCCAAGGTCCGGAAAGTAACATATCCAGACCTTGTTGTATTAAAGTTGCCTCTGTTACCTCTGTACGCCCCTAACCTCACCTGCCGGTGCAAGCACCAGAGAACCTTTAGTTCTTATGCCTTGAATTGACACATTCGGTTAGCAACAATGTCCGCCCTCCGTTCTTGCATAAGAGCTGTTGAAAGTGGTCATTCAAAGGATTTTGCTACATCCACACTGCCCCTTCTCTGGTTGACTTTTTTAATGTAAGTACAAAACCGCTGTAGTAAAGGATACTGGTGACACTAATCTTCTGCGTTTGCAAGTGAACCACCGAATGGACAACCGCATACCCTGAATGAACCACGCCATGGTAACACCAAGGTCTCAGAGCCGAAGCTTAGTGGCAAACAGTGGGATGCTGTTTAAGAACATTACAGTTCCGTACTCCCACCGACATCTTGACAACTTCAGATTTATAATGGAGTCAAAATAAGCTTCTCAAATGAAATGATCGATAGGCCAGAAGAAGTCATGCAGCTCTTGTGTACATTCATAATCACTGGTGCCGATTATATTCAGATCTGGCGGTTAGATAAGGAGGTTAGGAAGTGAGAATCGGGGCAGTTGTGCTGCACGGATAGCAAAGCCGACCCCAATGACCAAAGCATTCACCCCAAGCCGTGAATGCTCAGAAAACATTACACTCGTGAGGAAACGTAAATGCTTCTGAAGTGGAAAAAATCGACATATCTGTTGCAAAACCTTATATTGTCCACTCAGTCTGGTATCGCACGAGATATCCGTTGGTCGATACCTTTAGCTTCAATAGGAGCTACAAACGAGGTGGAAAAACAGTAAGGAAACACCTCCAACTGTGTTCCGAGCGAAGTGTGACCACATCGCGTGGTTGCTAGAGATAATTGGGGGTTCTCGAGACATCGACTAAAGCACAACTAAACATGGCACATTAACACACCTAGTGGTATTGTCAAGTCATTTCATGATTACCGAAGGAAATTCTACCGTTTATTATTATTCTTATTATGAGGAAGAAGAAGAAGAAGAAGAAGAAGAAGAAGAAGAAGAAGAAGAAGAAGCTGGGGGGACACAGGTGGTCTGTGTGGCCCTAGTCTTCGGATCCTTGTATACAGGAGTGAGCGTGTCAAAATGTGGGGAACTTTCAGATGTGAGAGCATATGTGCACGCCCTGGATATTCCAGTTTTCTTGCAGTATAGTCAGCGAGGAAATCCGAATTGGAGTCGTTGTTAGCTCTCATCGAATGGTTCTCATAAAATCAGTCATTCTGCAAGTCGTTTTTGGAAATGTGCTTTACAGACACGCAGATGGCCCTTTCCAGCAGGTATTATGTGCCGGTGTTGTATTATCGAGAGTGCAGGACATCTCGCACGCAGCAATTGACTTCAGCCAAAATTCCACTACGAGGAACGCGTGCATGAGCCATAAATCGGTCGTAAAGGCGATATGGACAGGTGTTTGCTGTCCCCGATCCAGACAGTTCACAGTAGGCTTGTGTGGCTGCATTCCATGTCCGGAGGGAAAAGAATGTAAACAGTCTGTAGTTAATCTAAGCAACTTTGCGAACAGACTTCCTCACCCCCTCCCCTTTAGTCCCCGTCAGGGAACAAAGTGGGCCTTCTGGTCCTTTCGTCTAACAGTGAAAAAAATAAAACTAACCCACCTCTCTGGAAAGTTGGCTATCACCCAAACATCACATAAAAGTAAACGATGCCGAGTCTGGGTCCACCGGAGCCCTTTTGTGCGGCTTTGGTAAGATGTGGTTATGTAGCCCCACCTGATGGGAACAATACTGTTGGGGTTGAGGTTAAGGGGTTAGAACTAGGGGTTAGGGTTAAGGATTATGGTTCGGTTTAGGGGTTAGGGCAACTACTTCTCAACCACTCAAAGTACAACCGCGCATTTCCAATAGCTTTTCTTTTTCATACAACTACTTGACCTCGGCGCCCGTGCGTTCCCCGCCTCCACCTGTAAAAACCCCTATTACCACCGGTCCCGTAGTACAGGTGGCTGGGGTTTGTTTACTTCAGGTGGGGTTGCATAACCAGATCCGACCACGGCTTTTGGAAAAGCCACAAAAGGACCAGCACTGTCTGGAACATTAGCATCTATCTTAGACAGTGAAAGTCAAAAAGCTCTCTATCGACAACGTCTGAGTTAAAAGGTGGAATAAAATTGACTTCCCCGCATCAGGACCTTACGTCAGATCTTAGGTATTTCGGACTGACTTACAAGCCCCAAACCTCACGGAGCCCATCTTCACAGGCGGCTATATGACTTTGTCCAGTGGAATCCGCAACCGAACAGGGTTTCGATTGGGAGAGCGGACAGATACAGTAATACCCCGAAGTTCGTTGGAGTTACGTTCCTGGTCCCCAGTGAATTCTGGACGAACAACTAAAAAGGGCTTATAAATACCTATCTTCATAGCGTAAACACTAGATACGTCATCAAAACACCTCAACTTACAGATCACGAAAAAATCTACGGATTACATCTGCGGATTTCAAGGAAACAATACGCGAATTCATGAAGCCGCAGATTCAGAAGCCCGAATTTTTTTCGGGGTATTCCTACACTTTCACATTGTTGATACATATGCGCACAATATTAAGATGCAGACTGTGCGTGTGTCTCATCCAGTTCGGTTTTATTTTGAAATTTGTTATACAGCCAGATAACACGCTGAGCCTGGATCGGCACCCGTCCTCACCCCCACCTCCTATAAATGTTGGTGGGTTATACATCCTACCGTTTGTTCAGTTTCTATTATAGATTTGAAGCGAATGTCAAAAGTACTCGAAGCACCGACAGGGACGATTAATCGAATCCAGACTCCAAAAATGGAGCTGGAAAAAGGATCTCGATAACGTCTGGAAGAAAATGGTCGTGTCGATTGTGAAAGACTTATTTACCGAGAACTTCGAATCCATTGCAAGTTGGGGCGACTCATGCTGACTTTACGCGGTTTTAAAAACGGGCATGCGTATTGTCTAAGTGCCTTCGAAGACAACAGCAAGTAAGTGACGACAGAAATTTACTATTTACTTAAGATGTACTTAGGGAGTAGTTCCCCGCCTCCTTCCTTTCAATATCTATCGTCTGAATGTAGTGAAGCATCAAGGCTGTGCATTCCAAAATACTGAACTGCACATTGGGTTAGTGCTTTACTATTGCATCTTAAATTGATTGCGCCTTCATATGAAGCCATACACGTGAATCCAACTTCTCGAGGTTTCCTGGCCTCCGAGACCTTGTCTAAATGATATGGTTTTGTAAAGGCCGCCTTTACGACGTGTGAACTGACGCGAAGTTGGAGGCCGGCAGGACGTTCGGTGTGTAACGATCTCATACGGAGGTGGACGTCAGTTTTTGGTTGTGAAGATAATAACTCTGTCCACTAGATTGACTGTAAAAGGATGTGAGATTGCACCCACACATTTTCTCAACCGGGTTAATTCCAGAAATTAGTTCACGACAGTCAAATCCCCTTCTCTTGTGTGCTCATGAACAGCTACGCGCAGGACATTCACAAATAAACTGCTCACATAAGTCCCAGACATGAGATAAAGGTAGGACAGACTTATGTGTCCCTCCAAACAGGACATGGGAATGGGAACCGCCTGTAATACGGGTGGCCTTGAGCCAACTTCCAGAGGAAGAAGGGTTAGGTCTAAGGCTATAGTTAGCGTTAGGCTAAGGATCCGGTTTAATGCTGGATTTGAAATTAACAGTAAGGTAAGTTCGGATCAAGTTTTGGGTCAAGGTAGGGGCTAGTGTTAACTGCAGAGTCAAGGTTTAGGGTAGGGCTAGGGTTAAGATTAGGGCGACGGTTTAGTTTTATATTAGGGTTGTTGTTTGGGTCGGGACGCGGGAATATTTCGCCCCTTCCGGAATTATGCGCAGACTTACGATGGCTAATAAACCAGAAATTGTCATTCCAGTCTACTTTGTCTTTGTCGGTAATGTTACTCCACTTTTATTAATTGGGCGAGGCGTTTTTATTCACATATCCTGTTTAGGGGGTCATTTAAGTCAACCCTGCCCAGACAAATACTGGGTTCTCTGAATAACCGTCCGTTTTCTGGGAAAATCAGTTACATTTGTCAGTTCGACCGCCGCGAACGACGATGTACGTTGCGTGTCCCACAGCATTTACACACTACCTCAGTGTGTGGAATCCTGTCGACACAGTCACTGGCGATAAGGTCTGATAGTTCTGTCTAGACCACCTCTTAAGGGCAGTAGCTATTCCAACAATCTTGCTAACTGATTTATTCGAGAGATTTCTGAGTCAGTTGTCCAATTGCTGCAGCACCTGCGGGTCGTGTCGGCCCAGAAAGTGTGGCCAGAAAGTCATAAGCAGCCTCCATCTCATGCAAATGAAGGACCCTATGCCTACAGTAGGGGAACTGCGCCGGAGGGCATAAGGTCAATTTTTGACCCAGTAACTGCAACTTTGTCGATCAAATTTGACAAAGTCAGTTTTGTCCACGTCACTGGTGCTGAAACAGGACAAAACGGCCGGATCAGAACATGCAGGCTGCCATGCGCACAGGGGATAGAAGCACGCCTTCGATTTTGATAGTGTGGTGAACGGCTCACGTAAAGGACCTTCATCTGGACATGCAAACGGGAGTGGGGAAAGTCCAATGTCACCACTTTCAAAAGGGTTTAAGACAACTTGAAAGTCGCAGCTGCTGGTTCTAGAAGTAAAAAAACCAGATGACCTCACGGTTGCAAATATCCCAACCACAAGCAATGACTGGCCCACACAGTCAAACACAACCAAGTCTACTACATCAATCAGACAGGGGCCGCAATTTAACCATCAAAAGTCGGGCACAATTATGAAAATTTCACAACAAGCAGAACATGCAGTCGTAGCCAACCCATGGGGAACCGGATAATTCTGCACATCCCTCAGTCTTTGGGCATGTAAGTGTGAACCGACTGTTAAATGTCAGACGAGGAGTATATTTGTTCCAGGTATGTCTGCTGGCATCTCTAGAAAACGAAAGTTGCTAATCTTCTTCTCAGCAAAGTTAGCTAGGGCAGCCATATCGGAGTAACGCTGACTTATAGTTCCCTTAGTTTAAGCACACGCAGCGTTGTTGATCAACTACTTAACTACTACATGGGCCTACCTCAGGGTGTTTCCCAACGAAAAGCGGATGTTCCCCGTTTTGCTTCTTTTCGATAGCGTGGCTGAACTACCGTGTTCTCTTTGCACACAGATCTCTAACTCTGTCAGGAGGCTATTTCAGTTACCCCTTGGTCCTCCAAGTTCCGTTGTCTTGGCAAGTGGGGCTGCCTTAGGCAGCATGGTCTTGTCTATTAATATTTGTTTGTACTACACAAATCCCTAAAATGGGCAGCACAGAATTTCTACCAAACTTGTATCCACTCATCAGGACCAGGTTACAATTAACTCGTGGATTCATCTGTAAGACACGGGGATAGGAACCACACCATCATAATACAGGTGGCCTTGTACTAAATTCCAGGAATAGTAGGGTTAGGGTTACAGCTAGGGTAGAGTTTAGGTTTAGTGTAGTGGTTTGCTCTGGGTAATGAACACAGGCGCTTGGGGTGTTGGAAGTTAGATCACAATACCCGTCCTCCCGTCTTTCAAGTCTTTCCGCTCCCCAGAGCTTCCTTCTCTTGGCAACGCGTATAAATCCTCTCGTATTTCGCAGTTTAACAACACATGTAGCCTACTTTAAAAGAGTCTCAGCCAATGCTGATTTTCAATTGTATGCTTTGTCTTGGCGCACTCTTGTCAGTTTCGTTGTAGTTACTGGATGCGATATCACTGAACTGCATTTTTCCACGATTCTGAAGTAGATCCTATACACAATAATGCTCCCTTAAAGACTAGAAGTTAGCACCTCCAATGCATCTGAAAACAAACCATTCAAGAAGGATACGTAGTATATAAGTGTAAAACCATATTTATTTATTATGGTAACATGCACCTGCATACTTAAATCCCGTATGAGTCTCCATGCATTGGTCCTTATTGAACGGATCTGTTGTCTGTGACCACGTCTGTTACTAACATCCCAAAGGGTGGCCTCCACTGTTCGAATCCTGGTCTGTGATGGGGAGGATCGCCGATCTACAGACAAGGCGAACCATTTTGTGATTGCAGAACCTCGAGACTGTCCGGTGGTGATTACGATACACGCCCCTGCATATATAATTCCTTCATCATATGAATCACCCGTACCTTGCGCCCGCTCCTATCTCTCCTACTCCTTCTGCAGTTTGCGCTGATTCCTGCAAAACTTGATCCACACGCCTTTCGTCGGAGAGAGATGAGTTTAAGTCGCATCTCTAAAAGCTCTTGTCCATATCTGTTTCCCCTTTATCATCTCCTTATGTTCTTTCTGTTTAAGTATGTCTGGGCAGTTGGTTTCACATAAGAAATTAACCATACTCTCAGTACAGGTGCTAGCTAAAAGTCCTGACACGTGTTTGGCTGATTTTGCGCTGCTGTTTGGCACAACTGCGATGGGTCCGGCTCATCAGGGTGCTGGTGAACGCTCGCCGTTTAATCTCCAGTATGTACTCCAACCTTGCATATTCGACTTTACCTTTTTCAGCAATCAATATGCAAGTTTGCAGTAAAGGTCGCGGACCGTATTGCTGAGTACAACCTCTAATAACTCCGCCATGCATTAGCTAAAGTGGATAAAACATCCGTCTCGGCTTATTTCTCTCGGGAATTTCTGCGAGGACAGTTAGCCGCTCCCCTTCCCCCCGGAGCACTCCCTGTTCATCCAAGCCCGCAGGGTTGAGTGCGATTTAGCGGCCCCCTTACACCTGTTGAAGGCATCCGGGTGTCTAGTTGCTCAAATCGACACACGTGACGGGCATCGACGTCTGTTTCCCATCCCCGCCGTCACTAGTACCCCTCTCCCAGATTCTACACCCGAGGGACGAACCCCACCCCTACGGAAATCCCGTGCGAGGGGGTGTCTGGGGCCACCACGACCTCCGACCGACCTAACATCAACGTCAAAGAGTGATTCCCAACTCCCCTATAGATTGTGTTTTTGCCAACCACCCCGCTGATGAGCTGGCGTGGTGCTGCGGTGGGGTTGACGAGTTAATTTGACGAGGACCAGGATGGCCACGCCCCCCCCCATGCGCATGTCCTAAATGTGGGATGAGGGTATGTGGGTGGGTGATTGGGGTGAGGACAGGCCATGCCCGCCACCCATCTACCTGCGTTTCAACTAGCCAACGCTACAGGCCGAACCTGTTTGTCAGTGACTCCACGCCAGACTCAACGCGAGACCCACTAATTTGCAAATCGTAGTCATGTCGTCAATTTCGTTCTGCCCCCTCCGGTGGCTGTCGTCCGAACCTCAACAATTACTGCCTCCGTAGTCGCCGAGTTGGCTGAGGCTGATCCCGTCGCGTTGTTGGCAGTTTGAAAGAACGCCTTGGTCCAAAACAGTTTAGGGCAGACACACTTTGGTTTATAAACAGCAGCTGGATGCTGCACAAAGCAGACAACCGGAAGAGCAAAAACCAAGTACTACAGTCAGATGGGGAAGGCACTAAATCAGTCGGCCTTTAAACGTACAAGTATGTAAAGGAAAGTATTCTGATCATTAAACTCCCTTTCCCTTCTGGATGTGGAATGTGTTCTTCCGGTTCTAACTGCTACGTGCGATACAACAACATTTCAGGCTGAACGCATGTGAACTAATGGCCAATGAGGAGTAGGATAACTATTTCCAGCTTATTTCCCGTCGTAGGTCAGCTGTGCCCGCTGGTAATAAGTCTGAGATAACCATTCTGATATTTATTCTCATCGTGTGTGATTAACCGTGGCAATGCGACCGTCTAAAAAGGCCCTACGCAGGAGGTCAAAACCAGACCCCTTTCCACTGCATAACGAGTGGGACTGGTCGGTGAAGGGCATGACGAGTTGGCCGGACAATGACAGGCTGTAGCACAGGCCTGAGGCAACAAAAATAGCAGTATTGCTAATAAGATTAGGAGCAATAGTTGTCGTAACAGTAGCAGCAGTAGCAACAGCACGGAAGGAGTGCAGTGGATGAAAGCAGCCTTTACTGTAGTTGTTTGAGCTTTCGTCTCGTGCTGAGACCCGCCATCACACCGCGCGTCAATCGTGTACACCCTTGGCTGGGAACAGGGCCATGCTACAGCGAGTGCGCAGCGCAGGACGTGCGAAGTCAAAATCGATTTTGGTTTATGACATTGCTGTCGGTGATTCAGGTCTCCATCATCTCTCGCCCTCTCTTTTTACCGACCGCGCCGCTACCCTTGCACCCGCAGGGCTTGAGCCACAGAGTTTGTGACTGCGGGCTGTGGGCGGCAGCTTGGGGCATTGGGTCGCAAATTGGAAGCTCCTGTTTGCAGTCAGGTATTCGTGAGGTTAGTATTTATGCAATTCGACCTGTGATTGCGTGGGCGTTTGCAATGTGGAATCTGACAAACTTCACGGGATCGACCATCTGCGTCCACTTAATCCTTGGTCTGTATGAGTCTTTAAATCTACATTACCTCCTAACAGTGGGTGATACTCACGCCAAACTCTGCGGCACTGTGCTCTGTCGTACCGATTCATGTCTGAAGTACTGCAGGGCGTTCCAAAGCTTTTATAGCCATTCTATCTGACTTCCGTGGCTGCTCGCGGTAGCAGCGGTGAATGAAGTTCACCAGGTAGCCGTTCTGTGCGCACTGGTCTCCCATAAGTAGACTCACAGGGTGCCCAAACTCAGTGGGGGTCTTGTTTACGCCTTACTTCCCAAGATTTTACGGGAAAAACCAAGGTGACAACTTTTGTGTACCAGTCTAAATGACAATCCATCCTCAAACATAATACCAAAGGCATACGCCTTCTGAGCATACTTGTTGACTAAGTAATTTTCCTGTCTAAATGCGAACAATCTGTAAATGTCCATACCAATGCATTATCAGACTTCTGCTTCCAAAATTCTGCACAATCTTTACATCTTCATAAATTACGTGGACAATGATGCAGTATGCGACCCCACTCAGGGAACAAAAACCAGGTCATCGAAACATGTGGCATCGTTCTGTTTTTTATAATTGACGCTTCTGCGCACACGTGATTAGATGGAACAGTCAGTTTATTAAGGGAATTAGGTTTTCGCCTCTATTTGTATCGATAAACAGAAACAGAATCAATAATTACATCAGCAAACGCGGAAATACAAAAGTTAACGGTAAGTGTGAGTCAGGCGCAAACTGCTGCCGCCAAAACAATCGTGATTATATGTACAGTAGTTTCTCAGCAAATGAGCATCTAGTCTACACTTAAAGAATTCGACAGTTTCGGAAAGAACCACCGCATCAGGGAGTCTGCTCCATGCCCTAATGATCCTGTGAGAGAAGGCATTCCGTCAGACGTCCGAATGCGCCAGCTTCCTCTGCAGTTTCAAGGGATGACCAGGCAGACGGTCATT
>CACRXP010000023.1:534825-554662 GCA_902702965.1 Spirometra erinaceieuropaei
AAGGGGGAGGGGCGTGTGACCCAGCGTAAATGGGTGTATACAATAGAGGCGGACTGACTGATTACGCAAGCTGCAGCAGCTGTTCGGGACGGCGCCTGCGTTGCGACGGTGGTTTTCAAAGCTAACACAACAGACCGGCACCGTCCTTTACGAGTTTGACCGCATCGCGCAACTGCCCCTAAATAACATTTTATCGCTTGACTAATGTTGACTTGTCGGTGGACAACTTAATATTTACACGGGTTTAAAATGTACCGCCCTCGTAACGATGAATCTCCTTCTTTCTAACTGATTAAGATGGGCGTATGGAGGCAGGATGTTAGATGCCAGAGCAATCTTGTATTTTATCTCACAGTTTCCGTTGGAAAACTTTCTGACAGGAACGATAAGTTTTTTTTTACTGGTAATCGGTTGCTCAGACCACACACCGTCGCACACATCCACGTCCTTGCTATACGTCAGTAACCTGGACTGCAAGCTACCTTTCTGCGCCTACCTAGAACTTGAGACCCCGAAAATAAGTTTTCTTGCCGAACCTGCGTTTTCGGTATGCAGCATACATAGTCTCCATTCTGGATTTTATTCTAATTTCAGAAACTGAGGGAACTTTTCAGGAGCTAGCGCGGCTCAGCACGTCCGAACTAGCAGAAGCCTCACAGAATGTCTTAATCACCCGCCGACGCTCATCCGTTTTTTATCCGACAGTGACCTTGACCACATGTTGCTGACTCCTCCGTGGCAAGAGTTAAGCTATACCTTTGTAGTACTGAATATGGTGTCCTGCACAAATCAGAAATTTTAACAATGAAAGTTATGTATGGAATCTTTATAAAAATAACCTGGTTGACTGTATGATGGCAGCATTTAAATGACAATGGTAAAAGTTGGGCCACACTAATTTACAAAGAATCCATACTGGTGTATTTTAAAAAGTACATGCCTGTTTACAGGTTGTTACCCGCAGAGAGCGTTGGGTTTATATCCGGAGTTTCCCACTTTAAAACAGGCCA
Organism: Spirometra erinaceieuropaei; assembly: GCA_902702965.1. Taxonomy (NCBI): domain Eukaryota; kingdom Metazoa; phylum Platyhelminthes; class Cestoda; order Diphyllobothriidea; family Diphyllobothriidae; genus Spirometra; species Spirometra erinaceieuropaei. The sequence goes on from CACRXP010000023.1 coordinate 535,836, forward strand.
GTTGGTTTTGCCAGTTCCTATAGGGTTCGTAGCAGCTTGAATAAGATTTACACTGCAAATTGAGGATGTCTGTGAATTGACGCTCTGTAGATCGAAGACGTGTGACTGATAGCACTGTGAAGGTTGATAACTCGTTTTTTTCCTAGAGCATAGACCGTCTGAATACCCATCAAGGGGTCATTCAGCTGCCGTAGTTCCGTTTCATTCGTCTGGGCGCATCGTGTTACTGTACTATATTTTGTGAGATTGACATTAATCTGATGGTGAGGTTTTGATCTTTTAGTGATCTTTTATGAAAACTGATACTCGTAGAAATGCCAAGTCGACTCAAGGATCTCACTTCTGCGGCTTAGACAGCGTCAAGCATTCAGTGAATTCATGCTCAATATTTGCATTTGACCAAAGTTTATCGAGTCTGTTATCAAGGCACTGAGCGTCCGTCCCCTTCAGCCCCCGTGACACAAACATGGCTTCGCCAATTCTGAGCTTTCTGACATTTACGTGGTTCAGTGGTTGCAGTCCGTGATCCTTCACACCCCTCAGAAGCATGGTAGCGCATGCAATTGACCGCGCCACTGAACAGTGTGCAACTTCACGTTTCCAGCAGAAAAATGGCCTAACGCGAGAGAAGAAAAATGCCGGCTCAGGTGCAAAAGCACAGAGAAGCCTGCAAACGACATATCACCTTTCTATGACACAGTCAGCTGAAGTGGTAAAAGTGGGTAATTTGTTTATCGGGACTTTCGAATTCAAACGGAATCTCAGTGTCAAAGACGAAGAAAACAACCATAAATAAGCGGCAGATATCGCCCGTCAGAGCCAGTGCCGAGGTTGTTTGCCTGGAAAGATGTCTATACAAGCTGACAAGTTGGTGAGTCTTAGACGGGCTGATTACCGGATAACAGTTACGGTAACCAGCCCCAGTCAACTGCCAGTCTGTTTTTCTGCCCGCCCGAGCAGTTGTCGTCGCGTCCGCAAAATGGAACCCTTCACCTACCCGCAGGTTGCGGGCAATCATCTGAGATAATTGGCCCCCGTCTACCCACCTACTAAATTACGTCCCCCGCTAGCCCGGCTCCCGCTCTAATCTGGCCTCATCTGTTCATTTGTAGGGGGTCTTAAGGGGGTGGAGTTAAAAGACCAAATGGCTTACCGAAACTCGCATGCTCCATTATCCACGGGATTCGATTGCCGACCGATTAGTAGCATCGACACCTCGCTTTGCGGCGTTCTGTTCTATCGCGCCATTATCATTTCCCATGTGTGGCAAATGATACCGCAGATGGGGCTTAACTTGCGTTTCGGTCTTTCACCTGAAGGGTTATGAACCCGGTTAGGGAGAAAACACAGGGGAACCGCTAGGGGACCCACTGGTGGGCCGAACTTCACGCGGCGGCAGAATATCGTGAGGCAAGTGTCTGGGCTCTTATCTAGCACCTGTGTTGTCAACATAGTAAATCGTACAACATGTATATGTGAGTGTATTTGACTCGTTTATACTTACACCATTCAATATGAAGTGGCGGATTTCGTGGCCGATGACTAAAGCGCTGTGTTTCTGGTACAATATGGCGTAGTTACTCCAAATGTGCTTCGTTAAATTTAGCACCCTTCTCTCGGCGGAATCTCACAATATCCATCTTGGTAGAGGGGTGCCCACCGACCGTTCTTACGGAACTCACTCGTTCCGTTGTGCCTTATGGGCTCTCTCTCTCTCGAGCCCAACCAACAACCGCACAGCGGCGCATGATATAGGCAATTTGTTGCCTTTGCGAACCACTGGGGAAGAAAAAAACCGACTTAGCTGGCTTGTGTAGGGTATCTTCGGAGCAACTAAATTTCAGAGTGCCCATGTGATCTCGTCAAGATAAGGCTGAAAGTCAGGGCTACAAGTGAACATAGCTTCACCTATCAGATTCCTGCGCCACAGGCGGTCTGCTTGACACGGCAAACCTCAGTGAATTGGATAAAGCTTATGAGTTCGAACCGATTTCTGAGTACACATTTGGCCTTCACGAACTATCTGTAACTCGGTTCGTACTGTAATTAAAAGGCAACAACATCGAATATGGTGACACCATACCTCCTTTCTAATGCACGGAGCAAATTCAAACGAGCAATCGAGTATTGCACATGATAGGTTTCTCTATCGCAAACGTCGAGGACCATAACTCGGAGGACGTATTTGCGATTTCAACTTAAATGTGTTTATAGTTAAACTGACATGCGATGCGTCTCTCTCTCTCTCTCTCTCTCTCTCTCTCTCTCTCTCTCTCTCTCTCTTCCCCACTCCCCACCTGTACCCGGTGTCAAGACAGAGTCAAGAAGACCGGAGGCGGGAGAGTGCGCGGGTGGGTAGTACGGTCGAGCCCGCACCTTGGCGTTCCACTCCACATCCCCTGGTCCACACAGCTAATGACCAGGTTTTTGAGCAACAACAACAGGGATTGGAGGCTGGCACGGCCGAAGCCGCACCTAGGCATGCCGCCACACCCGGATCGGATCCCACGCAGCGGGAGTGCCATAGAGGCCACATTAAGAAGGAGCCATTGCAGCCTGACTCTCAGACCACCAGCCGGCCGCTCCACACAAACACACAACAATGGACCGACTGCGAGGTCCAAGTTATCCCGTCAGTTGGCGACCTAAGCCACGGCTTTTAGCGCACCGTGGTAGCTTCAAGCGCGTCAGATTGTTTATAGTGAGAAAAGTGCGCTGAGCCGTCGATCTCACTCTCCCTTTCCAGGCGCCAGTCACTGTCTGAGCCGGTCAGTTGACAGGTACAGGGAATGGGCGCGGTGGCTGACGCGGTCCATTTTTCTTGTCTGGTATGAATAAATCGTTACGGCTTCCACCTCAAAGAGGAGCATGGTCAGGTGCACACCCGCTGAAAAGTCCCATTTCCATATCGAGAAGAATGCCCCGGCAGTTACGAACTGTAGCTGGTAACGCAACTAACACTGGAGACCCAAGATCAAATGTTGTCGTCGACTTTGATATTCTTCGTTAATTCGCCTCAAAGTGTGGGGTGATTGGCGTTAAAAGGTAAAGTTATTTCGGTGCATTTAACAGATGAATCGCTACTACCATATTCTGAATTTTTGTGATTATCCACTATGTGGTCAACCCCGAGGAGGACTGTCAACTGAAGTTATAATGTCCGTAGCTAGGCATAACTGTCCACCGAAACGCCAATGAATGGATCGTGGTCTGTTCCGGTGTAAAAGAAGTGGTTGGACAAAATTGTCAGCATGTAGTGTCGTTATTAGCAGTGATTGCCCGCCGTACGCAACAATGGCTAGATTGAGCTTGCTGTTTGCATGATGGCCTCAGTGAAACGTGGATGCGGGAGCACTCTTTTTTGTTCTTATTGACTGCAAATAAAACGGAAGTGTATTTTTATGACTGAAGACTGAAACGGTGGGTGGGCAGTCCAACTGGACGCCAAGCAGATGGGGACAAGTCTATTGGAAATCGTCAGAAATAGCTATTGTTAAGAGCAGTGACCCAGTATGTGGGACATTCCCCGGGTATTGCGTGAACGCATGATTTTTCATTAACTGACACATTTCCGTTCACAAGTCGCAATAGGTGAGTACGCAACCGACTTTTTAACTCCTCCGTGTCCTATGGAAGTTCGAAACTCGAGCCTTTGCGTTCCACGTGCTGCCTTCAAAACAGAGGGATTCTCACTGCTATAAAATGTATTACAAGCTAGACGCAGCGCTTGCGTCACTTATCAGAAGAGGCAGTGTCTGATGGACGAATTTACAGTTTTGTCAATTTACCAAAAATCTGAGTGTCAGCGCGGATTCCTAGCCTGTTGCGCCATTTTTTTCCATCTCCCTATGACCAAGACTAATTTGTGAGATACTAGCGTTTCATCGGTCAAACTCTTACTAGGGGGCCTGTTGTACCCTCAGCGTTCCCCTATCTTTTGAAATGCTAAGCATCTCAGCTACGCGGAAACGTTGGCCCCACGAACGGGACGGTGTGGGGTTGCGACGGGTAGACTATCCCAACTGGCGACCGACAGCCTCGCCCCAGGTAACATTGCCCGCACCCACTAGTGCACTGCGACCCCGAAGTGTTTAGTTGGCCTCGATTCGCCACAAATGCCCTGATATGGAGGCCACATTCTTGGCGCAGGCGCACTAGGAAATCCCGAGGGTCTCCACTGCGTTTGTGCGCCTGACTCCGAATCGTGAATTGTTTTGCCATTCGGAAGCGGCCGGACGAGTTGTGTACTCGTGACCGCGCGTTCCCCCGTTGAAGTGACCAAATTGATTCCTACAATCAAATCCTTACTCTGGTTTCATCCATGCGGCGCACATTTCAGGCCTCACAAACGGAAGTGGGACGAGGGTACTTCCGAATCCTGGCACCTAGACGGAGGCGTCTCGCAACATACAATTAACCTGGCCGTAATCCATAGAAAAAAAAAACAGCGTGGTGGAGGCTAGGGGGATTCGAATTCCAATGTGGAGTTCGCAACTGCCTCACGCGGCAGGCAGCCCCCAGGTCCCACAGATGCAAGGTCTTAACAAAAGCGGAAAAGGTGTGACCGGAGAACTACCTGTCTCAAGTCGCCACTCACACGCTGGAGGAAGGCCATGAGTTCGACTTCGCCAACACGCGGATATTGGCGTGAGACGGCAACAAGACGGGGCAAGAACTGTTGGAGGTGCGGGTGTTGCACACCAACTCTATCAATAGACACATTGATTTCCCTGCGTGTTATCACGCGCCCCGCCCACGCAACCAGGTGGCGCAGCTCCCATCGCCGCGACGAACAAACGCCGTCACCACGCCGGGGGGCCGTTGTGGATCAGGCAGCGCAAACCAGACCTAGCCACGGACGTAGTCCTCCCCCCCCCTCATGGCACAACGATATAAATGCCCACACGTTGCTGCACTCTAGCAGTCTCGCACGAACTCCAGTTCGAGTTCGAAAGCTAAGGTCACTAAATCTACCGTCCCAGTGATCGTGCCTTTGTCTTCTCTTAAACAAGAACCTGGGATGTACGTGCAACACGGCCTTCGAGGGAAAACAGGGGGACCGGCACAGTTGTTTCGGGAGAACACCCACAACCCCTGCCGCCACGTGACCCCCAAGGACTGCGTCGCTGCTTGGCACTGTCACGATAAAGCACAAAGTGTCTAGGCAATTCTGCAAGAACTAGGGGGGCACCGACAGTTACGATGCGCGAACCGACACACGCCTCTCGTGCCTCCACGACGTATGGCGGTCCTGATAGACGAAAAAATTAGCGGTATATGTAGAAACTGCCCCTACAACATTCCATCGGGATCAGCTGTATGCACGTGAGTCCGTCCCAATTCATTTGTCCTATGCGTGCCAACAACAGGACGCATTAAAGTAAATTTTGCCTGTATTTACAATAACGCACATTATCCGAATCGTTGGTACAAGGTGAAAAAAAGTGAAAGCGCGCAGATTTCCTCTTCAGGTCGACAGTTGACTCGGTCCGTTCACAAAGAACTTCGCTCATAATCGTGCCGTTGTTCTTGCTCCTGTCGCTGCAGCATAGTGGGGATCCTGGGCTCGTGGTAGCCCTTGGTGTGTCGCGCATAGTTGCGGCGGACACGTAGGCGGGAGAGGCAGGTGGACCGTCGACGGACGCTTTGCGAGGGTGAAGGCACAGGACCGCGAACAATCGGGGAGCGCAGAAACTGTCAAAAACAAGGGAAATACTTAGGTAATGAGGAGACTCCTGAGCAAATATAAAGGAGGTAGATGGGAAAACCGCACAACAATTCCTGTCGAAACTATAAACTGTTCCGTTTTCCCCTGTACTGGGTGCAGTCGGTCTAGTACACAGGAGAATTTGTCAAACTGTCTGGAGAAGAATGTCCCGATCCCCTCGGTCGCATACACGAACTGTGTCGCACATACTCAAAAGGTACGTAAGATATTGAGGGGGAGAAAAATGGATACCGTGGGCACAAATTATGCGCAAAGCGAAGCCGAACAACTGAATCAACCGCATAATGGTGCAACGTCAGCGGGATATGGAAGAATATGTGTAACAAGTAGATCATTTACCCACTGAAATTAGTTCAGTATATTCGACAGTAATAAGGTAGTAATACGCCACAACTACCTGTACCGGCGGAGGTATAATTACGGATAAGGCACCAAAAATGGAGCTAAGGATTTTGTTGCTTCACAGTATTCACTACCGAAACTGGTGGCTTGCAAAGGCAGAATAATGTCGGGGGACAAACGGAAGAAGTACTATCATTATGACCCGATATACACAATTCCGACTTGCAAAGCTAATTATTTTCAACCAGGAGGCGGAGGGGGTAGAGAGTGGCGAGTACACTGCTGCAACCCGGACATAGCTGTATGTGCTTCCTCCCACCACTAGGGGTATGGCAATACATCTGCCAGAGTGCCGAACAAGAATGCATCGACAAGGAATAATTTTCGGCCGGTAAGGATGAGAAAACTTGACAGCAATAAATACGAGGCACACCTCAACCTGTTCGAAGAATTCAGAGTCCGAGCTGACTGAGCTGTTAATACCGAGTCCCGAAAAAATGGGACTATTAGGAGTCCCAGCATACTCTTGTCCATCATCCTGGCAACCATCGAAGTAGTCCTCGTCGCCGGTTTCCTCGAAGACAGGGTGCCGCTCGTCCGGCGCGACTGACTCAACCGTCTCAAGACTCCGTTTGATCGGTCGCACGCGTGCAATATCCGAATGCACTGGTCGGCGGAAGGGGGAAGCCAGGACGCTGATGATAGGGCAACAGAAGGGCGCGCATCGGCCGTCAAGAGAGGTGGACGAGGTGGTGGCCTCACCGTCCTTAGGAACAGCAGCGCCGCCGCCGTCGTCCGTCACCCTAAGGACAGTCAGGTACTTAGAGCAGGGCCGTTTCGCGAGGATACCAGCGGGCCTTTCGGAAGCTTTGCGCTAAAATAAAGTGGAATTACTGGTAATCAGTATTCCTTAACTGTACATCGTTGAGAAAAAAAACCCGCGTACTCATCGGACCATAATAGGAATGAACAACGCAGTCTCTATCAGTCTTTTCTGGTTCTCAGTTAACGAGACAATAAACGGACCCCACCACCACCACCACAAGTCAAGCGCTTTCCTGGGCGGACTTGCTGAATGCTACAGAATTAAGAGCAAACCTATATTTGAAGCGTACTGCCCTACACAGACAGGAAAACTTACGCGTGTCGCGCCACGGCCTCCCTCTCTTGACAAAGCCCCGCTTCCTCCTGTTTTACTGAGGGGAGTTAATGAGGGGGAGGAGAGAGCGTCCCGAAGCCGTTTGTACTCGGCCTGAAGGGCTGGTGTGAGGCCACCATTGGAGTTGTTTATCCGTTGAATTAGACACAATTTGCGTGGGTCTGTGTCCGGCAAGGCCTGTACAGTGGCACAGAGTTCAGCCACAGCAAACTCCGTGTCCGAGAGGCGACTGGAGGGCGTTCTGTCAGCGCCACAACTTCCGCCGCCACTCGCATGGGCATAAACCACACCAGTGTAGATCACGATTGAAGACGTGGGTGACGGCACTGTCCGCCTCCCAACTTCTTCCAGAACAGGTCCAGTGGCGGAAAGCTGCAATGGCTGGCTGATATCGGTGCTGCTACCGCTACAGCTATCGACACCCGAGTCAGCCGAGAGACTCCTGGTAAAGCTGGCCAAGGACTCTGCCGAATCTTGGGGTAGGTTGCGGATGACGTCTTCCGCTAGTGCAGTCGGCACTGAAAAGATGCTTGTAGAGCCCTGCTCGATCATCAAAGAGGCCAAGCGACCAAGATTCGCGTACTGTCGGTGGAACTCGGTGACTGGGGTCTAGAGAGAAAAAGAAAAGATGTCATTGTCAGAAGGATCGTCTGTCTACTAGCCCAATAAATTATTGTCAGTATATAGACATTAGCTTACCCCGATTGGTGCAAGGAGCGGTGGACCAAACACAGTTCCCAAGTTGTCAGCGGACATTTTGTTGAGATGAGAAAGCTGCAGAGTCCGACTCAGCAGATCCAGGAACTGTCGAAGCAACTGCTGATTTTTTTCGGGTAGCAAGAGACGGAGGATTCTTAGTGCTTTCAACTGTTTGGCGACGGCAACCTTGTAGTCCAGGGGCGAGAGTGGGACCCGATTTCCACTGTCATCTAGGTTGCCTATCGTCAGGCCTGTGGTAAGAGGATATAATAAAACCGATGAAAATGTGCCTATACATGCACATGTCGCGAACATGTCGCCTTTAAAAAATAACTTACTTGATACCGCCGAGAAGACGGGGAGGAGTTCCCTGGTCAGAATGGGTTCCGGCATGTCATGGAGGACATTCTTCAGGGTGGCAGCATAGTCGTGAACATTGAAAACATCCCCGTTTGGCTCACCTTCTCCGGCCTGAGGTCGTACCCTATTGCTGGGACCGTTACAAAAGTTTGCAGTCGTGGTGACGTGGCGGTTCTTCCGATGTCGACGAACAGAGCCGGCAGTTGCTGTGAGCGGTAGTTCAACCTCGGTGTCAGAAAGGATGTATCGGCGGAGTTCTCTCTGGCGAACAACATTGCCGGTCTTGCGAAATATACCCTCTGTCTTCAGATCTACACAAGAAGACAATATCTCGTCGTAACTGACTAATGCAAGGTTCGGCACAGTAGCCCAGGGCTCGGGCATGTGAACAGGCAATCAGAAATACGGAAACGCATTTATATCGGGTAACGATGTTACAGTATGCTGTAAGCCCAGACAAATACAGACAATAAAATAGTGACCTAAAACAAACGAGTATCGATATGTATATCAAAATGGTGGCTTACAATCGTCCTGAAGAAGGAGATCCATTAGCTTTGACACGTTCTGGTACACGTGGTCCTTACTGCTCATGGCATCCGCCAAACCGACAGTTGGTGCACGAGGTATTTCTGCAAAAAAACAAAGGTGAACCAAATAATCACTTTACAAAATTGTTCCCAGCGCGAAATCTCGCGTGTGAGCGCAGGTTGGAGAGTTTTAGCTCTCCGCCCTAGCAACCAAAACTGCCCTCACCTGTTATCTCCACTGTTAAACCAGGAGCAAAAATTAGAAAGACTACTATGGTGCCGCGGACCAAGAGGCCTGTTAAAGTGATAGTGCGATCGTAAGCATGGCTGAAAAACGCACAGACGGCCCTCAGGAAATGATCTAATCCCATGATGTCTGAGTGCCGTCTATTTGGCTCGGTTTCCTACCACCGTCAATCACGTCTAAATGGTGGGAGTGACTGCAGATACACAGGAAATCGTGATATTTACTGCAGCGAAGGATAGGGCTCAAGTAACTAGCAGGACTGAAAACACTAGCACGCCGCCGATGCATCTGCCAGCGATGTTTGGTAAGTCGCCAAATTTTCGGCCATAACCAGAGTCCATGTTGGCGAGGAGGTGAACAGGCCCACTACAAACAGCTATAAACTGGTCACAACGCGTGGCATGCAGACCTCCAGGCTTTTTATTTGAGGAAAAATGACCATATAACTCACGAGATTCGGCGACCGCATTGGGAGTGGTCTTCAAAGAAGCCTGTGGCAGTTGCGCGAAACGTGTCCAGGCCCGAGTTCGACGAATAGTCGAATAGAGGATATTGCTGTCTCCGCCATCCTGTAGCCTGTTAGAACCGATGCGAGTGGGGGAGAAATCGGCTGGTAGATCAACAATGAGTGAGAGATGGAATTTGCAGAGAGTGGCGAAGTGCTGGGGTCGCTTTTGGCGAAGTAGGGTGATCTCAGTGCACTCTGTGGTAGAGGCGAGGCGTCTGGCATAGTTAGTTAGAACGGCCTGCAAGGCAAGAAGGCATTGAAAGTAAAACTGACTATCGCTACACCGCCAACCTTTTCCCAGCACCCTACCGCGTCAACATTATTCACTCTCCGCGATGACCTTGCGGTACATTTGTCATACATGTGTCTCGATGACTACAGCCACACTTGCTTGAAAACACAACTTGAAAACAAGACAATTGAATTTGCTTTCATAAACCAAAAAGAAGCTCACATTGTGGCATTTCGATTGTCGTTATCGAAGATGTCAATCGTGTGCTCTTCGGCAAGGTGGAGCAGGCACGGCGACTTCCGCTGTATCTGCCACATTCCTCACATTGACCCGTTCCACGAAAACCGGAGGCAGGAGGGCGCAGGTCGGAGCCACCCCTAGGTGGGCCGCCACACCGGGCTCGGATCCCACGGAGTGGGAGTGCCATAAAAGCCACGCTAAGGAGCCATTGCAGCCTGACGCTCAGACCACCATTCAGCCGTTTCACACAGAACTAGGCCAACTGCCAGGTCCAAGTTATCCCGTCAGCTGGCAACCTTTCCAAGCCACGACTTTTAGCGCACCGCGATGGCCTTAAGCGTGTCAGATTGTTAATAGTTGGTAAAATGCGCTGAGTCGTCGACCTTACTCTCCCTTCTCATTCCCATGCCCCAGCCACCGTCCGAGCCGGTCAGTTGACAGGTGCGGGGAATAGCTGACATTATACTTGAGCAGAAATCAACGCCGTCAGCACGCACCCTCCAGCTCGACAGCGGCCACTCACTGCTGAGGCAAGTGTTCGGTGTTCTGAATGGGATAAATCCTTCACTCTTCACCCGCTAACCGGGACCTGGCCTTAACCGGTACAGCACGAGCTACATAAAGAAGTCCCAGGAAGGGTGTTTCACGCATGAATGCACATCCAAGAATCAAACATCTCTTACGGCATGTTACAGATTCCGGAACTCCAATGGGAACTTTTCAGGTACTACGGCGTCACAGTTCTCTGGAAGTCTTGGTAAACAAAGGCTTATTCCAAAAACGAATTTGCACAAAGTTGGCGCCAGTGCGTCGATTTATCCGCGTGGTTGCAGTAAAGTTCCGTGTTCCACGGCAAAATACACCTCTACAAACAGTTGATGCGGATCTGAGCCGCTGTTTGCCAGGACGAAGCTATTCCCCTCCCGTAGGGGGTCATCTAACTAGCGCGTGGGTGATAATCATTGGTGTCGTCGTGAGCTGTAATTATCGAGTCCCAAGCCAAACAGGTGTGAACCGGACCAGGCGCGTGTCGGGCGTAATCGGCACTAATGAAGCGCACACCTGTTTCAGGGTGCGAACCTCGGCGTCCCTCCGGCGTGAGCTGCAGTGTCGATCGCGAAATTGCACGAAGACAGATGCGCACCGGATTAGCGTTGTGAATGAGGCAAATGCAGCCTTTTTGTGATAAGAACGCAGAGAAGGGTCAGTGTCCACGGATCGTGGGACACCAATTATAGTGAACAAGGTCCACTTTTGACAGCTGACTTGGCGGCGACCTAACACCTGTCGGCTGCGAGACAGCGGACACTCATCATCACACGGGACAGCTCTAATGGTCCCCCAAACGATTTTGCAGTCCAACTATACGCATAGTCTTCATCAGAGAATGCGCAAGAATGTTTGTGCGCTTGGCAGTTTGCGGCTGAGCGAAACTCGAAAATTTGGCGGAGGGATAAGGAGCAACGGTCTTAACGACACGTGTATCAACCAGTTGTGTGTGCGGTAACCCATACGAACGCACACCCCTACAACACACTTTTTGCTCCGTGTCGCAAAGCCCCCGTTGTCCTAAATGACAATACTGCTTCGAATTGCACACCCACGACAACAAGATAACTAAGACCGCACTAAGCACAAGGGAATGCACGAAAATGAAGCGGTGGTTTTGCGTCAGGGAGTATGTCGGAACAAGCCACTGGTTCTGATGACTGCGCTAAGAAAAAGGGCCTCCTCAGGAAAGGACGAATACGGGGGCAGGCTGGATAACCTGCAGTCCAGCACGCAGATCTGGTCCGGGAATGAAACGGCAACTGGCGCCCCTTGTTGTCATGGTACCCCGGTTTAGAGCTGAGACAGGCGGTACGGGCAATTGATGATCGACAAGCATTGCCGATAAATACAGGGGAAACAGCAACAACCATCTATGGCTTGTTTTTTTGTGTCCAGTCCCCAGGCAACGCAATGTAACAGGCTAAGACAAAGGTCCATGCTCCAGGCGTCTCAAGCCAGCTCGAAAGCAGTAAGTGAAACTGCGGTAGGACACGGGAATATGACCCCCACGCCCCGTATTACAATTGGCTTTGCGCTAGATTTCGAGAGATTTGGTTAGGACACGGAAATAGCTATCCTTCTTGGAATTTAGCGCAAGGCAACCTGTATCGTGGAGGCTCCCATCCCCAGGTCTTACCGCTGCAGCCAGGGCGTTAATTCACAGGACTAATAACAGTTGGTGTGAAATGTGAATCAGACCAATTTTCATCGGCAAATAAACAAATCGAGTGAGTTATAATTCGGAAATATTTTAATAAACAGGGGCTGTCGACTCACCTCAAGGTGTTTACCGGACTCGCGGGAGAGAGCAGGGGGACATCCGGCCATACCTGCGACGACCAGGTGTTTAACCTCATGACGCATGTGGTGGGTTATATTGCTTCGTCAATTGGTGGCAGAAATGCCAGTTTTTCATTGGCTGAGATGCACGTGTAAAAGGCTGCTTGTGTGAGCCAATAGACGAAGCCTGCGCGTTGACTGGTCCGTCTGAGAGAACCCGATCCACGCCGGTCCGAACATATGCCCGTCTGAGCGTTGCCCCGAATTCAGCCCAACTGCTACGGAACTAAATCTGCATGGAACGCTACAGGCACCTTTGTCTGGGGTAGGGTAGAGGCGAGGTTTGGCCAGACAAAGCGTGCAGACGTAGCGCGGCAGGTCGGGGGAGCTGTACTGCGGTTCTCCACCCAGCCGAGAAAACCGACCGCTAGGGGCAGTGACAGTCAGCGCGCGGAACTCGAGAGGCTGTGGGGAAACATTAGGAGGGCGGAACGACTATTCGGCTTAAACGGAATCCGGTTCCTTTTCCAAGATGTTCTGACGTCCAGAAGAATAACGTGTGTACTTTGGTTTGCATACGGGAGAGTAGCGCATGTGTAGTATTAACTGTCGCAAACCTGTAAGATTAATCTAATAAACGGGCGTCAACGTCAGTGAGCATAAGATCGTCCAAAAGTTTAACAATGACATAGCGTTAAATGACAGACAATGGCGATGCCACCAACTCACACCGTCGGAAAACCACCACGACAGGGATTTTAATTTCCGTCCCTCCCCATCACCAATCTTCATAGACTCACCTCGCCAGTCAGTTGCTGAATGACTCCACGATAATTTAGTCGGCAGAACATCCGAAAATGAAATGAATGAGTTTGTCATCTCGAACGCTTCTCGCGTCAGCTCTTTCTGACGGCATGGACTTCCAGACTTCTCGTAGTCGATGATGGTTGTAGACTGTGAATTAGATGAGGCGCCCAGCTTATTTGCATGCATTTAATGATTTATGAGGTCATTTAATTCGGCATGTTTTATTCTCTTTTCCCTGTTCGAAGTTTCTGATTTATTTTCTGCATCTATCACCGTCGGACGAGATCTTCTCTCGACAGATGCAAATGACTGAACCGCTCCTATTTGGATTGTCCTCTGGCCCGCAGACCACGCATTTCGAAATATATTTGTGGCTTGACGGAATAAAATCAACTCTTTTTTCCCAACAATTCTGACATTCTGCACGGTTCCAGTCCATCGCTTTAAGTCGTCCCAGCTCACCCTGAGGACTTACAGCTGCCCAATGCTTTCTGCGATTAAAGTACGTGGGAATCGTTGCTGTTAGTCATTCCGCCAACAATTATTATTATATCCTGTCTTTTAAGGATGTCCTTCAGGAAATCGGTTCGTTGGATTTTTAGCCTGCGATCGTTTTCCTGTTCTTCCAGGGAGGCTCTGTGTTCCCAACGCCCTGATTTCCTTTTTTCTTCGATTCGCTCTCGTTTTCTCTTCTTGAATCTGTTTTTTTACCCGTTTCGTAACGATGATTACCGCGTCAAACGCTTACTTTCCCACTACATCAGGTCATTCGTTGCTGACTGCACGCTCCCTCTTATTCCTAACGGTTCTCGCGCTAAATTCCTGTGACTTTCCTACTCCTGTGTCCTAACCTCAACCCCGACCCTAACACTTACCCTAACACGAACTTTCATAAGTCTTAGTCACGACACCAATCCTAACCTCCACAACCCTAACACAAACTCTAGCCCACCTTGGACGTAAGGGCAAGATCACCTGTAATATGGGGGTCCATGTTCTCGTGCCCAACCAAACGACATTGTGAGACAGCCAGGTTCATAACCAAACGAATTCTCCAGTGCGTTACCCACACCCACCTACTCTAACTTAATTGCTGTCCGGTCGTTCCATCCAATCTGTGCCAGTTCGACTGTCGATTCCGCCGATGTCCACCGTATGCTACACAGCGAAGTACAGCAGGCACGGCGACGCGCGTGAATTAGTTTAAATGATAGTAGACTTGCGAAGCATCTACCGCACTCTCTCCTCCCCGCACCCCACTCGGGCGCGGTGTCAAGACAGAGTCAAGAAGACTGGAGGCGGCGGAGGGCGCAGGTGGCTGGCACGGCCTGACCATACCACGTAGAAAGCACCGGTTCTCGTCCATTCAATCCAGTGCGGCTATCGCCACCTCTGTTGTCGTGCATCAGCTTATCACCAGTTGGTCATGCGACGTCTGCCTCTATTGCTGACGCGTCACGAGACAGATGGACGGAGACTGAGGTCTTGCCTGGCGGTCATACTGATTTTCCCATAAACTTGTTTTGCACCAATTGTTTTTGCTCTCTTTTCATTCACAGTGCCTGAATTATCTTGAGTGAAAAGTTTCCACTAATCCAGAAATAAATATGATTTCTCCTTCGTTGCACGTAGCTGTCAACTTCTCATTTGATAAGACTCTCATGCATGAAATTGTGTCGTCTTACCTAAGCACTTAGGGATCGGAGTGCATGACTTTAAAACGTGGAAATGACGTGAGACTGAGGTCGTCAAGGTGAGGGGACGCAAGCACGTCGTCCTTGTTCGTCTGCAGACCGTGCCTGAATAAAGGACAAAACCTCCGTTCTAACGTGTTAAAACGAACTGCATAATTGTGGCTGAGCATCCTTGCTGATTTTTGGCACTGGCTAATGTCGAACCTCGCTCCTGCATAGGTGGATGGGGAGATGGCTGATTTGTGGCCTTGGACAAACCTGTTCTAACTCGTGTGAGACAGGCCTTAGTCATCCCTGCCGTGGGCCAAGCCCAAACACTGCTGATGCCCCCTCTATGTTGTGGCTAATACCAGCATCGATCCAGACAGGATACAGTGACTCCCCCTCCCCTCCTGCAGTGGCGTGCGAGGAAAACCTAAAAAAGGGGGTGGGGAGATATGTTCACGATATCATCTCGGTGTTTGGGGGGGGGGGGACAACACTTCCATACCGAACGCCGGATTCGTTCCGCGCGTTGTACTTTACACACTGTCGTCCTTATGGCTTGCCAACAGGATATCACCACCTCTATTTGCGGGAGGGATGTTCAGCGGTTACGATTCGATTGTAAGTCTGAAAACGAATGGAGTAAGGTGTAAAATATACGGGTTTTCAGGCGTGGGTGCGAACTAGCACGGGTAAACTGGAGTCCGTAAACAACTAACTCAATCACACATGAAGCGGAACTACGGTTAGAGAACAATCCAAAAATATTAGCTAGCATTTTCATTATATTGGGAAGTCTCAAAATGGAACGCCAAACTCCCCAAAAACAAAACGAAGGAGCGGGAAAAAGTTGCATAGGTGTTTGTGTAACGAAAGGAGTGTGAAAGGGCGAAATATACTTATTCGTCGCCTTGACACGTTCTACTCCGTTGGTTTGCTATGGCAATAACAAAGGGAATAGTTAAGTTATCTTAAACTTTTCGCATGGTGAATGACAGACATTTACGCCTGGCTCCACGCGTTGTCTCCTTAGATTTGTTGATTCTTTTCAGATACGAAAAAAGGTAAAGCTAGTCTACTCAGAACTTTTTAATTGTATTTTAATGATAGTCAGTAATAACTCTTATATGGTTCTAGGGGCACCGTTTACGCTCACTGGGTACCCCCATTCAACCATGAATCAGATAAAGGCGCTCTATACCGGAGATATACGAAATTTTACGTGTAGGGGGCTATAAAATGAAATTACAAACGCATAAATTCGTGGTTCCGATTTAAGAAAAATGAATCCGTTGAGTGTTCTGCGTGTGGAGCTAACATAGACCACCCTTGAGCCTAGCCATACAACTCAGTAATAGGCGTTTTAAATAAATTTCTTCGCCAAAACAAAGCACTCTGAACGATCCTTCGTATCCTGGTACAGTTGATTGGTAAAATGATTTCTTGACAAATATTATTTCTTTTCAGTTTCCTTAATTCGGACTGGAGCTCTATAGGCTTAACCCGAAAGCTATTACTCCTTTTCAGCTGCGCATATTTGTAGGACAGAGACGAAGGCGGCACATTGCTCTCTATCTAAAAGTGAAACCAAGAAGCGGTCATTCGCCCATTTCACCGTAAGGCATGTTTTTGCAGTAGGAAATCTTTGTAAGGCATGTATTAGTAATTTACAAAAGATTTTGGGCACTTCTCAAATGTTCACTTAAATTTTGCCTCCTTTCCTCCAGTCTGGGCTTTTATTATCATTACTGGGTGAGCCTTAAAACATCTAAAATGGAACCCACGTCCTTTTCAGCATACGCGGATCATTGGACCATGTACTACCATCTGGTGGGAGCCCTGCATCCCGACAACGGAACAGGGCAGTTAGGAGGCCACAAGCCTTATATTAGTACATTGCTCTTCAACAGAATGGGAGCTTTGAGGCACTTTCATATTAGTAACAAATACTGCTTAAATCGATGTCTCACATGTTCGCCATACGACTTAATTCAGTAGGTTTTTCTGGCAATACTACTCCTTCCAGCTCAGCTGTCCACTTAAAGCCCTAGGTATTTACTATTCAGCCCTCCGTTTCTCCACTCTTACGCGGTTCTTTAGTAATTCGGTTTGAATGCTTACAGTTGCCGTCAGGACTAGCTGATGACGAAGTCAGTCCATCCAGTTGTTTTCTGAAATGCCACGACCTTCATCGGGCAGGCCACATCAGAGGTTATTCAAACCATAGCCAGTGGAGGATAGGTTATAACACGGCGTCCCAGCAAGATGCTTAGCTCGTTAGTTTTCCCAACGCTCTTCATTGTTGCTGAGATCACCTAAATGATCGGCCTACTGCTCCACCCCTAATAGCCTTCTGGGTTCCCCGCTGTGAATGCGACTTTAGATGTTGGAGGCGGGGGTGCGGAGGCTGGCGAATAAGCTAATTTCCGGACGCTTCTTAGTGTAACTGTTCATACGGGGAGGGGGCGGGAGGAGGAGGAGGGGGAAGGGTGACCAGTGGTTGCTGAAGCTCACAGTAGCCATGTAATCATCTATTGAGGCGGACTCGGGAAGCAAACTAATGCCAGTTGGTGCACAGTGGGAAACGAAGACCCTCGGTCCTCATCGTTTTGGGCGTGACACATCACGGAAGAGGATTTTGGACACTCTTCTGTTGCTACGCCGAACGTGGGTTTTCAATTACGCCATTATCTGGACGGGCAACGAGAGACTGGCTAATATCACAGGTGTCGAGTGCACATATATTGGGAAGACTAAACCGATAAATCGGTCGTTCACAGTACGTCCCCCACACCATGAAGCATTGAAATGTGTACATTCTTCATATGTCTTCGAATGAAAACGGCTGCTAGGCAAGGCTGAAAAATGGACTAGCAATGAACATAATTCATATTGACCCAACTGTGAAAAACTCGGCGCCTCGGTGGGATTCGAACCCACGCAGTAAGGGGGAAGGCTTTAGTACAGCCAACGCTCTAACCACCTGAGCTACGAGGCCCCGCCGGACGACGCGAGTTTTATCACACTTGGGTCAAGTTACCCGCCCAACCTACTGCAACGTCTGGAATCCACCAAATCTGATACAGTAAGTTGACTGCCCAAGCAGGATTTCCTAAATAATTCACCTAGAATCCACCAGATGACTACTAGGCTCACGTAATTCATTGATATTTTGGCAGATTTCGAATTACGTGAGCCTAGTAGTCATCTGGTGGATTCTAGGTGAATTATTTAGGAAATCCTGCTTGGGCAGTCAACTTACTGTATCAGATTTGGTGGATTCCAGACGTTGCAGTAGGTTGGGCGGGTAACTTGACCCAAGTGTGATAAAACTCGCGTCGTCCGGCGGAGCCTCGTAGCTCAGGGGGCTAGAGCGTTGGCTGTACTAAAGCCTTCCCCCTTACTGCGTGGGTTCGAATCCCACCGAGGTGCCGAGTTTTTCACAGTTGGGTCAATATGAATTATTCAAAATCTGCCAAAATATCAATGAACGAACATAATCCCAAGTCGATTTCAACAAAATAGCATGTTGACTGTAGAATGCGCGTCTTTTCAGTCACCGATACAAAGCGTAATTGAAAAAAACCGCTAATTAAGTGATTTACATAACTTGCATTGGTTTTCGATCCCTGCATAATTTCCACCATGTTTTATAGAAATGATGCATACAATTTGGATTCTTGCATTAATTTCACAGGCAATTATGTCTTCGTCAAATTTTGTAGTTAAAGGAGGAGAGTGTCCTGCATTCAAACGTACGTTTTGGGGAGAATCTTGGCATGATAGGGCTTTTATCCACGCAGTCCATTATCTACACATGTATTAATATGCAGCTGTTAAAGCGTGCCATGTGATCGAATTCTATTGCAATATTCCAGGAACATAATGGAACTTATTTACGAGGAAGTATATAGCTAAGGGAATTTACTACACGACACACACCCAACCACACGACTGTTCGACCG
>CACRXP010000023.1:575085-585908 GCA_902702965.1 Spirometra erinaceieuropaei
CACCACCTACCGTACCAATCCTCTATTCATTCCTAAATATCCTAATGCTTTTTGGATAGCAAAGTACAGTGCAATATGTGGTCCAGGTCAAGTAGGGTGGTTTTCTTGCCAAATCCGGGCCGTGACTCGGTGACATTTGGCAGACGCTTAGGATATCTAAACAACCCAATAAGAGAAACAGGAGGGAAAGCCGGCATTAATGTCCCAAAGTACCGTTTGTAGGCTAAGCGTAGCTAAGAAACTTTGAGCATACAGCCAAAGTACGGCGAAACTCAGTCGCGTCGGCCCTCATACCGCTCTTTCTTCCACCAAATTGATTTCGCTTACTCCGATAGCCTGAAATGTTGGTCATTTTCAGATAAACCAATGACTGGTCAAAGATAGTGGAGGACAGCACTTGTCGCCTTGTGCACTCGTTCTGAACGAGATCGGATTCTCTGAGAAGAACAAAGAAATGAAATGGGAGCAGGAAACATGCCCTGTTGCGCTAACTCTGGCCTGTTCCTGAAGACGGTGAACTCCTTATGAATCGCTTTATTTGATTTTCGTTCCGCCTCTCTCGACCTCGGGCTCAGGCACCCTCATTCATCAATCATCGTGGCGACTGATGTCCCCTGCCGACATTCTTGGTGGTGAGCTTCTTGCCGCTTCTGACGTTGTGAATGACCACAGACAACACCGCCTTTGAGAGTGGAGCATTATCCAATTTCGTAAAAGGTTATTAACTATTACTGGCTTCAAACCACCTCTCCGTCTTGGACCCTATCCCTGATTATCTTTTTCGGAACCTCCTTGCCAGATATTTCTCACTGCCTTATGATATTGTTAATTGCATAAAAAACCTGGCTTTCCGTTTTCGCTTGCTCACACCGTACTGCTTCCACCCGTCTTCTTGCAGCAAAAACCGAATTTTATTGTGCGCTGTAGTTGGGTCATATCCGGCAATCCAAAACCACCTAGACAGTGTCTGTTGGCTACGGTGGAGGCATCTGCAATCGGGTTATGCAAATCGGTCCTGTGCATACAGAAGAGCATGCAGGTCCCGCAGTTACCACGGCCCATCGCCATCAAGTCAACTACCCGTATACAATTACCTTTTCCCGCGCCCGCCATCCCCCTAACGCTGATCAGACGACTGTAATATTGTTTTTTCCCCACCTTAGCCTCGGCAGGACCTTTTCTATATGCCCGCATCTTTCAATTATTTCAATGGCAGTATAAATGAGTAGGTCTGAAGATAATTTGTCGAAAGCAGACGTGTGCAGGCCAAATTGTTTTTGAATTTTTCAATGGGAATTTTCGCAACTTTGATGGCGTCTGGGCATCTCTCCCACACACAGTTCACAAGGACTACCATTGGTGATTATCAAGCCTTGAGCAACATCCACAACGAGCCCTACTCCAACCCGCATCTCCAAGATTTTGCTGATGCTCTATTCGGTAGGCCTTTCGTCTGCAGTACTGACCTGGGGACGACTGTCACTACCACCTTGGAAACCTTGAAGTTCCTGTGGAGGACTTGTCGACTCTGCAACGCCTCCTAAATCTTTCGGAGGTTTGTAGACGGTGTATTCCATTGATTGCCCTTCGTCTACGCCTACATTGACGACCTCATAGCGGCCGGCACTACCACTGAAGAAGACATGGATCATTTCGCAAAGACGTTGGACTGTTTTCAACAATTTTTCGTTGTACGCAACTCATCCAGGTGTATTTCCATCGCCCCTTTTACTCAAATTTCTTGAACACCCTGTCGATTCTACAGATATCCTTCCTCTCCCTCCAAAGCTCGGTTGAGACCAGAAGGAAGTGGTCTTCCCGGGATCAGCCTATGGTTGCCAAACGGTACCTGCCGCTTTCCACAAGCCATGGTACCATATTGCATGATGTTTTTACTTCCGCACGTCACTTCCCTTGTACACCCATCCCTTTGCCGAACTGGCTTTGCTTTCCTCCACAAACTCTTCCCTCCCCTGGAATCAGATCTACGACCAAATCAGCAGCTGAACGGTTCGATTAGCTTGACACCTACAATTAAAGCCTGGGAAATGTAAACTGTTTGGCTGGCTACAAAGTGGATAAGGTCCAGGGGCACGTTGACCAGAAGGAAGCTGAGAATTTCCCTGCGCCATTAAAGTGGCCGTGGTTAACAACCGATTGGGTCTTTATTTTCATTTAGTTTCGATGGGAAACCACCGCTATAGTAGGAATCCCAAATCCTGGAGTGCTGAGCTGAACGCCTTCGGAACATCTTAAATCGCCCTTATCCAGTCCGGGAGAATGCGACCAGCAGACCTTTGCAAGTGGCAGTTAGCGCTGAGAGTGATGCCCCCCAACCATACAGGAGACTGTGGCGACCTTGGTAATGGCTGCAATTAGAATGCCACAAACATCAAGACAAGTCTTGATTGGCAAGGGAAGACGGGAGACACCTGAAGAAGGGATCCATTGTGCACAGAACTCGAGCATGCTCTCTCTCTGGTGGCAACAGCCACTGGCGAAGCCAGGGTGTTTGTTGGCGATGTCTATTCTTGCCTGAAGGGGGAGTGTTTGCAATTTCAGCTACTTCTGCATGTGTCGGGGTTAGATCGAGACCGAGTGTGTCTAGCGTTGTGTCTTGCAGAAGCCCTCAAAGCTAGTCGAGCTGTAGATGCGCTGGATCAATACAGGGGGTTGCATTGGATTCTGGCAGGCGTTATCGGGAATGTGCATCATAACAAATGCCAACATTCGGCGCGCGATAGCAGGTCCACTTGCAGACTCACGTGGCGCCAATTGGGATCCCTGCCGCCCTGGTCAAATGTTTGTTGTGTACAAGAGGGTGTAATGATACGCCTAGGTGCGGGTGCGGCCGTGACCGCCCCCGGCGCCCTCTCCTGCCTCCGGTCTTCCTGACTATGTCGTGACAGTGGGCCCAGGTGGGAGACGCTTCGAAAGTCTACTATCACCATAAACTACTTTACGTAGAGGTCACCGTGCCTTCTCTCGTCCTACTATGGAGCCACCGGTGAACATCATCGGTCACGGCGGTCGAACTGTTGTCTTGCAGTAGCCACAGGTGTGGGATGTTCAATTGGGGAATGAACGACCGTGGTTGTCTTGGCGTACGCGTGTCCGAGCTGATGGCACTTGAGTGGCTTCAGGTCAGTTCGTCAGGGATGAGGTGAAACTGCTTTGCAACGGGAGCCTTTGTAATAAAACTGAATGACATTGAGTTGTTCGATCTTCGAAACAAACAAGGTGATCTGCACAGTGATGACAGGTAACACTAACTCACCTGTTTCATAAGATGTGGGGCCAAGGACACACCAACAACGCGTGTACCATCAAAAATATTCACTTAAATTACACACTGGATCTGGTGACGATGAGTATCTCCACTTATTATGAACAAATAGTAAGTACCCGCCAAAGGTGTTTAGAAGCGAATGAATTACATTTCTAAGGGTTGTCTCAATAAATCCAAGCTTGCGCATGTGGAAACGTTTGCACGTAAGTTACCAGGATAAAAGCTAAACAGCGATGTCGCCCGACTGTATCCCTATCATCGTCTTCTGCGTTGTCAAGGCGTTTGGGCGACTATTTCGACGATCCCGACTTGCAGCTGGTCATTATGTCGTTGGACGTGTGTCTAATCCTTAAACTGGCCATCGATACCGCCGTGCACGGCTATCCGTGCTAGATAGATCTTGTAGTAGGCAGCAAGTCCGTGGACAAGTAGTGGCTTCAGTTAAGCACGTAATGAAGGGTTGAGAGTCGCGGTGCGAACACAATAAGAGAGAGAGAGGAGGCGGGAGGGGGTGGTGTGCAGTGTTAACCTAACGATTTTGACACTAACACCGCTCGTGACCTATGTGCGTGACCGAGGTCCCTGTCCGCTGCAGGCGTGGACACCTTCCCTCCCCCCACAGGGGGATAACTGGTCTTCTAGACTGAAGTATCAACCCTACGGTGGAGTCGAGGCGGCACAAAAGTGGGACATGGTGGCGTGCTTCGCAATATTGTGTCAACACCGGAGGTGACAGATCGGTGAGGGAAATTCCGTATGTTCTTCTCGAGCGAAGGCGATTGTAATATCAATCCACCTTTGTTCGATGGCAACGGTAGGTTGTGTAACCACACTTCGTAACCAGTAACCCCACGCTCGCGTAATGCAGCGATGGTGGTAGTAGGGTTTTTACAGATGGGGCATCACCGAGGAGGGGGAGCGAAATGCATGCATTAAAACTCGAAAATAGGTTGATTTCCGCTGAAATTCTTCTTCCACGCCTACATATAACAACGGGAGTGAGCATGGTAATTGGAAAGGAAACAATAAACAACTCTCAGTAAGTAAAAGGTAATCGAATAATCCGCACTCGCAAATTTGCGACAGCCCAGGGACCAATGGAACGAAAAACCAATAGGAGAGAAGAACGGTAAGTACCAAATATTTCAACTGCGGAAATAAACTGCAAGGCGGCGTAATGCAAACGAGTATTAGAGAAGTTATGAAAATACACCCTAATTAACAAGGGAAAAGTCAAATAGCGTAAACATGAACGCCTGTTTTTATCCTCATAATAAATCTACTGCAAAATAAAAATCCAAGGATAATAAATATTCATGTGTAAAGTTTATGCACAATAGTGAAATGCATTTACGAACAGGATAGGTGATAATGGTTGTTATTTCCTTCTAAAATACAGACAAGCCGTTCCAGGTCGCAGAAAAGTCAAACAACCGTAGCTTTGCATTCTGACTAAAGCGAAGGAAATTTGCAAAGCTATAAACTCGAAGAAGGTGGTCGAATACTGCCAAACAAGGGGACTGCTATCTAGTGTAGCAAAATGCCAACGTGGACGCCAAATGCGCCATCAAGTAATGAGGCCGCATACCGACGGATATGTGTTCCAGTGCGACTGATTTCGAAGGAGGAAAGCCCTAGTGGTTCCGGTGTCGCATCGGGCAATATGAGCCCACTTAGACAGGGTTCAATATCGTCTGCGGTTTGGCCTAGACAGCGTTGGCCTAAAGCAAGCATTGGAAATATCCCGGTCGCATACTGCGGAAGCATATCCGGTGCAACATCTTCCCGAACAGGGGACCTGAAGGGCTCCTTCCTGAACGCAATTTAACGACCATTTTTGTAAATAAACTCAACGGAATTTATCTGTCTTATTACTGGTTATGCGAGAGACTACGCACAAGTATTATTGAAAAACTAAGTAAGCCATGGCGCACGCGTTCGACAACAGGGGCCATTCGGAGATATCGTGGAAGCTGAGCGTTTGTACTCTAACCGAGGCAAAGGAAAAAGAACGCCAGATGACTCTTACAGCACGCGTTGTATGGTGCGTGTCGACATGGCACAAGAAGGTTAAGCTAGTCTTTTTGAAGAAGTAAATAAGTCACGGCTTACACGTCCGACAAAAGATATTGTTTGCAGATACCGAGGAAGCCGAGCGTTTGTGCTCTAACCGAGGCTAAGTAAACCAAAAAGAGGCCGACAATCCTTACAGCACGCAGTGCATCGTGAGTACAGCCATGACACAAAAAGGTGTACCTGTCCTTTTGTAAGAAACGGACTACGGAGAGGGGGACGAAAAACGAAGACAAAATCATACCAAATAATTTATCCCTAAAAAGGTCACACTGAAATAGCTTGGTGCTTGTTGTTATATCAGTGTGGTAGGTAAAACTCAATGGGTGACTTCCTGTAGCTGTGAACTAATAAATAAAACAAGGTCCACTAAATAAATATAGGAGTTATTTATGCATATTAAGCTTAGTGGGGTTACACAACCTTTTCTTACCGATTCAACAAAGCTTTGGTGTAAACGTACTTGCTGGCTTTCTGATTTCCCCTTTTATATGCCTAGCGAAATTAGACTAGCAGTGTTTACTTGAGATGTTTTATAATGAGTGCAATACCCCCTTATAACTAATATAGGTATAATCTCTTGGGTAACATTCCAACTGCATTCCCCGATTATGTATGCCCAAGGGTACCGCGAATCGCGTTATGCGCAAGTTACAGTCACCTGCGAGTCATGGGTACGAGCACGGATGTCACCTAGGCCTTTTTGTAGAGAGGGTTAATTCAAGTGCTCATCAGACTCACACTAGCACAATTTATCGCGTTCTTGGTTAAAACAAGGTGCCGTGCATGTTCCTAACCATATGTAAACTGACCTCACGCGGCGAGGGTGATGATGCGGGATTGGGGCAGAGCGACCGACTAAACAGAAGCCAGTGCTAGTGACTCCAACCAGTTGCAATGGCGACGATCCCCCGCCAGTTCCACCGAGGCTCGTAGTTCCCATGGCCCTGACGAGGAGATAGGAGTTGAGTAGACTATGGGGTAAAGTTCGGGGCGTGCCTTAGCAATGTTATACAAACGGATCTTTCAAATAAAAAAAAGACAAAGCAGTGACACAATCGCGAAATAGGATCGGAAGAGTTCGACGACGATAGCAATTGTTCACTAAAGTGACAGCGTAACCGACAGCTCGGTATCCTCGAGAAAGGTGTGCGTCAAATCAAAATGGAGACCGCAGCTGGGTTTTGTGCGGTATTATATACAAATAATCAAAAATAAACAAAGTACAGGTCCTGATAGTGGATAGCTGCATACAATAAATGGGCCGGCCGAATTCTAATGCCTGATTTCAGACAACAAACTGTACGCTCGGGGCATGGGTCACATGTGCGTACAGCAACGATTTCAAGTAAAGGGGGTGACTAAGTCTCAAGGTCAAAGTCGGGAATTGATAAAACAAACAAATCAAGTTCAGGTGGGAAAGGATAAAATAAATAAGATAGGGGGAACATGCAAATAGGTCATATCTAAGTTCACAGAGGATAGAAGTGAAGAATTTCCAAACTTGTGCGATAGAAGATAGCAGACATCTTGAAGCATGCAACCTGTCCTCTAAACGAATATCCTTCTCACAGAGCTTCCGACAGCTTAATTTGCCCGATACATCCCTATTTCTCCTTAGGCTTCTAGACAAAACTTAGATGACTTTTACTTTACCTGTTCTGCAAAGATGTGCCTCGCTAACAGCAGTTACTGTCCGATTTAAACTTGCAAACCAATCCTGGGTTGCGAGTTAACCCAGAGCTCAGATTCCAGGATAGACGGACACGTGCACCAACTAGTCAGTTTAAGCCAGTTTATTAAGGGAATGAGGCTTTCGCCCTTGAGCTCCCTATTCATATCGATAAACAGAAATAAAGTCATCAGTTACATCAGCAAGTGCGAAAAGTTAAGAAGTTAGCGGTAAGTGTGAGCTAGGCGCCAACTGCCGCCGCTAAAACCATTATTATTATATGTACAGTAGGTTCTCAACAAATGAGCGTCTAGTCTGCACTTAAAGGATTTGACACTTTCGGAAAGAACGACGGCATCAGGGAGTCCATTCCATGCCCCGATGACCCTGTGAGAGAAGGCGTTCCGTCGGACGTCCGAATGAGCCCGCTTCCTTTGCAGTTTGAAGGGATGACCTCGCAGACGGTCAGTCCGGGCCAATTCAAAGAATTCATCAAAGTCTAGGGCACACTCACGGCTTCTGACAATCCTGTAGGTTTGAATGAGATCGCCGCGCAGTTGCCTGTAATTTCGAGGAAACAGATTTAGTTCAGAGTACATGCGTGGAGCAGAAAACCCGTGACGGATTTGTATCTAATCAAAATAAACAAAAACCCCATCTGTAGAAGTCATACTTATCGGCCCCATCCTTAAGTGTTATTAAATCAGCACCTCGGTTTCCTGTTTTTTTTTTGACCACTTAATTTGTGTCTGCTGAAGAAACACAGAGGGGAGAATGAAGATGAAGGTCCGAGTTACAGGTGTATGTTTAAGTGAAGCAAAAGGGTAGTCGAGCACTGGAACATTTTGTTTATTGTTCTGAGATTTCGAAGTCGGGCAGGAGTCCATCGTCAGAGACGGCTTCTTATAATGTTACGTTAAGGAGGCTTGGTACGTTTTGATCCCGAATTTACCCATATCCACAAAAATGGCATCAATGACGCCGAGAACCACGAAGTTATCGGAGAAGTGAACTATCACATAATCTCTGGAGTAAGGAGCGACGACCGAAGTAAGGTCGCTGGAACATGTCCTCGCGATACCCAGACAAAAGTATTCCGGGGGTCTCAGTTTTAATAGGCATCGTCTACTTTTAGCCACCTGTCTTACAAGGACAGAAAGGACACCTGCTGCATCTGTCCCACCCGCTCTCCTCCTCCTCCTCCTCCTTCTCTCCATATGTGAGCGTGGAATGGCAGGTGCCGTGGGTTGCGGTAACCTGAGGTCATATGGGAGGAGAGTTTATGGATAGCTCAGGTTGGCCTGGGGACATCAGATCTCGGTGCAGGAGAGAAGGAGGCTGACACCACCTGTTCGCACAGAGTCCCCACCGCCGTGTTGAGCTGAAAACCCTGTAGTGCACAACGTTCTGCCCTAGTCAGAGGCGCCAAAGTAGATGATTTACAGGCGACCCAAGTCAGGGTCTCCCTTTTTTCATCGTACATGGAAGCGCCGGAGCTCATCTAGGACAGTCCTCACAGATTTTGTTGGGAGAGCAAAACGACGTATGGTTCTTATTCATCCGAGCAAATAAGGTTTTCAGTCTGGTAATAATGCGCTGGTTGTAGAGCCAATTTCGACGGATATCACTTCAAGGGGATCATGCTTTTTCTCTTTAAATAGCGCCATGCGGGTTGGAATATTAGTTTGCTACGAGTTTAAACTACCCAGGTTTTTTCGTTCCAGCATGTTTTGTATCATTTTAAGCGTAGAGGGACGTTTACCTTCGTAATAGCTCCATTATTTTTGCGAATATTCCATTTACTTTTGAAAACTAGGTTGTAAATTCTGGCATTTTTAATTGAAGACTTACAAAATTCGGCTTTTAAGCATCTATTGACCGGGAAGATTCACCTCGAGAATTCTGCTCATTTATGCTTTTCGTAAATAAATCTTTGTACACAGAAACCACAATGAGATACGTAGTGCGGGACTATGGTTGCCACGCGGTCATTGAGGCGCCTAAAAGCATAATGCTTTCCACACTAGTTTAACAGGAATACGAAATTTGAAGACATCAGCGGTCCATTCAGCTGGGTGTAGGTGGGATACGAAACGGTAGGGATACCAGAAAATAAAAGTAGTTCACCTATAACTGTAAGCAAGTAGGCTAATATCGGCTTTCATGATTAATTACGAGGTATTCACGAATATCCGATGTAAACATTCACGTTTTTTAACCGGAAAAGCGCATGACCTCCTCGTTAAGGGTTATTTGAAACTGTAAATGCTCCAGGTCTTACAGCGTATCTCCACTCTAATTCCGCGTTCTTTACTGATACAGTTGAAATAATAAAACGTTAACCCTTGATATTAACTCAGGAGTCAGTTGGATGATCGTCTGTAAACATAGCAGCAAAACTTTCGATAACATGAAAAGCCCTAAACCCACGTACCCTGCGTTTTGGTGACCCCCGGCAGGCTTGCAAGGTTCACTTCAGTTGATGCGCCAAGGTTTGAATGGGTGACGTAAGGTGTTTCACTCGACATCTAGCTCTCACTGGTTAGGATCTCTCAAATAAGTCTTTATCCAACGCACCTAGTACTGGTTTTCCCTCTTGTCTGATGATACAGTTTGTACAGGTAGCTGCTATAGGCTCGAGGTTGACTGTGCTGAACGACATTAACGTCCACTGTGGTAATGCTGAAGTGTTATAGTTCTGTTGACCACACGGTTGTTACAGCACTTCATCACTGTCTGGTAGCCATTGGATCTAGGTCTAGTGCCACCCAAACGGCCCACGTGATGAATGCGTCGGACCAACACGGGGGCCATATCGGATCCTGGCAGGCGTTATCGGAATGTGCACCATAACAAATGCCAATATCCAGGGGTGCGGTTGCAGACCCAGTTGCCGGCAGACGTCGCGCACATTCGGACCCCTGATGCCCGCTCCCCATTGTTGTTATTGTTCATTAAAATCCTGGTCATTTGCTGTGTGAACCAGGACGTGCAAAGTGGAGCTTCAAGGTGCGTGCTTGACCGTGCCATCGAACTGCGCCCTCCCCCGCCTCCGGTCTTCTTGATTCTGTCGTGACACTAGGTCCAGGTGGGGGAGGAGGAGTGCGGTAGACGATACGTAAGTCTATTATCACTATGACCTAGTTCACGCGCAAGTCACCGTGCTTGCTCCCACCTTGCTGTGGAGCACACGGTGGACATCATTGGCGACGAAGGTCGAAATGTCAGGTCGAGATCTCACGTGTTTCACCCAGACTCCTTTGGAGAAGATGTGGTATTTGCCATGGTACCTATTACACAGTGTTTCTGGTTCCCTCATTTGACCTGAGATCATTAGCCAAATAGTGTATGTCATCGGCCTTTTTGTAAGGGCATCGGCTCACCAGCAAGGACTTATGTGTCGCATAAAGTATTTCTTTAGTATGTGATTCGTCTCATCAGTAAATGCCGAAGACCGATCCTCGGTAAATTGCAACGACTGTCTGCGACCAATAGGTCATACTCTTAACTATCAGCGCACTTTTACTCAGCGTACCTGCCTCTTTTCTGTATTCTTGCACTGTACAGAATGAAATCAACCGAGTTAAAATAGTCCTTGCTGGACGATGATGTGATGCATCAACTGTTCCACTGATTTACTTTACCAAGCCATCTACCAAATAAGCGTGCTACCCAACGTCCCGAATTCATCTAAGAAGAGTGGAGAAAACAACATCCCCCTCCTGCCCCCCTAACCCTAGGGGGAAGGAGGCAGGCAGTCGGAAAATACACCACCACCACCACCACCAC
>CACRXP010000023.1:585983-602589 GCA_902702965.1 Spirometra erinaceieuropaei
ACCGCCAGTGCAAAGACTACGGACGGGTTTGCAAAATTCCGTCCCGTCTTCTTGGCATTTTGCCTCCCCGACATGCGTTGTCTCTTTGCCTTGTGGCAGGTCACGCCCCTCCCGCACGTGCCTCAGATTAGTGGCGCGAGGCCTAGACATCCCCCCCTCCCCCGACAGTTCTGTACGGAACTCGCGGTGGGGGGGAGACTTGTATGAACAGCTGTTCCTGACGCATGGACGAAATGTTGTTCCGGATTTCACTTGACATTCGCTGCGCAAGTCTTAGTGTTTTACCTGCCACAAGGATTCCACCTGCTGGTACTGTGAGTAATGCTAGCGAGAAATTCCACACAAACCTGCGTGGACCAATTCCAGAACTGAGAGGCGCGCATGGAGAAAGTTATGCTCCACTGACCAATGCGAATGCGATGCGGACGCTTTTTTATGGACTCAGGGCTGTGCGCTCAGGGTTTGAGAGAACGCGGAATAGTTCATACTTGCAGTTAGTAGGTGCATTACAGCCGCACCGACTTTGACGATTGCTAGGCCCATTCGATTCTACATGTGCGTTTCTTCTGAACTAACGAGGTTTTTTGGCAGGTTGGCGTCGGAGAGGAGAACTGGCTTTCAAGATGTTTTTTTTACGTCTAAATTCTGGGGAGGAGCACTCAATTTATGGACAGCGATCGGGATGCAGGATACGTACGAGAAGTAAGTATCTATATCTCTTCGAAATTACACGAAGTATAACGTGAATCGTTGACAAAAAAAAACTCAATTTGACAGCCGCAATATCCTTCAAACCACATTCGAGCACAACCATATGGGACTGGCACTCGTCCATCCAACCTAGTTGAGGACGGAATACTGGTTCCGCAGGTATGCCTTGGAGTTTCAGGCTACAGCCTTTGCAGGTTGTCGCATGGGGAAGGGGACGAACAATAAGTAATCGGTGTGTTTTCGGAGGCTGACATGGGAGACTGGAAGGCCCGTTTCACGTTTACCTAACTTTCTCGGTCACAGTACTGTAATACCAGAAATTTGGGTCTGGGTTCGGTTGGTTTAAGGTCCTACCCTCTACCCACCTCTCGATTGTCCACTGAATGTCACCATATGACTGCAATCGGGGACTCTGGGCCATAGTAACAGGGCAAAACTGACTGCTCGCATTTAGTGTTGAAATCAGGTCAGATGGATTAATTGCGTCAGTCAAAGCATGCTCTCGCGACACCGTGGTTGATGCCTGGATGTCAAGTTAACTAGACACTGGTTCAGTTATCAAACCTTCCTCCCCTGCTGTCTGATACGGCTGGCGGTCGGTGGCAAATAATCTGAATCTGCCCAGTGCCCAGTGTCTTCGTCAGTAAACGACCGAATGAAAGTGTAACTTCAAACTCGAAGACCTTCGCACTGGCCCCATATCTACTATGGTCAAAAGCCGGTTAACCTGTTGACTGCATGCAATTTTCAAAACCTTATTCCCCTCCCTCGTACAAGGCTCTCCCTAACCCTTTTCAATCTGCACTGGCACTCATTACTCGACTGTACTGATACCGAATTTAATTATCCTTCCGTATTCCCACCTACTACTCGCCCATTCTGGTCTCCTCTGTCTTCTTCAGTAAACGACCGAATGCAAGCGTAGCCTCAAGCTCACGGTCAGTGGTAAATTTGTCTATTCCCCCCACCAGAACCAAAGAAACGACAGGTTTTTTGCAATCGAATACGAATTAGTCCTCACACATCGGGCTAGTGCGTCCATGCAAGGGGCGTCGGCTATCCGGTGACCCGCATATCTTATCCCGTTGCTGAATCGAACCTTGCCTATTATTCACCCCCCACGCCAGACTGCACAACCGGTACCCCAGTTTGGACAAATGTGGTTAGGCAATAACAACAACGGACAAACTTGTGAATCTAACGTTAATAGAGCTCGGGGCTGGCAGGGGTGGGGATTAGAGTTGGCGACGGGACTGGGCAGTTGGGAGGGGGGGGGGCCTGGGCGGAAAGGGGTCGAGTCAGGCGGTACCGGAAACCCCAATGAATCATGACGTAGCAGTTTAACCCCCGCGGCCGTCTAGCGTGCGCGCAAACAAATAAACACCACCGCCGCGTGAGGGGACCTCGAAGCTCTAGATTCTGCCAACGGTGGAGAAGTAGATCGTTGTTGCATTGCTTCGTTTAGGTAGTGATAACACTACCGCTGGGTCGTGTTACAACGCACAAAGAAAAAGTAAACTGGCTCGGACGACAAACGGATTTGGTTACTGTGAGTGGTAGAATACTGTAGTTCTGGCGTGAAGGCGTGAATGCGGGCAGCTGGTTCAGCCTTTACCGCTGTACGTTTGCCTGACGGTGCGTTACACGGAACATTTACTAATTCGCACGATATTAACTTCTAGATAACGTCGGTTTCACGCCCGCTATTCAGCTGTGGCGAGTTATTACCGTATTCCATCAATAGTACCGTATATACACCGAAATCTGTTTTGGCTTATACGCGTGACTAGATTTACCAAGAATTCTACAAAGGGTATAATTTCGTTCTAACAAAGTTTCTAATTATGAGATTATTTAATACCATGAAATGGCCGTTCATAAAACGTCATGTCTCTGCATTTACTTGTAAAGTTAACAATATGGCTCAAATCCACTGCTACATTTTATGAACCCCATATGGTCTTGTTTTAATACCGTAGAGGAATGTATGGTTTTCCGTACGCGTAAAATATACGGCATGTAGTTCGGAAACCCTGAATGAAAGTGTAATGGCAGGTCAGGTTTAAAATTATTCGGGCATTGGAGGCGATTTTGAAAACCGAATTATACCCTTTCTTCGGGTATTAAACTGGAAGAAGACGTGATTTTCTACCGAATGAGTGGACCAATGAATATTTATATGCATTATTTCTATGAAATATAATTAAATATTTAAGGACATCGAAGATCAATGAGAAAAGTGTGTGCTACTTAAGTATTCATTTTTTTTGCAGATTATAGTTTTGGCAGGCAGCCGGAAAGAAGTTCGTTTGAAAGCCGGCATCCTGAGGTAACTGAATTATGATAGAATTATGCTGCATGATTATTATTTTTACAGCTCTAATTAATTAACCCTTTAGAAACGAAAATGCATTTTAGAATTTCGGTCAACATTTAATGAGTTAGTACACCTACTGTATGCTACATCTTGGGGGCACAAGTGTTTGCCATTTAATTCAGTTATTTTGTGCCAGATTGTGCGAAATGCAAGCAAAGAGCCACGTCCTGATCAGTACATACAGTCACTGTGTATATGTACAGAACGGTAGCTGCATTTATACAGACATCGTAGTTACCTGACGTAGATGTGTCCCGCCACATTTGTAGGCCACTAGTGAACATTGCACTAAGTTACAAGTGTACTGCACGCAGTAAAGGAGGAAGCAAAAGATGCGTAAATAGAGTGGCATACTACAAATAAGTGGAGATTAATTAAACTGAATAACCGCGGTAAGTAAAGCTAGTTTCTCGTTTTACGTCCTACTGTTGACCGGAGAAATGACTACTGTTTACAAGCGTCTCGGTCCAACTGTGACGTGGACTGGCTGATACGTCTGCGCTCCTAAACGCAAAAACAAATTTGACCGACACTGGCTGCCATGCTCGGAGCTGACTTACGGACATGGTTTATAAATGCTGTAAAAGAGAATACCCAGACGGGCTTACTAGGGGCCACAAATTAGTTATGGAACAGTTAGGGTTCGTGAAATACTCACAACAATACCAACCGCAGTATAATCATCCTAATTTTATGGTGTTGCAAAACCCGTATACTCGGGAAAATTACAAGTTTGTACACACTAGCCTGCTCGATAGTGATTGAGCATTTTTCAAATAGCCTGTGCAAGCGAACCTCGGAGAATAAGATGTACATTTCCACTGATTTTGCATGTCTGTACAGTAGGTGACGTAACACATGAAGTAAACCTTTAATCGATTGAAAACCATGGCAAAGGGACGCGCACCAATCGCATTACGGAACCCATTTGTCCCGTTGTGCCTTGGGGTCTTCTCTCTCTCTCTTTCTCTCTCTCTCTCTCGAGCCCCGTTATCAGTCGCACAGCGGCGCGTAATACAGGTAGAGTATCATTACCGACAAAGAGAGGGGGGACTGGAATGGCCATTTCTGACTTATTGGCCGTCGTCAGCCGGCCATGCCATTGTAGATACCTGGTCGCAACGGACAGGACAACGAGCCCCTGGCTTAGTGGTTAGGAATTGGGTCCTCAACCAACATGTGGCGGAATCGAGCGGGTGTGGCCGGCTGACGACGGTTAATAAGCCAGAAAGTGTCATTCCAGCCTCCCTTGTCTTTGTCGCTAAAGCTAGCTGGAAACCGGTCCGCATGCATAAACCAGAACGCCAAATTAACAATGAGCGACCTTCAGATGAGTGAAAACATAGAAGTAATAGGAGAGGTAATATGAAGTTTGCGAGGAATAGCCATTTTCTTAACAAAAGCAGAAATGTCGAAACGTGAAATTTCGTTTCAACTGATTAAACTCAATTTTTGTAAGTACAGAAACCCCATCCGTACAAACGACTGAGTAAATAAAAGGGCACCCCGATCATACGTTAGAGGAAGGTGCCCAACAGTCTCATCAATAAAATTCCCGTCATATAAGACGGGTTCCCGTCAAACATTGTGCATGTGAGAAAATGTAGTTCGATTTTTAAAATTATCGAAAATATGCGCTTAATTGGAGCGGTTACTTGAGTATTCGATCTGCAAATGCATTGATGTTGCTCACAGAGAAGCAAGCAGTTTAATGTCAATTACTTCATCCCATCAGTCTTGAGAGTTATTTTTTTATTTGGACACGCATGGGGTCGATGCATATAAATTTGAAAGTTAGAAAGTGAGTACACTTCATGACGGACAGTGTCTTCATCCCTTCAGATACTCAATTTGAAGGCGACGCAACTTGATATAAAACGCGTAGGGCAAATACACCCTCCGTACATTCTTTTCGTAAAGCCGATGGAGTCGACATAGAAATTGAAGCCTAACGGAAAGTTTGTACGCTAATTCAACCGAATAACTTCGTGTGCAGTATACATAAAGAGGTGGTTAGGGCTATGCTCAGTCCAAAGTCCGCATACTACCGTAAAGGACTCGAGTTGGTATTATGTTCCCCACTCTATCAGTTCTGCAACCTCATCTAGATAAGTCACGAGTTTTGGTGCGTCTTGTGCAAGGGTCTTTATTCTGGTCGGGGGGTGAGCAGCGGCCACCGACTCTGTCAACAACATGTGTAAAGCTGAAACATACATGCACAATTTAGACGGAAGCGCAAAGAAGACTTGAAAGGAATTTAGCACAGTTCGTGTATTGTTCTAATTCCACGGATAACAGCATGTATTCTCGTGATGGGATGTTGTCAGGCTGGAACCTGTCGTTGTTTCAGCTGCATCAGGGCAGGCGGATACGCTGTGTCCAGCGAGCGTCGCTAGATATGAATCTGAGGTTGAGATGGCAACGTAAAGCCAAAGCGGCAGACTGTAAGCTTCCCTGACAGTTCCCTCGGTGAGCTATTTGCGCAACTGATGAACCATTAGCAGTCAAATCCAAAAGCCCTCTTCCACCTGTTGCACACCCCAACAATATGCTACGTAGGCTTAAATTTTGGTTAGTAACCAGGTGAGTAAGCACCAGAACTAGTCAGACTGCCATCATTAGCAAAAGGAGGTGGTTTTAATCGGCTTTCGGGAAGGCCAACACTGACTTTCTTTGGGCAGGACGCGGAAATAAGCATCGCCTACGTATTATAGGTGGCCTTGCGCTAAAGTCCAGGGAGTATAATTTGTGTTGAGGCTAGTGATGGGGATAAGGTTAGGAGGGTCAGAGTTAAAATTGGGACACAGATATTCACTCCCCCCAGGAATTTAGCACAAAACCACCATTAATACGGAGCCCACGGATGGATACCTTACCTACGACAGGGCAACGGGCTCGTGGCTCAGTGGTTAGAGACGTGGACTTCTAACAAGCAGGTCGCGAGTTCGAGCCTCGAGTGTGCCACACTTCGGGGTTGGGTATGACTGGCTGACGACGGCTAATAAGCCAGAAATGGCCATTCCAGTCTCCCTTGTCTTTGTCGGTAATATCATTCTGCCTATATCTTACCTATCCAGAATGATCATTTGGCCTAGAAATGACAGACTAAAAACAAGTATGAACAATTTTAACCGCACCTGCTTTTTGTTGACTGAGATAGGGGGAGGTAAGGACTGTGCAAATGGTCATTTACAGTCGCCTACACGACATCTAGACCAGTTTAAGCCTTTTCCATCGGGGTAATAGTTCTCTGCTTATAGTAATAAAGTTAGATCAGTAAACGCAACCCCCTTGCGCCTTTGGAGTATTTGCGACTGCAGTCAACAGGACGTGAGCCTCGTTCACTGGCAAACTGAACTCGGGTCCTAAGCTCGAGCCCCTTCGGTCCGGCCTGATGGTATGGCAGGCAGATAACGGTAACTAAACTACAAATGGTCACACCAACCATCTCTTTTCTCTGTCAATGCCAGATCTCAGTCATTAATTATTCACCATTGTTCACCCCCTGGACATGAACCCAGACCGGAACTTCAGGACAAAGGGACAGCCCTGTCCTGCCTGTCCTACTGCAAGGATAAATCGTTCGACGTCATTTTCATGTGTTCTCCAAATCCTCCTGATGGGTGGGGACACTGTGGAGCATTGGGGTTATTGCCAACACCCCTGGAAGCAGATACAGCAAGCACATATATTCACTACAGGATGGATGAAGTTATGCAGTTTCTGTGACGAGGTGATGAGTCCGATTTCTTTTTCTTCTTCTTCTTCTTCTCTGCGTCCAAACTGAAGTGGCAAATTTTTTTGGGTTTTTTTTACGGTAACAGAGGTTTCTCTTTCGCCCTGATTCACAGTTATGTGCTCTAGAGCGTTCTGACAACAGTGGCGTGATTTGTCTCGGCACCTCTCAGTACGGATATTAAAATTCGGTTCACCGAGTTTGTAACTGACGCGTTCTTGGTCTGCCCAGTTGTTGGTGGCGAACAACGTTTTTGAAATCTTCCCTCGCAAACAACTCAGCCTGGGAAATGTCCTTGTATAAGGGGTCACTTGCAAAAATAGTCAAAAACAGCCGTTAACAATTTAGAAGTACTCGTCTTCTCAGGTTGGTTTCAGCATTTTCACCCAATAGGCTATCTTTGCCCTCTTTTATAGACTTCGGACCATGCGGGTTTGCTCAGCAGGTCCGATCATCTAACAAAACGGTTTCCTCGAGCCTCTGCCATAAATCCAATGGCAAAATCAAAATACCCTCCAATGCGTTTGGCCGATCATGGAAGGAATTTGCTTAATCACAGCCTTTTCTTTTCCTTCTGACCAGTCAGCTGTTGTCAAGATGTGCCACCGTTTTGCAACATCGATGCACAGAAATAGCTTCTCTTGTGATCTCACCTCCACTTAATTCTTTATTGTGGCTTGATAGGTGGCGTACGTAACCGCAAATAATGAATGTTGTTGAGGAAGACTAAGGCTAGACTGATCATTTTCGGCTTACTGGTCTTCATCAGTCTGCTTTAGACAGCCTCAGGTCGTCAGTCGTGATTTGAATCCCTGTCAGTTGGTCCTCATGCCTTCCTATTAAAAACCTCTGCCGGTTTGGTCGTGTGATTTAAAATCGCTGCAGCTGACAGAAGTTAGGGTATATTTTCCCGATCCTGCATTTTGTAAGGAAACAAGAATATTTAGGCAGAGAATGAAAAACACGCATGCAACATTTGGTGAGAGTAGGACAGGGTAAATGATTCACGAAAAAATTTATGCTGTAGACTACTGAAAGATCTGAGCGCTCAAGCAGGCGACGCGGAGCGATGGACCGATCGATGCGTTCCATGCGTCGACTGTTTGTCTCTGTCGACCTCCACAACAAACACTCCAGAAACCTCATCAATTTAGGAAATTGGAATGCATAGACTGGTGAGTCTGGATGAGGGAGATAGTATCCTGCCAGTCATGAAAATCAGTGAACGATACCGATGAATACACGAAATGAGGAGAGGCCATTTTGGGCCTATTAAGCCCTTAAAAACCAGTGACATCGCAGCTCCAGTTGCAGGCATTGCAGACAGTTGTGTAAAATAAAGGCGCAGACAGGAGCTCCTGAAGCCCATGAAGTAACGTCCTGTAACAGTTTCTTGCGGGTACTCTGCGAAAGCAGACCTGCACAACAAAAGGGCTCGACTCTGTGGGGCTTTGGGTATTCAAGTTGAAGGATGAAACAGCGAATTCAAATCTCACACCCTGTTAGACGGATAGGGGGAGACTGGGAGAATAGACGATATTTTGGTTTACTAGCAACAAATAAAATCTATCTACTGCCTTTGAAAACGATAAGAAACTATTTTATGCGTTGAGACATTACACACTGCAGCCGGTACTGGTAGCGGATTTGCCTGCCCTATCATCATACGGGGAGATAGGGCCGACGTTGTAAACTTCTAAAACTAAGTACAGCCACGACAATCCTTAAGGCGATTTCAGTTTGTCAGGTTTTAATTATGGCCTAATTATTACTGTTATTTAGCGATACTGGTCTTCGTAAACAAGCAGCACACTGGAATGTCGAGAAGGAACACGAATTCTTCAAAGGGGATAAAAGTGTCACATCGGTATTTAAGTTAGTTGAGTCGGTCAGTCGAAGTCCTCATCCTTGTGACAACTCTTAAGGGGCTGAAGCGAGTCCACGAAGGATATATGCACCAGCTTCCTTTGACCAAGTTACAGTCGTTGACAGTAAGCCTTCTACTACCGAAAAAGTCACATTCAGTCTGGGAGTTACAATTGTGAGAACAAAATTTAGAATTTGTATAAGTCTTGTTTTGAATTTTCACTGTATCAAATACTTTCAGACAGAATATTCACAATACCAACTAAAGGAAAAAGTTATACAAAATGGTTTTACTGGATAGGCCATTAACACTTTAATCTCGGGTTTTTTTATATGTAGGCAGTAAAAAGGAATTGAACCTGGCCTTGTCGACTTCACTCGAACTTATTCGATACACACATAAAAGGTTGTCGAAATCACGTAAATCTTCTGACCAAACTGTGAAAAACTCGTCGACCTCGATGGGATTCGAACCCACGACAGCAAAATCAAGATTTGAGTGTGGCCAATTCTCTAACAACCTGAGCTGGGAGGTCCAACCGGGAACCGTGAGTTTAACTACATTTGAGTCAAGTTACCTGCCCAACCCACTGTATGGTAAGCTGGCTGACCAAACAGGATTTTCTAAGAAGTCAGCATATAATCCACCAGATAAATACCAAGCTCACTCAGTTACTAGGCGGTTTTGGCAAGTTTTAACCCTTCATCTGAGCCATTCCAAATCTGCCAAAACGCCGGTCAACTAGGCAACTGCCATCGAGTCCATCGTGCCCTCTGAGTATATTAAGAAACAAGTGTTACTTTCGCAGTTTAAGTAAGATGAATTGCCACTCCGGCATACCTACTGCGTGAGCAGTAGATAAGAGGACACCCAAGAGTTTCATCTGTCTACAACTGCTGTAAGTACTGTTCAAAGCATACTTTTGGCAATTAGACAAATAGATTATAGCATATCGTTGCAAAAGATAGTTAAACTACACATCAGGAAAGTGCAAAAGGTGGGTTTGCAATTAAACTACAGACATTATTGTCTACTTTCAAGTCAGGCGCTTGCATAATGTTTCGCGTATATACCTAAATTTAGGCTCTGACGTCCTTCTACAAGAAGGAAAATAACAGGCAATAAATTTTATTGTCCCAGTGATTGTATCTTCTTCTTCTGAGTGAAATTTCATTGGAATCGACTGATTATTCGAGTAGAAACCAATTAATTCGTCTGGTCCTGGGTGGACTATTTTCAACGACAAACTACGGGTGGGTGACTTCGTTTATGCGAAATACGTAGGGAGAAGGACATAGTTGGCTTTTATTTAGTCAGTCAAAGTGTCGTTTTCACCTGACCTACGGAACTGACAGTCAGATAAAAATATCAAAATGTTCGGAATGGGAGGATACAAGAGTTTAGGGATCCGGCATCGTCGTAAACTTTTGGAGCCAAATCGCCGTCTCTTTGAAGGGGTATGCATATGTTACAAGCACATAATGAATACCATCCATGCTGTAATCTTTGCTGCTCTCAGAAGGCAGTTTTCTTCTCGCTGGCGAGACGGGTCGGTCTGAGTCAATCTCAGCATTAACCATCCTAGCTCCTTCTGAGCCCTGTAGCTCATGTTTTGATCCACGTGACAATTTTGGAGCAAACAGTAATCATCATAGAAAGAACACATTGCTAAGGGCAAACTGCCAACAGGGTAATTCGCAGCTTATTGTCCTTTGCCTGACAATTTTGTCTTCGTTTAGCTATATAGAGTGCTTGGGAATTTTTACCGTCTTAGATAAAGACTGGGACATTGATTGGCTTGTACAATCTTTTTCGAATTCCAAAGTCAGATGGTGCAGTCGGCTGTCAGCATCATGTAGGATTGACGATTTTTTTGTTTTTCTGCAGTTATTCGGCACACTCGGACATGCTTACCAAATATGCTAGCTATGGAGATAGTGCTACGCTTTAGGAATTAACATGAGAATATATAAAAAGTCGAAACACAATTTTTTTTGTGTACCCGTCTAGGAAATGAAACGCCGAAATTATCCTCGTCCATTCAAACGGATGTAATGTTTTCCCTTAAAGAATCGGTATACGGACATGCGAGCGAGCTCCAGACCCCTGGCCAACATTTTTTGTGAATTTATTTAATTTCAATGGTAGATAGGCGCTAACTGATCGTTCTTACGGAACTCACTCGTTCCGTTGTGCCTTACGGTCTCTCTCCCAAGCCCAACAAACAGCCGCACAGCAGAATGTTATTACCGACAGAGGCAGACGAGGTTAGGTATGATTGACTGGCGACGGCTAAAAAGCCAGAAATGGCCACTCCAGTCTCCCTTGTCTTTATCGGTAATAACAATTTGTTTATTTAATTTCTCTAATTTTGCATAAGAACAACCTTTCTTATATAAAGGAAAGAGCAAACGTCGAAAACGACGTTTAAATACACGATAAAATGTGGCAGTTTTCTATGGGCGTGATTTGACTTGGTTGGCATGGTGAATCAAGCCTTTCATCATCATCATCATCATCATCATCATCATCATCATCATCATCATCATCATCATCATCATCATCATCATCATCATCATCATCATCATCATCATCATCATCATCATCATCATCATCATCATCATCATCATCATCATCATCATCATCATCATCATCATCACCATCATCATCATCATCAGCAGCAGCAGCAGCAGCAGCAGCATCACCATCATCATCATCCTCGTCATCATCTTCGTCTTCGTAGTCGTCGTCGTCGTCGTCGTTGTCGTCGTCATCGTCATCATTATCCTCATCAACACCTTCTTCTTCTTCTTCTTCTTCTTCTTCTTCTTCTTCTTCTTCTTCTTCATCTTCATCGTCCTACCAGTACTACTACTACTACTACTACTACTACTACTACTACTACTACTACTACTACTACTACTACTGCTACGACTACTACTACTACTGCTACTGCTACTACTACTACTACTACTACTGCTACTACTACTGCTACGACTACTACTACTACTGCTACTGCTACTACTACTACTATTACTACTACTACTGCTACGACTACTACTACTACTACTGCTGCTACTACTACTACTACTACTACTACTACTACTACTACTACTACTGCTACGACGACTACTACTGCTGCTGCTGCTTCTACTACCAGCACCAGTACCATCTCTGCAACAAAATACAAGATTGTTTACCAGTTCCGTCTCACCCAATTGAATTTGGTTTCTGTTTCCTCGGTCCTTCGTATTTTTGAAAGGTTAACGCTACCATCACGACCAGTTGACGAAGAAGTTAGAGCCACTCGAATTCTTTGAGGTTGGTGAATATCGCCTACCGCGCGAAGCCAATGCAGACCATGAGTAGCGAACGGCACGTTATAACGTGACGTCCCAGCAGCCTGTGTGGGTCACTAAGTTTCGTCTAGCTGTCTTCGCGTTTGTTCGCACAACTTAACCATCAAGCACGTTGTATTTGTTACTGTTTTTCATTTTTTGTCGTTTTGTGAAATTTCGCTTCTCTGCTGACAGTTATATTTTAACCTGAATAGTTGGCCTGTCATACAGTCGATTTTTTGATTTGGTGGTTTTTCCTAAAATAAGTAATTTCTTAGTCAATAAATAATACTTTATAAACCAAACCATGCCTTGTTTTGAAGCTCGGTCGTATATTTAACGCAGTATAACTTTCGTGGATGCGGGGTGGCAGTATCGTGCGCTACGGCGACTTAAGTTCACAGTTCGTGACATTTCATCAGATAGGTCACGAACTGTAGGTTATTCAAAATGAGCCAAATTATCCTACTCTGATGCAGCTTCATGGATTTCCTGCCGTGACTAAATGTTCCGGACCGCTGGGATTTAGGAGCAGGGTGGTGGGTGACGACTAAATCTAAACTCGTCACTTGCCCATTCTTACTGGAAGGGAATGAGGACGGAGGATGGATAGCTTCCGCTGGAGATTGCGATAGCTATGCGGTCGTCCGTTCAGAAGGACCCGGGGGACCAATTAATGCTATCTGGTGCACAGTGGGAAGCGAAGACGCCCTGCACTCGTCATTTGGCGGTGAGGCAGTGTTGTGGAGGGGGTTTTCAGACACTTCACTGTTGCTATGCAGCGGCACAGTTTTCAATTTCAGTTTGAGGCAGGCGGATGAGAAGTGACTGATCAATAGCCCACTTGGGCAGGTGTAAAATCAAGGGGTATAACCTTAGAAATTTTCCACCCGGTCATATACTACAAAAGTGTCGTTTGCAGCCATTTGAGAACTAGAATTGGCTCGCAAGAGGTTAAAAAATCTGCTGCGTAATTTCGACGTGGCTGGATATTCGACCTATCGTAAACGTAATTCAGCGTATGCTGATCCACATCCTGCCGGATATACTGCTTAGATCCGATTTTCATACAGGATACGATCGTTATAGTTTAATCTGTCTCTTTTGACATATTCTGTAAATTCATATTGACCCAACTGTGAAAAACTCGGCGCCTCGGTGGGATTCGAACCCACGCATTAAGAGGAAGGCTTTAGCGCAGCCAACGCTCTAACCACCAATGAATTACGCGAGCCTGGTAGTCATCTGGTGGATTCTAGTTGAATTACTAAGGAAATCCTGCTTGGGCAGTCAACTTACTGTATCAGATTTGGTGGATTCCAGACGTTGCAGTAGGTTGGGCGGGTAACTTGACCCAAATGTGATTAAACTCGCGTCGTCCGGCGGGGCCTCGTAGCTCAGGTGGTTAGAGCGTTGGCTGCGCTAAAGCCTTCCCCTTACTGCGTGGGTTCGAATCCCACCAATGCGCCGAGTTTTTCACAGTTGGGTC
Source organism: Spirometra erinaceieuropaei (assembly GCA_902702965.1). Lineage (NCBI taxonomy): Eukaryota > Metazoa > Platyhelminthes > Cestoda > Diphyllobothriidea > Diphyllobothriidae > Spirometra > Spirometra erinaceieuropaei. The sequence goes on from CACRXP010000023.1 coordinate 599,502, forward strand.
AATATGAATTATTCAAAATCTGCCAAAATATCAATGAATATTCTGTAAAACATTTTCTCATTTTCTCTCACAGGTTTGCTGCGTAGACCCATCGGTTTAGTATAGCCTCCTATGAGAAGCCCTCTCATTTAGGGGTTGTTACATTGTGCGGTCAGTTTAAGCTCTTTTCCTGCTTACTGGTGTTATTAAGGAAAGCCTAGCGGCATGTTTTGACACATAACAAGCTTTTAACAGATAGCTTTCAAATGTGTCTTTCAAGAATACGGCGTGGATTCAACAGTCTTACGCACATATATACGCGTCCCATGAATTGTAAAGGAGACGCCTACCTCACATTGAATTTTCCGGTACAAGATCTCACAGCCTTCACATTAATGCGGAACTAAGTATGTCGCAGTGTCGCTCCAACATCTTGAAACATGTTTGCGGATTTATGAAAGGTTTATAGAGCTCTAGCGCGTAAATTTTAACTGTTAACATGAGATCAGAATCGATGATATGATTTACTTTAGCGAGGCATTTGGCGATTTACAGCAAACATAGTGTTATGATCGACTGTTAATGTCGGAGTCTCTTAGACCGGCTTCAACACTCTCTCGACACTACATATTTCAGTTAGAGTGGAGGTTGTGAGTAGGTTTGGGTGGAGTTTCTCCTCTTCTTTGGGACAGAGGCAAATATGAGATCGGTCAGTAGGAAGAAGAGATGACGGATGAAATGGATTCTAGTTAAACCAAGTGCCTTAATAGAAGTTAAAACGTACTCCAACTAAGCAGGGCTGTCGTTAACAAAGAAAGTATTTAAACAAAATTGCTGTGACAAACAATAATCTACAAAGCTGAAACAGGTTATTTGATGAGCACTTGATGGCATTGCGCAGTCTCCCCACTGCGGTCTGCCGAAGCGCTGAATGCCACCAACACGCAGGAAACGCCGGCGCGACGGTAGCATGTCCCTTTTAGCAGGTGTAACGGCTTCAATGCGAAGTTGATCATTACTGTGGTGGCGTGCTGCCCCTCCAGTTGGAGGTGCATTCCTCAGGTCTGCTGTACCAGCGGGCCACCTCTCGCACACGTCAGTCTCCACAGACAACCTATCTCGTGTGGGCGTACCTGCAAGCCTCGCACTAAACAGCCCTTTCTTCCTCATTGAACCGCACAGGCGTCTATCGTTCCCCGTTGCTTATCTACGCCCTCCCTCCTTCCACTTTCCTCTGTGCAGGCTGTATATTCCGCATCACTAAAGGTTGTCTTGTACATCTCCGTCTCCTTGACGTTTGCTTTTGGAACTTGCTATGGTTGAACCTTAAAGACAATACTGGCTTGCCCTCCGGCAATCACCTGCAAATGTGTCACGGCCACTGTTGGGGAAATTAACTTACGGGAAGGGTGATCCAGAGAAACGCCCGCACTTGGTTGGGATGCTGCCTACTGCACATGGTGAACCAAACTGATACGTGACTCCTTGGACGTGAGGGCCAGCTCAATTTTCCTTAAGGAGAGTTAACGGATGCGGAAAAAAATGCGGAAATGATTTTATAGCAGGAGCATCTTCGTGTAGAACTTAAGGATGCCGTCCGAATCATGACCGCCGTCAGGTTTTAAGGGTTTGGCACACAAGTTTGTCGAGGGTGAACAATGCGTGTCTTACTTTAGCGCATACTAGCTCACCCCACTACAGTGTGCCTCCGGAAAATACGCTGCGATTCCGTGCAAGGTAGTTTGTCTTCAACCCCATCAGTTCACAGTAGATCCTCAGCAGAATGTGGCCACAGCGCAGACAGTCCGGCGAACTGACCCCAACCCAGTAATTATTGCTGCCTCCCGACCCCCCCCCCCGCCTCAAGCCCACAACGCCGATTTACGCTAAACCGCTCAGTGAGGAAACAGTAAAATGCGCTCGTTCTATTCGTGCAACCTCTTATGGACCCAAATGTTGCAGGAGCCAAATGTGGTGCGGAACTGAAAGTCAACCTGACGGCGAACTGGCTCACCGAGGAAAATAAAAAGTGACCTGGGCTCGTGGCAGTTGCCGAGGTAACGCCCGGATGATTGAGTTAGGCCAGTCCGGTTGTTAAATGTTTGGCTGGCCCCGCCATCGAGTGCGGCGATGGGCCGGAGGAAGACTGGGAACGGAGAAGGTGTTAAAACGCTCCAAATTCAACCGAGAGTGCTGACTATCCCTGTCGTCTGATCCCTTTAGTCAACAAGCAGGAGGGAAGGACAGACTGGGTTAGGATGGTGGGTGGTCAAAAACGTCGGGAAGAACAGGCATTCCCAACAGGAACAACTTTATTAGATGGCTCCGAACACTAAGACAAGTTTTATGTCCAAGATAGTTTTACAATTCACCCCTTGTTTTGCATCCAGAAACTTTATAATTACTCTAGCTGGTCCTGCTCATCTTAATACCAAATAAAATCCATTGCCAACTGTTAAAAATCGAGGCATGGCTTCTCTACAAGGTTCGGTTACGCTGTCCGGGTCATAAGCGTATGCACAATATGAGCATTGAAAATAAAGTAGGCCGAAGGAGGATGATAAAATCGGTATTGGGGAAAGTAGCCGAAGTTGAAACGGGAAAGGCAACCTGATGTATGACAAGTACGCCGCGAGGGGGAAGAAAGCCTAGAATCCCCGAAAAAGACCTGGCTGACAGGACACGCGGGGCAGCAATACCCCAAACCCGTAACCTAAACCTTAACGTAATTATAAACCTAACGCTAACCCTAAACCTAACACTGAGCCTAACCCTAAACCTAGCACATACCTTAACTCTAGCCCTTAGCCTAACCTTAACCCTAATCCAAAACCTAACCGTAACCCAAACCCAAACCTTAGCCTTAGCCATAACCCTGATCCTAACCTTCACCGTAATCCTAACCCTAACCCTCACACTAACCCTAGCCCCAACCTTAACACTAAACGTAAACTTAAAGCGCAATCCAAACCCTAACTCTAACCGGAACCCTTAGACTAAACATATGTCTGTTCGAGTCGTTTCGCTCCTACTACTACTACTACTACTACTACTACTACTACTACTACTACTACTACTACTACTACTACTACTACTACTACTACTACTA
>CACRXP010000023.1:609630-630028 GCA_902702965.1 Spirometra erinaceieuropaei
AAATATGTGCCTCATTTACGCGGCATGGATTGCTACCTCCGACTTTGGGTCCAACCTTCGCACGACTAACTGATGCTCGTGCACTCAAGTTTGTAGCCATCAACCGATTTGCCCAGCGTAGTTGGACTGAAGTTGGTAAATAACGGCTGACATCTCCGGCTTAATGATAAAGTCTTTCGGGCGCACCACTTGCCGGCGGATTGTTGGTTCAGGCCTGTGGACAGCTCCCATTCTGAGTGGAGCAAGGGACCTAACTACGACTCCTGATGCCCCTTCATATACGAAGTTCTCTGCCAAGATTTCGGTCCCCTTTGTTGCGTTTGGTTCCGTTTACTAAATGCTCGTAGGTAGCCTTTGGCTCTAAAGAGTTCTCGGAGGAGCTCCATCTTGTCCAGCTTGGTGGCGGGCGTGCTGCAACGAGTTTCCACTCGCCAGTATAGCGTGCGTACACAGCTTCGTTTGTGTTGTAGAGTGTGGTTGCTGTTTTAACTGAGTACTAGCAGCGTGTTCGTCGGTTCTCCGTAGAATGACGTCGCCAGTTTGCCGTCCGATTGGCGGCAGACAAGAACATCCAAGAATGGGAGTCTGTTCTCCACTTTAATCGGGAAATGTAGGTCGAAGATGGTTGAGTTCAGTCGTTGTGCTCACGACTTTTAGTCTCTGGAGATGGATAGGCAAAATAACTACTGAAAACCTCGGACTCCCAATAAACCTTTCCCGGTGACCACCTCTCCGTCTTTTGACTTACGGAATTTTCCAATGCTTACGTCAAACACAGGTCTTCCCGATTACAGCCTATCACCATGCTCCCGTAAATCAGAAGTTGCAAAAAGATATAAAACCCTAATAAGGAAGCCCTGTACGGTCAGTTTTGGGAGAGAATGATCAAAAATTTTTCAAAATTACATATTGGGGGGAGAGTTTGGCGTAGGGACTTTCAAATAACTCACGTCTTGGCGGTGAATGGAGAGCGCGAGCGACAGACGATGTGGGCAAACGAGGAAGATAGACAGGGAGGACCGAACATCTCCCCATGCTGGACGACAGTTCGACCGTCGTCGCCGACGATGTCCGCCGTGTGCGCCACAGCAGGGTGGGCGGGGAGACGGTGAGTTAGTTTAAAGTGATAGTAGATTTGCACTGCATCTACCGCATTTTCTCTTCCTCCCCCACCTGGACCTGGTGTCAAGACAGAGTCAAGAAGACCAGAGGCAGGAAAGGACTCAGGTGGTTAACGCGGCGTAAACCCACACCCCATGGTCTATAAAATACATCGATCAGGATTTTATGCCACAAGAGAAAAGTTCGGGCAGGGCGTGGGCGTGCACCTGGGCATGCCGCCACAGCCCCAATGTTGGCATTTGTTATGGGTGCGTATTCCTGATAACGTCTATCGGAAATCGGTCTAGTCCCTGTGTCGGCTCAGCACATCTACCGCGTGGCCCGTTTTAAGCGATGGACCGGTTCTTGCCCGTGCTGAACTAACAAGTGGATGGCCAGCTATTCAGCCTTGGCTATTGTCTGCCAAAGAGATCGTCGCAACTCTTAGCATGAAGGGTTCTTCCCGCCTGATCATCCACATCGAACGAAATACCCCCGAGACATATCCTCCCTCTTACGCTTCCGAGCTTCAAATGTTGGCTGATTGTAAACCTAACCTCAAAACCTCGAAAATGACAATGTACCGTGCAATCTGAAATGACTGGTTTAAGTAAATTTGGATTTGGAAAATCCCGCGATAGTTTTTGCAGGACTAGAACACCCATGCTGAACTAACGAACCAGGATTGGACGTCTGAACGTCTTTTGAGACCGTCGGTTCCCAGAGGGTATACCGGTGTGTACGCGTTGAATTGGAGATCCCATCTACAGCCTCCGCAGGCGGTAGTACAGCGATGAATTAGTAATCGGAAAGTTTTACTAGCAAAGACAAATTGGACTTGAACGGCTATTTCTGGCGCATCCACCGTCTGTAAATCACTCCCAGCACTTCACCGAAATTTGCCCACTGCGTAATTAACCCTTAAAAGTTGGGCTTAATCTTTGCAAAAGTCAATCTTTAGAGCAAGGAAACCGAAGATTTTGTGACAAATCCCTCAGATTCTACAAAGACTTTCTCTATAAATAATAGTTTGATGTATTTCGAAACAGTAGGACATTAGGTTGAATTCGGTCGAGTACCGCTTATCAAAAATCTATTGTATCACGGCCTAGACAGTCTTCGGCAGCATCTCCGTTGGGCGACAGAGAGGATGGAAATGTCAAACTCATCGCATGATAACATCTTTCGCCATAGGCGCGTACATGCTGCGCTCAGACTACGAACACGTTTGAGAAATCGCAGCAGCTGAGGACCTCCTGGTTTATCTTATGCCCTGTGCAAACGCTGCCATTACAGCCGGACAGGAGAGATTGCAAGATAGGAGTCGCAGTGCGCCTTCCCACACGTGCCACTATTTGACAAAACACGCAATGACCTCTAGGCCTCCACCAGGGAGGCCTAGAGGTCAGCTAAAGAAAGGAGTAGGGAATGGGGGGGGGGGTGTGACAGGGCTTTCATGACGCCTTCAAAATGATCGACCGCCTTTCTCTGTAGATGCGCTAGGGCATAAATCACCCTAAGCCATGGAACCTGATCGCTGACGAACGCAAATCTGGGGCAGAGGTCATGGTCGAAATTATGTTTACAAAGCCTCTTTCCCCGCCCGAATAGAGATTCAAAGTGTCCGCAATGGGTTCTTGCACTTTGCGCGGAATCCCTTCCATAATATATTGCAGGGGAATTTTCAGATCGGATAAGGAGTTTATAATAGGTGGCTCCTGAGCTGTCAACAGTACTTGTCTTGTTACTGTGGTCGTGCAGAAAGACTTATAAACAACCCTTTCTCGGTAACCCCCTGGAGGCGCGTATTTAAGTAAATACGACGTCAACAGACGGAAGAGCATGCAAATATTTCTAATACTTAGATGAGTTTTAAGGTACTCCTGCGGATAGGAAGGTCTGAGAATGAGAGGTTTCTCTCAGAGCACTTGAGCAACTGGTGGGCATGAGGCATGCATAAGAAGGTAGAGGCTGAGGTCTCTTTTTAAAATCAGATTTGCTCCAGAAACTTCAGAGAAAGGAGAGAGCAGACGGTGCTGCGAATATCCTGTCCGCTAAAATCCACATTATCGGGATATACGCTGTGTCGTGGGGCGAGGACCCACCATAGTCGATTCGGCTAGATGACCGTTGAGCGACAGTATGCTGAATATGGTAGGCTCTCGGGGACTGAAACGCAACATCATCTAGGCCGGTTAGATCAAGCTTGACCACTGTCGTAGCAAATACTTGTGAGTTGTAAACCGACGGTCCCCAACAGGGGCCTTGATGAACTTGATGGGTACTTCTATTTCAGCTCTCATTAGTGGCCCCTAGGAGCTGTGTTCGGTACGACGACCACAGCCTGGTAACCGTTCTTGGCTGGCGGGCTAAATCAGATGAGGGCGACGGTGTATGCGTCTGCGCACGCGGTAGTCCCCAAATTAATCCTTGTCGTCATTCGCCACCCCCGAACAAAATATCCCACAGAGGGGGCGACATGTAATTCCGTAGGCAGTCCAGGCCCGACGGTAATGTCGGGTAGACCTAACCTATGCAACTAACCTTAACAACATCGAGAACTTCGCAAACTCTCGGTTCCGAGGTCTAGTGCAGCAGAGGCCGAAGGAGATGTAGAACAGCTAACATATCTGTAGTTAAGACGAAACCGAGGAATATGTCGATTGTGGTGAGATGACGAATGTCTTCGAGACCACTACAACAATTCAACATCCGCAAGACAAGAGCCTAAGCCATTGTTCAGTCAGCGCCGGGCATCGACGCAATCCAAATTGAAATTTGCAAATTCGGTGGTCCACAACTCATGCACAGGCTCACGTCACAGTTTCAAGAGATGTGGCTGCAAGGATGCATGCCTCAAGACTTCAAGTATGTCACATAGTGCACACAGCAAGCGCAAAGGGAACTGACAACGCCCTGATAACCACAAACACATCTTTATCTTCCACATCATGGAGAACATCTCCGCCTGAATCGTATTCAATCGTTTGGACACACATCTGGTGCATAGACCGTTACTAGAAACACAGTGCGGATTCCGAAAACAGTGTAGAACTAGGAGCATGTCTCAGCGGTCCGCCGACTACAAACAAAATGCCAGTAAGTGCGAACCAGCCTCTGCATTACCTTTTTTACCTGTCGAGTCCCTTTTACATCGTAAACGGCAATCGGCCCCGGACAGTCGTGCTGGAATTCAAACGTATGGAGCGATTCACCTAAATGGTCACTTAAATGAACGACAGGATAATGATCTGCGTCATGAGCAGTGCGGTAATCTCAAAAGGGTTCATGTTGACAAATGAGGGGAAATGAGACTGGGACTCGCTTTCGTCCTATCTAAACTCATGTTCTGCACCAGGCTGATGCATGCCTACTGAGAGGGACGGCCAGGAGTCAACATCAGCTGCAGAATGGATGGACAACTGCTCAATCACTGACGCCTGAAGGCATATTTGAGAGTCCACAAGGTCAGTGTCCACGACGCCTTATTTGGGAATGACTGCGATCCAAACCCCACAACCGAGACGGACGTGAGACGGAGTACGGACCTGCTCCAAGCTGGGACTGACAGTGGGCACGTCAAAAACAGGGGTCCTGCGTCAACCGGCACCAAGTGATGGCTACAACGAACAGAGGATCGATGCCGAAGGAGCACATCTCACATCAGTGGACATATTCGGGTATATAAGGAGTACAATTTCTAAAAGCGTCAAAACTTACGAGGAAATGGTCCATCCGTTCTCCAAATCCAATCAGGACTTCGTTTGGCTAAAGCGCTTCGTGTGGAACTGCCGCATCTTCCTCCTCAGAACAAAAATGAGGATATATAGAACCGCTGTCCTGACCATGCTCTGCACGGGACGCAAACTTGGACTTCGCATGAAAGTCAATCAATTAAACTAAACTAATTGCACGTCAGTTGTCTCTGGGAATGCTGATTGTAAAATTACAGAAAAGGATGTCAGACATCGAAGTCCTGGAATGAACCGGCGTCCTCAGCAAGCATGCCTTGCTGAGGCATATACGAGTGCGTTGAAGCAGCCACGCCATAAAGATGGATGATGAGCTCATGCACAATCGGTTATTCTATGGCGACGTCGCTGCAGGCGCTGACAGACAAGGTCAACAAAGTGATCAGCACAGGGACATTCTAAAGACCGAACCCGCTTAAAAATCACTCCTGAGACCTGGGAAGGCTTGGCACAGAATCAGTAAGAATGACTCGCTAGCGTAGAGACTGAAGCAGCCATCTTCGAAGTTACTCGAGTAACTGTGGCCAAGGTAAACATAGAGGTACATAAGACCTAGGTTTCGCCAGCTAGCAACAGAAGAATTCACTTTCAACCAGACCCGGCGCAATGTCAACACGATCAAACCGACCTCTCATTTCTCACCTAGACGAGCTCTAGGCCTCATAAATTTAGCCTGTCACATGTATAGCAGGGAACAGGTCATGTCTGACACGCTGTTGCATTCGAAATTGCATACTACGGATCATGAAGCAGACTCATAAAAGATTTTATCTGTTTAGTTGGCCGTTCCCGTTAATGTCAGTGTCTCATATTTTGGAAGTCTAACGTATCGAATGCGTTCCAGTCTAGCTTTCCAACCACACTTGTCGTTTAGTGACTACGGTTAACGAATCAGTTTCGTTAAATCCGAACATACATACAGTTGCACATGCTTGCACAGTAAGTTACCAGGATAAAAGTTAAATACCGTTTTCACCTTACTGTATCCCTATCAGCGTCTTCTGCTTTGTCAAGGCGTCTGGACGACTGTTTAGACGGTCCCGACTTACAGCTGGTCATTATGTCGTTGGACGTGTGTCTAATCCTGAAACTGGCCATCGATACCCCCGTGCACGGCTATCCGTGCTAGCTAGATCTTGTAGTAGGCCTCAAGCCCATGGACAAGCAGTGACTTCAGTTAAGCACGTAATGAAGGGTTGAGAGTCGCGGTGCGAACACAATAAGAGAGAGAAAGCGGGAGGGGAAGGTGTGCAGTGTTAACTTAACGATTTTGACACTAACATCGCTCGTGACCCATGTGCGTGACCGAGGTTCTTGTCCGCTGCAGTCGTGGGCACCCGCCCTCCCCCCACAGGCGGATAACTGGTTTTCCAGATTGAAAAGTGCTCACTACGTCATGGAGTTGAGAACGCACAGCGGAGGGCCATGGCGCCGTGTTTTGCTAAAGCTTGAAGCCATGTGTCCACGCCATGGAACGGAACGAGTGAGTTTCGTAGAAACAATCGGTGAGGACCCCCTACCATTGTATATTCCCGATCGACACCGACAAGACAACGCGCACGTGGCTCAGTGGTTAGAGGCGTGGACTTCTCGCTTACAGGTCGCAAGTTCGAGCCTCGGGTGTTCCACGCTTCGGGGTTGGATATGACTGGCTGACGACGGCTAATAAGCCAGAAGTGGCCTTTCCAGTCTCCCTTGTCGTTGTCGGTGATAACATACTGCCTATATTATGCGCCGCCCTGCGACTGGTGGTTGGGCTCGAGAGAGAGACCGTAAGGCACAACGGAACGAGTGAGTTCCGTAGAAACGATCGGTGGGCGCCTCCCTACCACAGTCTCTTTACTGTGTAATGATGCTACGGATGGGGAAATGCCTGTTATTTTGATCACATTATAATGCGTGACTGGGGTCCTGCTTTACTCAGTGCTCAGTAAACATTATTGAAGTTATATGAGACAGGTAAGTGACTGTGACCCTCCTTTTATTTCTTCCTCCGGTAGGCTCTATCAGGGATTTTACTACGGCCCCCTAGGGACCACTAGGGGTGAAGAGAGTAAATACAGAACTCTACTGCATCCTCACCGAAATCACCGAACGAAAAATCTTGGATGTGCAGGTGTCTATGTCGCTGAACTACGTTAATCTCTAACCAACCGATTCGGACCGCCTTTTAATTCTTTCTGATCTGATTAAGGCATGGTTGACTTAGGCCTAGAAGAATACTCTCAAAGGGGGTTCCTATCTTTGGTAACAATTGGGAGATAGCACCCAAAAAATCTGCCCAACCAAAGTTGCCCGTTTACAGGACAGGTGGTAATAGGGGTTTTACGGGTGGGGCCTTCGATTGCGTGGATAAATATAAATAATACTAAGAAGTTTTTTTCAGAAATAGCTTTTCGAACGATAAAGTTTAACCTCATCACTATATGGCAACAAAAATGTGCGCGGTGTCGGATTTACTTGAAGAGGCAGATAATATGTAGTCGATCCAGCTCGTATTCCCTGCTTAATTGCTTTGTTAAATAGGGGATTGAATGCGGAATGCATTTGGCTAAAGGAAACGTTCTACGTTGTGCTGTTCATGACCCTATGCATTCATATCCTCGCTTTCAAAACTGCACGTTAAATAAATACAGAGGACGTGATTGAAAACATCGCCGCACTTGACCTCGACGAGAGTTGCCATTTTGTGAAATTGTTTGGCTGATGACACCGTCTGTCTAGGATTGTATGCTTTTAAAGTTTTCCGGCCCTCAGTAAAATACCCTTATTTTATTCCTTTCATCAGCCTGTGGACGAACACTCATGTAGTCCTCCGGCATATTCTCATCGGTAACGGAATTTTTTGGGTGCCATCTCCCAATTGTTACCCTATCTTTTTCTTTTTTTTTCAGCGTCTTCATCCGAGCTCTTTTGCTTAAGAGGAACAGGCCAAAGGAGAGGTTGTAATAACACATAACAGGCACATAACTACCCACAAAACTAAAGTTGCAAAATGTTATCGGGATAGAGCTTGACAGTAATTTAAAACCAATCTGGACATATCATTGCTTTGTACCGGTCGCCAATACACTCATACCGTTGTCCAGAGGTAACCGTCTCGTTGAAGTAGGCAAAAATGTTTCTTGTGGCTTATGAGCACTATGTAGGTCGGGGTTCAGATTAGGCACCACGACATTCCGAGGTTACAGCCACTTTTAAGACATAGGATATTGGAAAGCTTTGATTTTTTCCTCTTCAAATGTCCACCTGAAATGGATGACTTATTTTTAAGCAGAGGGCTATGAGTATGACAGTAGACTAGGTACCCCCTGTATTACAGGTGGCCTTGCGCTAAATTCCGGGGGGTTAGGGTTAAGACATGCGAATAGGTGTTCCTTGACATTGGGCGTTTTGAAGTCCAGCACTCTAACCAATCAGACAGGGGTTCATTGTTCCATCGGTCGCTACTTGGAACATTAACTATCGTCGGGAGTGCCTTCACCGATCAAGCTTCGGGACGTGTTCGTCCCGCGTCTTCTTTTGGGCTCAATCTGGAGTCCTCGCAGACAGTCACATAACAATCAGTAGTATACGCAGGCATGATAGCGGAGTCATCGCTCAGGTTCGAATTCCAGGTTATCAAAACCTGACTGGCGACGCCTAATTAGCCAGACTTGGCCATCCCCTATTTCTCTATCTTTGTCGGTACTCCGTCCTGCGTATATTACCGGTTGCTGGGCGACTGCCTGCGATGGATTCATTTTGAACCCCAGGGCACAATGACGCAGGCACACCCCGTAACCTGATCGGTGAAAGCATTTCCCACGATAAGCAATGCCACCAATTTAGCGTTATGTACGAGCTATAGGTACGTGTGTGGGCGTCACTGGGCCTCTCTTGTCGTCTAAAGTTATTCAAGTACCCATCAAATTCCCACCCATGCCTCGTCGTTTCCGTCCGTGGTTAAGGTATTGCACAGTGCATGCTGCACTGTTACTAGGACGTTCACACCCTATGGCGGCGGGATTGACGGAAGTGGACGTGGCATGGATCAGACAAGGCCCATTGCTGCCGCCTGAGATCAATCGCCTTGGTTACCACTCAGCGAGGGTTCAGATCCACCTTGTAGTTCCCACGCTCATTGTAGCGGGAGTGACTGTTGACAACGATGGCCTGATGTAGGAGCAAGTCTAGGCAAACTTAGATAAACGACCACAGCTGACAGGGAAACAAGAGATAGAAAATGCAATCAAGAGCCTTGGTCGAAAAATTAGAGGTTATAGGACATACAATGGGTGGCAGATTTCGTGCAATACGCCAAAACTTGCGCGAAACCTCTTGAAGCGCGAATTCGTTCGTCCTGAGCCGTCGAGGACCGTATTTAACAAACAGACGCCGAAAGTAAGGCAAATTATTATTGGAAAGAATGCCCTCTATCCCTCGCGTTAATTCACCAAACAAGATAAAAACATGTGATTAACCGGCCAATTGACTTTAAGCCCTCACGTTTCAGAAGTTTATTGCCCAATGTAGTTGAAACGGCCCACTAAAATGACATCATAAATCATGCGATGCGCATTTTAACCCAATATTTCTCCAAAAATGACAATTTTTATCCCCTTGATGGAAGGTTTCCCTTTCTGACCCTTGCAATGAACTCCCGGGAAAAAGTTTCATCCTTTGTGAAAACATCATTAACCGTTGGTTGAGGACCTGTAGAAGGGGAGGGGACCACGCAACCGCCTTCATCAGAATTCCCAATAGCAACCAAATTCAACCACCAGAGGAGAGTTTTACGCAAATGGATGACCCTGTGCTTTTGCGCGCTGTCATTGCAGTAACGGAAAGTATGGTCTGTAAGGAGAGCTGGCGAAGGACCCATTCTGTTCAGGTTGGTAGCGGAAAACCCCGCTGACCTCACTCTAGAGTCTCGTTAGTTTGTCACCACGTTTACCTATTATCCGAAAGCTTTTTTGTTTAAATTGTTGAAGAGTAACATAGGAGGCTTTTGGAGACGGTTTCATCGGCGAGGGCGAAGAGAGTTGGGGGGGGGGGGAGAGGTATCAAATTACGTCACGGAATGTTTTCAGCACGTCGAGTGTGACATTATCATCCATGTACTAAAAGTCCCCAACAAAGTACTATGCACTCCAGACCACCGTAGTCGAGACCCTGACTGAGGTCAGATTGGAGATTGTTTTTCAGGTGGCGGGGATTGGGTGGCAGCACCGGCAGTTGGTGTAGGAGTGCAAGTGGACATCACCTGTTTGGCACTTCGTGAACCATCTGTAGCTCGTACAACGACGCCGACCCACAGTAAATCCGCGTAGTGGAAGCAGGTCTGCCCCAGTCAGATAACATCCTACTTTGGTGCGCCGTTTAAGAACTCCCCGGGAGATATTTTACTCAGGACTCTAGGTACCGACAGTCCTCCTTTTCTATAGGAATAGACACATCTTAATTGCCATTATAAAGATAAACAAATTAATTTAACGTTTTTATTGAACATTTTAGAAAGCATCTGTCACTGTTCTTTTAAAGTTAATACGCAGTATGCTTCCTTTTTTATAGCTACTGATAAATGAACTCAAAACTCTTCTGAAGTGTAGATTTCCAGCCCGTGCTCTAGAGGGAATCCCACTACGTGAAGGGTTCTCATAGACTTTCTATTTCATAAATACACCCTAAATCGTTAAGGCTCATATCAAGATAATGTGAAAACTATAGCTGCGCCCTGGGCAGCTGAGACCTCAGAGCTTTATGTAGTTGGGTGTCAGTGATCTATGGGACACTGGAAAGAAACTAAATGTTCCACTCTAACAGTACCATGTTGAATCTTCACGCGAATTTAGCGGCACAAGGAACTAAAACCCACACTAAGATAAAACCAAAGGAAAGGATGTGGAGATTAACTTCTCCGTTTAGTGTCCGCGGTGTGCTGAGACAGCGACTATGCTGTTACTATGGTATCACCTTACCCTATAGTTATCCCAGTCTCCTTTGCTTTTGTCATGTGATAGTACTGAATTCTGGAAGTCATAATATGCGTACTAGTTACTCTTTGCAATACGCAACCTGCAAAGTTTCAAATGCTTGTTTGAACCATTCGTAGCTGGCTTCTGCACCGGTGCATCCAACACTGGTTGCTACTGTGCGTTATAAAAGGCGCTTGGACTGCCTTGCAGCTATCCTCCCAGCGGTAGATTACGTCAGTTTCCCATCGTTGCATCACGGGACACTGTTACAGATGAACTATCGTCTTCATATATCTTGATGATAGCCACCACCCAGTCTTTCTTGGTCCCCTCGCATCGGGGCTGGAAAAATGGTGTGTAAATCAAACATTTAATCTCGCTTTTTACAACTCAACCTGCTGATTTATGCGATCTTCCTTTTATTACTCTCCTGCAATGTACTTATGAGTTAACAAGCAATTGCTGTACACCTAAACACATGAGACTATCCACCTCACTCTCTCTTCCCTCCCCCATGCAACAACGGATCGTCTGAACGTCCCTGTCGACTGGTGATGCTTTTGAGTCTTTTAAGGGATTCATTTCAACGACAACACTTGGAGAGTGGAACCAAGTGCTTTGGTTGAACTGCCGTTAGCCCGTGCCTACACACCAAGAGAATTCGGCAAACTCTTTAGGAATTTTAAAAATCGCCAACTTCCAGACTTCCTTGTCTTTATCTTAAGTCTACAAGCAAGACTAAGTAAAGACGTCCATTTTCCCACCGACATTTATTTGATAAAAGGAGTCTCCATGCCTGGACCGTGTATGACAAACAGGGTCGGATGGAGTCTGCACTCAAGTGCGAAGGTGCCTTTCTCTTTCTTTAGCAGGTAACATATTGGTCTGGACTAATTTCTATGGGAATTCACGCACGCAGCACGCACTTTACTTATTTATGCGACGCCTGCATCCATGAAACAGTCGAGTCGGCCGAATTAGTTTATTCCGTCAGGTATTCTGGTGTGTGACAAAGTGGTGCACAGTTGATTAGCCTGACCTCTCAACGGAATCTAGCCGGTGGATATGAGGCGTTGCCATTTATACCGCGATCTAGCAATCCGAAGAGGGACATGGTCCGACGGAGACGTAGGCCTAACACCAGCCTACTTCACCCCTTGCACACTTCTGGTGGCTTTAGGGTCCAGTGACAACACTGTGCCGTATTCACACTCTCGGCCAATTATCACCAAATTGAAGGACATCCAACCCCTCATTTTAACCCCCACCACCCCATACAGCCCAGCCCTCATTGACTTTGGCAACATCACGCCCACTCGCGCGGCGGGTTCAACCCTGAAGTCCGCGTCAAGAAGAGCCTTTCGCGCCAACAGATTTCATCAATCGCTCTGATGCCACTTCGTTCCCCTTTCCTGTCCTAAAGACCTACGGAATATAGCAGCAGGGCACTCACTTTTGGAGCGTGCATACCACAATCGATACTATGGAGCCACTGGCGGCCGGCGCTCCGGATTAGGCTTCGGTTACTGAGACAAGGCTTGAATGGATCACACTGCCGTCGGATGTTAACCCTGGACGGCTAGCTCTGATTATTTCCCATCAGCAAAACCGGTCTTAAGCTCAGCCCACTTGGTGTTAGTTTCCCTTTGTGTCCGATGACGAAACCTGTGCCGGCGCACCTTTTGGTGTTTTGGCTTCGATGGTGGTCGTGAAGTTCATGCTTTGAGCTGCACTCGCGTTCATACTGGAGTGCGTGCCGTCTCAATTGAGTTATTGGGTGTATTGTTGGGGGTCCTCTTCGTTCCCAGGCAGCAGCTGCTCCGCTCAGACTCCATGGGAAAAGGTCAAACCTGCGTGGTGGTGGTGGCTTTGATAGACTTTGATTATTTTAAGAGGCTGACTTTCACTCGCTCAACCGATGACTGCTTGCAAGGTTACAGCTGTAGGGGGACTTCATAATCCTTCATGTGCGTGACATCTATCCATCAGGTCTGAGCTTTCACGATCATGATTTCGGTAAATGGGGTCTCTGTCCTGTGAACAACTGGATTGTGACTCGAGCCTGGGCGCCTAGCAGTAGCCTCCTGGAAACTCCTCTCCTTTATAAATGGACTACGGGTCGTAAATATGTGATCCGGACGTTTTTCTAACCCGGGCTTTCCATGATTCGGTTTATCCACCGTCTAAATATCACTCATGAATGTGATTAACTCGTTCCTTTTCGGCACACCTGCCTGCCAAGGGATGAAATGACGTAAGCCCGAGTTCGCTTTCAGAACGAGCCTGTGAGGTTTCATTAGTCCTACATGCTAACCCTTTTTTCTGCTGTCTACCAAACAAATAATCCCCACTTCACCCACTTTAACAAATTCCTCTAGTAGAATTCCCAAAGTAGGACGAACAATATCGCCCTGTCTTCTCCCATCCCTTATTCTTTTCTGGCATGAGATTACTGCTTCTAAAAGCACTGGTCGTCGGAAAGTTTGAACAGAGTGTAGAACACAGTCTTCCGATCGTCTAAAAACCGGGACTAGTCGTGGGTCACCGGACAGTGTTTGCTCCGGTTTTTGGAGAGAAGGTTCACTGTAGTATGGGAATCCGAAGACGGACATTTCCACCCACTTCTCTAAGAACGTCAGTTCAGGTTTTCAGGACTGTGTCTTTTGCCGACTGAATTTTACTAGCTGTGGGAGTATTTGTCATATCGAAATACCGTAATGGCTTGTGACGTTCTGTAGATAGTTGAGTTGCCAGGTATCCCCCAAGCCATGCCTCAGTATATTACTACTGCATGAGCTGCTGGTGCTTCCGCATCCGACCAGACAACTTGCCTTCGCTGTAGACAGTTCCATTGTCCATGCCGCGTAGCCAACAGACGGGCAGACATGCCCGTCCCGTTTTCCTAGTTCCCCCTGCCCAACATGGGCTGTCCGTTTTATTGTAATAGGCATACGCGTCACGGATTACTGGCATTAGGGCCCATCCTCTCCCTCGGAAAACGCGTCGCACGTGCTTTGCCGTGTACCTAACTAGACTTGGAGGGACAACTGTTTCAGGTGCTTGGGCAAACTGCCGCCTCTTACCCGCCCTTCCAGTCACACCGATTCCACCTGCTAGTCCGATAGACAAGGCTCACGGGCAATCCCGCCAAAACGGGATTGACTAACGTGCGAATGAGGAGGAGCCGGTGTGGGGCAGTCAACCTCACAGACCGGTGCGCACGCGAGCCTTAAGGCGCAGGATGTTGCAGTCTTCGCAAGTAGCACAGTAGCTAAAACTGCATCATCTTCGACTATTACTAGCGCTGCTCCATTATTAGTCTGCATTTTTTCCAGTCAAACGGTATGACCATTGTGATGACAAGTTTTATCTCCCTTTTCGGATTTCGGCCTCATTCCACGCTAGAACTCGTGTCAGGGATGATATAGCTGATGGTTAATGCGTCGAAGTACGGTAGGGGATATGAGAGAAACCATATCGGGCTGGCTAAAATGATCTCACAGTAACTAGTGCAGATTGGAAGGGGATGGTAAACATCATAAAAAATTTGATTGGCAAATTCTTCGACAATTGTAAATAAGGGGAAAAAGACACACTTGCAGCAGACACGAACACTGAAGGGCATGTCTTATAACGAGTATAATCTTCTTTAGTACAAGAGGAGGAATTACAAGAGAAAAGTAAAAGATATGAGAAAAGATGTAAACATCCATACACTGGCAGATTAATGACAGAGTGGTATGGTAGGAACGTAAGCGTCAGATATAGCAAAAAATTGCGAATTTTGTTAGAAGTGGAGTTGATATGAACAAATAGGGGGAAACTGGAAGATGGGACAACACCCAGGTATCGAAAAGAAAATACCTCATTGGGGAGAATTCTAGAGGATTTAAGAGTGGGAGGTGGTCGCATGGAACTGACTGCTGACTACTGAGAAGAAGACCGTTGTCAGGCGGCCATGCTGATGCATCACTTAAACTCACCTTAAGAAGTTTTAGATCAGCCTCCTTTTTGATAAAATGACCAACATCCATGTAGTCAGCATACGTAACGTTTTGGCAGTCTCTGGGCAATCTTAGATTACCGGCGTGAATCGAAAAGAGATGCGGGGACAAAATGGACCCTGAAACTCACCACATCTCGGACTGCCAGAGTGGATAAATCAAGTATGGAAAGAAAAAAATAAGCAGGTAACTTGAAGAAAATCCTGTTGAGAAACCGCATTCGGATGAACTATGAACAGCATTAATGGCAGACGAGTAAGTCAGATATGCACATGCATACGCACGATAGCTTTTTTCTAAGCCTCTTAGAGCCGAGTAGACTACGAAAGGAATGGCACCTGAGGCAATGCGCCCGACTTTATATGTAAATTATAGGGATTCTGAGAAAGTGGAAGGGGATGTTACGATGAAATTTAAATCAACTCTTTCAGTCAGCTTTTGAATGCGGATGAACAGGCAAGTGAACGGAAGAAACTGGAAGTTTAAGGATGGGGATGCTCCTAATGGTACGCCGGACATTGCACAGTTTGGACTCCCTAAAATACTCCCCATTAAGCTGATCTGAAAGGAGTGGTATCTGAGTATAACTGGAAGCAAGATAAAGCGGTGAGAAACTATCGCATCCGGTAACCGCTGAACCACTAACTCTACAACTAGTGGCGTTGTTTCTGAGGTCCATCTTGAAATAAAATGCAGATACGGCTCCGCAACAAACAAAGTTAGGGAAATGAAGGCGCCCATATTTGCATTCCGTCTGCAGCCGCTGCAGCATCCTCTGCAGCACCAGGCTGAGGATTTTAAGAACTGTTGTCCTGACTACGCCCCTGTGAGGGACTCAGACCTGGACTGCGTGTGAAAGGCAAACAGGGAAACTAAACCACCTTCACCCCACTTGCCTATCCAGACTATTGAAGGTGAAGCGACAGGAAAGAATCCCACTCGCAGGAGTCCTGGCAGGAACCGACGTTGTCAGCATTCGTTTCAAACTGAGGGGCAGATGCAGGTGCGTTGTAGCGGCCAAGTCGTGAGGGCTGGATAGCAAACGTCTGCCCAAGTAGCTGTTATATTGCGACGTCGTCATGGGTGCTGCAGACAAGGCGGTCAAAAACGTTAATAGGGGCACGCTTAGAGGACCTCACTGACCTTCAATCCAATCGTAAGATTTTGGAGGACACCGTTCAAGGTGGACAGGCGTGTCGTACCGTCGCAAAGGCTGAATTATCCGTCTTCAAAGCCAAGCGGATGGCGGCGGTCAAAATGGAGATGGCGATTCATAAGAATCAAGTGTCGCAAATTAGCAACTCCTACGGTCGTTTTCACAATGTCAACAGACATTCTGTGCACGAATTGACCTCGTCGAACATCTGCGGACCCAGTGCCATAGTGATGGGACCAACTCGTTTCACTACAAAAAACACCGCAACATCAAGCATCACCATGAACACCAGTATTACCATCCTTCCATCCTGCTAGTCATCGCCGCCATGGCACCTTCCACCAGCAATGTGGACTCACTTTCAATCTGATCCAACTGCGATCGTGCTCCCCGAATCTTGTATCGGCCCGGTCAGCCACCTACGAATCCACTGCACTGCGACCAGCATATCAGGGTCAGAAGCTGCAACATGCCTGCGTCACTCGTGTCTCACCGACCCATCCTCACAGATGACATTCGACCGTGCCCGCATCCATGAAAATACTCGGTAAGGAGACGCAATGCTAGCCCGTTCGCAACAATTCTCCCTGCCAGCATACAAAAACACCCCCTAGGTTACAAGTAAACTCCACATCTTGAACATTCTTTATACCTGTGTTTCAACAGCGCATAATAAAAAAATCATGTTAAATGCATGCGTCGATATATACCAACGTCGCATGTAATAACGCGCACATCTCACTCACGTGAGAAGCGTACAATTGATTATGGCCTGGTTCACATGTACTACTGTGGTACGTCTAGGCGGGCTGTTTATTTTTGTCAGACAACGTGCCCAAGCTTATAATCCCGTCGGCGTAACTCAGACAGATTTTCGGTATATGAGAGAGGTCAGCGTGTGGCCGTTACTAGGGAATGTATATGGCTACAAATTAGTGCCTCCCCTCATAATAACAAATCCGATGTTTTCGAATCTATCACGGCGCGTCAAAATTACGGGCCTGGGAGGTTGCCAACTGATGTGCTAACTCGGTCCCTTTCAAGACTGAAGATCTGGCCGAAATTGCTGCTTCTCGATCTGACTTTCACGTAGGCCAGATCGGGGTCTCGCAAATTTAGCCGGCTGCATGCGTAGTAGGAACCAGGTCGTGTATGGCAGGCGTAGGTATGTGGTTAGCTCAGTCAGACACTGTCACATGATCACCTTCAGTTGTCTCGACGTTGTCCTGTCACCAACGCATGCTGAGTTTGGTAGGCGAGGTTTGCGCAGCGAGATTCTGATTCGCTTTAAGCAAGTTCACGCGTAATCCACCGTTCCTGATACGACCTCCTGGGGCAGAGGTGTACATGATCACTTGCGACGGTCGAATTGTTACTTAGGTGACGCAAACTAGCCTGTGTTGCTCAGGAACCTCGCTGGCAAGTGCGGTAATTGACTGTTGCCTTAACATGGGGGAGAGAAATACGGTAGACTGAATCAGCCTCCTTTGTTGTACTCTCGAAATACAATGCGTCACTTCTCCCCCCTTCTAATTCTGCCCAATACAGTTCCCTGGATGGCGTCGGGCTCGCACATACGCATTCCATATGGGGCACCGGAAGGCTATAAATAACTGACTGCAGTTTGACAGGCCAATTACTCATTCTAACTGCGTCCGGCCATAAGGACTTCGAAGAAATTCCAAAAGGTTACAACTCATGTGTTGTTTGGACAACGAAACATGGATTAGATGGAAAGAGTAGGTGTCCGACAGCAGTAATTCCATAAAACTTTGTGAACATTCTCGGTTACCTCGACGCTGCGCTCCATCTACTAAAGAAGGACGAAGGTTCGTGAAAAAAAGCGGGATTATCGGTCCAGCGGGCAGCAAAGTTTGATGTAGACAGTGGGTAGTTGGCGTCTACCAGGTGCAATCAGGTTGTAAAAAGCAAGTAGGCTGATGACAGTTGTCGAGTTCAGATCCTGTCTGGAAAAATGCCCTATGAATAATGAAGCGGTGGGGGAGGAATGCCGTCTTAATAAAAATCAAAGAACGATTCGGCCGTTGGTAGGAGGTCATCCCTAGAACATCGTTCCCTGAGAATTAGCGAAATTCTCCATCAGAACCAAAATTGACTGGGAACAATGTGAACGCTGGTCAGGTTCGAACTGCGACCTATTACGTTTCTGGTGAAGATTTACCCTGGCACACAGAAGGAATTGAGGAATCTCTACACTTCCATGCGGATTCTCGCAAAGTTTAGGCAGTATGCGATTCGCACGCAGTTACTTTCGACGAAAGGTATCCTCTTGACGAAACGGACGGTTACTATTTCGAAAACTCTGAAAATCCGAAATTCGAAACGGTTCCGTAAAAACATGAGCTGAACTCTCTCAGAACGGAATCTTTCCCAATTTCCTGTACTTTTAACTGCGTGGTCGGCACCCGCAACCATCTTGGCTTACAAGTTAGGAAAACGCACCCAATTTCCTATTGTACAAGAAGGTCTGCTCTGTTAGTGGCGCATACTCAGATAAAGATGGAACATTCTTGAAGTCGTCTGCCTCTTTTAGCCAAGCTAAAGATCAGGTTGAATTCCCTTTCGTATGATTTCGCGTACACAGTATTTGATTATCACCTGGGCACTTGCACTGGATAATCTGTCGCACGCGTCCAACTGGCTGATTTTATCAGCTGCTGAGATTCATGCATGGGGCAGTGCGTAATCGATAGGGGTGATCAGCCCACGAGTACTGCTATAAGCATTGCGGCTAACGTCATAATGCTACCCTGTGATTTTTAAAAACCGATCAGACTCCGCTGGATACACAGAAAGACAGCCGGTGTCAATAGAATAAACGTAAACTTGCGGCCACCCTAGGTGGTTCACTTTCCGACCCACTTCACTGTTGTTTGGCATGTTTTCTTGGCACTGGGTTCCAGTAACTATACTGCGTCGTACTCATTTTCTCATTCACTTATCCCCAATTCAACGGGTCCGTAGACAACTTCAGGTCCCTATCACATGCAACTTAGCCTCGCAACCTCAAGCATCCTCACATTCTAACGTACGGAGGGGGTTAAACTCTGGAAGGGCGTGAGTTAAAATCAATTTAAATTTTCACATCAAGCTAGGCAGTAAATGGGTCAAGAGAGAGAAGCTGTGAGCCATACCCAGCAATACTGGCGACTCTTGCCTTCACAAAATACCTCCGTTCTGCGGTTTCAAGAGTATGTCGGATGGCAGGCCACTGCCCTATGCTTTCAATCCCCTCCCAGTCATCTCTGGATCAGTAAGCTTCCGCCCGGTACTAGCTGATTTACAAGGCCCTCCACCCGCCATCTAAGAGGAAGGAGGCGGAGTATTACTACTACTACTACTACTACTACTACTACTACTACTACTACTACTACTACTACTACTACTACTACTACTACTACTACTACTACTACTACTACTACTACTACTACTACTACGGAGAGAAAAACTTGACTACTACTACTACTACTACTACTACTACTACTACGGAGAGAAAAACTTGACAATCTACAAAGACCGGATTGTCAAACGACATTCCGCTCCCCTCTGGTTCAAGCCGATCCGAATGACTGCACAGCTACCCCAGTAGCCCGTGTCGGGTTTGAAAACAAATCTCGCATGAACTCGAAACTCATATTCATGTATACCAACGCGCAAAGTGTACTTTCTAAACTGGACGAACTCCGTATCCATACCTACGACCTCCATCCAGATGTTATCTCAATAACAGAAACATGGTTGTCCAAACAGGTTGATGATAGAGAGCTCATGCTCCCTGGATTTCAACTGTTCCGCCGAGACAGAGAAAACAGAAGGGGTGGAGGCATAATAACATTTGTTAAGAACGGCTTGCACGCTTCAGAAAAAACTGCCCAACTGACTTGTAGTACCGAAGCATTATGGCTGACCATAAGGGCACCGGGCTCTCAAAGTCTCGATATCTTGACAGTATATCGTCCCCCGAGAAATGACCCTGACGCTGATGCCCAACTGCTGGAGGAGCTCAGATTATTTGCAACGCGGCCGACCACTCTCATCGTTGGAGATTTTAATGCACCTCACATCGACTGGAGCTCGGCCTCAGCCGACTGCTCTGAAGCAGCATTTGACCAGCAGCTACTGCGTACCTCCGACAACCTGCTTCTTACACAACACGTAATGTTTCCAACTAGAGTTCGAGAGGGCCAACAGATGAACTGCCTCGATCTTGTGTTCACCAAGTCGTCTGACAACATCGACGTTGTGAATTGCCTCCCCCCGTTGGGTCAGAGTGACCATGTAGTTCTCATGTGGGAATACACATTATTCTCCCTTCCTGCACAACCGCTCGATTCCCGACCCAATATTTGGCGCGGCGATTTCGAACAGATGAAAAAGGATCTTAGTCCTATCGACTGGGCATCCACT
>CACRXP010000023.1:650871-685424 GCA_902702965.1 Spirometra erinaceieuropaei
GGCTCGCCTCTGCACCCTTTCGAGCAGATCGTAATCCTGGTGCGTCCACGGTCTCCAGGCCTGAATTGCATATTCGAGATGGGGCCTTATAAACGTGCCGAAGACTTTGGTGAAGCAGTCTTCATCGAAAACTACGAATGCCCGCTTGATGGCATATAGCATTGACGTTGCGGCCTTGGCCGCCTTACAGCATTGTGTAGAAGGCTTTAGGCTGTCTGCAACCCAAACTCCGAGATCTTTCTGAGTTTCTGCTTCTCGGAGTGGCATTCCGTTCAGATGGTATTGCCGCGTACTAGGGCTCTGATTTCCGAGGCGCAGAATGGTGCATTTGTTCAAATTGAAGGACAAGAGCCATCTGCGGGACCACTCGTCCAACCGACAAAGATTTTCTTGGAAGTTGGTCTCATCGGCAGCATTATGGATGACTTTCCAGATTTTTATGTCATCCGCAAACATGGCACAATCACAGTCCAACCCATCTACGCAATCATTGATGAACAAGAGAAAGAGAGTTGGTCCGAGCACCGAGCCTTGTGGGACCCCACTCTCTATGAATGTGCACCTTGATTGCTGTCTTTCTACGCAGACAATTTGGGAACGGCCGACAAGGAAATTTTCGATCCATTTGAGAAGTTTGCCACCGATGCCCATTATTCTCAACTTGTGCAGGAGACGCTGGTGCGGAACACTGTCAAACGCCTTCCGAAAATCAATATAGGCAACATGCACGGTGTGTTTTGCGTCCAGTGCTCGTGTCCAACTTTGCATTGTGTATAGCAAGTTCGTAACACATGATCTTCCCCTAAGGAAACCATATTGTGTATTGGACAAGAGGTTGTGGGTTTCCAAGTAAGCCATCAACTCCTTTTTGATGGTTTTCTCCATCACTTTGCAGCAGATTGATGTCAGACTGACGGGTCTGTAGTTTGTCGCCTGAGCACGACTACCGCTTTTGTAAAGGGGTGTACTGTGGGCCGTCTTCCAGTCTGTGGGAAGAATTCCAGCATCAAACGATTTTTGGCACAGAGAGGATAGTGGCTTGGCCAGCTGTTGGGCAAGCTCAAAGAGCAGCTTTGCTGGAATCTCGTCCGGACCGGGAGATTTACATTCCTTCAAGCTTTTCAGTTCTTCCAAAATCGCTTCTTCTCGAAACACAATATTTTCGATAGTGGGATCTCTGATGTTCTCAGAATTAGATGGGGTAAAGTCCGCTTCTCTTGTGAAAACGGATCGGAAAAATTGAGAAAATTGCTCAGCCTTATTTGTACTGTCCGATATCTCCAAGCCGTCATCACCCCTCATAACAGGAATGGGATTCCTGTTACGTGTGCTTTTCCGCAAATAGCTGTAGAGCAATTTCGGATTTTTAACGGCTCGGTGGAGCAAATTACTCTCAAAATCCCGTCGCCTCCTGAAAATCAGGCTTTTCACCTTATTTCTTTGAATTTTGTATTCTGTAAACGCTGCATTATTGTTGTTCTCGCGAAATGTTTATCATAACCTTCCTTTCTTGTTGATCTCCCTTTTGAGTTCTCGTGTAAGCCACTGAGGGCGGTTGGATGTCCTAGGCTTTGATAAGGGACAGTGGTTCTTCATTAGATGCAGTAAACGATCCTTGAATAAATTCCAGTCCTCGTTAACGTTTCCGGAGAAGAGAACATCCCAGTCTATTTGTGATGCCTCAGCTCTCATTTGGCGAAAGTCCCCTTTCCATATATTTGGCCTCGTATCGTCTTTTGTACACGGTTCAGAATACAGCAAGTACTCGCATAAAAGCACTGCATGATCACTTCGACCGAGCGGGGGTAGGTAGTACACCTCGTCTATACTGTCAGGATCTTTGGTAAAAACGAGGTCCAGACAACTGGCCTGTTGCCCTCCACGAGCTCTAGTTGGAAACAGGACATGTTGCGTGAGTAGAGCTTCTAGAGTTGTCTTTAGGAGATGGTAATCGAAGGTATTCATCGAGCATTTCGCATGCATATCGCTCCATTGAATGCATGGTGCATTAAAATCCCCCATGATAGCAACGTCTGGTCGGCTGGCGATCTCTTTTATGCTTTTCAGTAGACAAGTATCTGGATCGGGATCCGCCTGCGGAGGCCGGTAGATAGTTAAGACTTCGAGGGACTGAGATCCCCGCGCCTTTATAGTCAGCCAAATTGCCTCTGTGTCGTTAGAAATCTTGTCGGTCCTCTCACACACTGCTAAGTTGCTCTTGACATACATGGCTACTCCTCCACCCCGCCGGCCTCTCCTGTCTCTCCTAAACAAATGGTATCCTGTTAATGCTACCTCGCAATCACCAACGTCCTCTGACAGCCACGTTTCTGTTATTGCTATAACATCGGGAAGAGTATCGTCTACCTGTATTCTCAGTTCGTCAAGCTTGGAAAACAGACTCTGAGCATTGGTGTAAAAGAATTTTAGTTTGCAACATTCGACAGTGCTTCGTTCGGTTTGTCTCGGGTTTGCCAATATTATGTTGCTGCCGCCATCATGATGACTGGCTGGTTCCAAAACAACATCGCGTTCCTCTGTATTACTCGTCCCCTGAAAATGGCCAAGTTGCTCTCTCCCGCTGCAAGTCTCCTCTTCAACTCCGTTACCAATTCGCGGCGTTTCAGACGTTCCGCTGGAGAATAGTCCGGCTGAAAAAAAAAACTTCCTTGTGAAAGTTTCGGAGGCTGCTTTTCCTGGACAGAAGTAAGCTAGCTTCCTCTTTACTGTTCAAAACAATTTTCAGAGGTCGTGGCCGCACAGTTTCTGATTGTTCGCTCACCTTCTTTCCGATCCTGAAGGCTGCGCGAATGGTTATCTTTTCATTCGAATTAAGCATTTCGTTCAGTAGGTGTTGAAGCATATTAAGGTCAGCGGAGATCCTCTCCTTCGGGGTAGGAGCATCCGACTCCGATAGACCCTGGACGACTACGCAGTGCTGACGATCAAGGGGTTCATTTTTTCTGTTTCCGGCGGTCTTGTCAGCTGAAGGTCTCAGAAGATCCACCGGAGTCGTCTGGAGTTCTATACTCCCGTTGTGGCGCTTACCCTTTCCATCTTGCCATGAGCTTGTTTCCTCACTTCCAACTGAGGGCCCTGTTGAACACGCGGAATGGCTGAGAGAAGTTGATGGCTCGCTTGGGTTGTCTCCCATAGAAACAAGAGACTCCGTTGCTATTTTCCAATCGTCCTGGGTATCGGCGCTCTTGCACAGAGGTTTTCCACATGCTTTGTTCTTTGGCTGTTTCAGAGTTTTGCTCTTTCCCTTTTTCTTGCTAACTTTAGCGCAATTCACCGCGTTTTGCACACTATCGTTCGCTTGCACGAGTTCCCTTAAAGCAGTCAACTCTTTTTCGAGTTTTTGGACTTTCAGCAGAATAAATGAGCATCCAGTGCATGGCTCGTCCTCGTAACTAACAGGTTTTGCTGTGATAACGCTTTTAGCGCCCTTTGTGGGCCCCTGGTTGCAACTATAAAGAGAGCGAGCGCTAATCCTAGGTGGCAAGGCCTTCTCAATTGACTTTCCTTCATACATAGTGTCGTTTGTACTACGAATAATGTTTACTCCCTTATTTATTTCAGTCGGCTGGGCGTGCGCCGATATGGACCCCCACCTGAGGCTGTTTAAAGTTAACGGATACCAATGGGAGATTCGTCGTGTGGAGCCAGCAGCAGCAAACGGATGGAATGGAGAATATTAATTAAACCCACATAACGGGGAAAGTACTCCATAAGTAAAAGGCGTACCGAGGGCCGTCGGTAGATTGTTGGGTTCACTCCAACAGTAAATTGCTCACAAGCCCGACTCAACACTTTATCACCAAGTTATGCGATCGAAAGACCCAATCCACAAATAGGAAACCATCTGTCGTCTACTGACTACATTGCAGTTACAGAGAGTGTGGTCGGAACTCAGAGCGATAACCACGTAACAAGACAGGTGCGAGAGGCACGACTACTGTATGTCCGCTCGATCAACAGATACAACCTGATCCCCCAAGTTTATATGAATTTGCAGGCACACATCACAAGTGGGTAAACCCATAAAGGCGTTTGTCTGGCGAAGTTTGCCTTTTTGGGCTACCAGCGAAGTAGTCAACTGGGAATCGTTGAGCTCGGCAGAGGCAGAAACTACCAGGTCGACTGTCGCGAACGACGATGTCCACCGTGTGCCCCAGAGAGTGGTGGGCATCGGACGGTGACTTGCACATGGGTTAGTTTATTGTGGCTTGCGCTGAGTCTGCTGTACTCTCTCCTTCCTTGCAATTCTTGGCCGGGTAGGGAGACAAAATCAGGAAGATCGGAAACGGGGTCGGGCGCAGTGGTTGACAAAGCTGAGCAGCCCGTATAAACGCGCCACATATGTCTGGTTCGCGCACAATAAGCCATTTAGCAACTTTTCTAGCCATGAATTTTGTGCGCCATTTATGCATTTGGGGAGTTTAGGCTTTACTTATGGTGTTGATACATACAGGTACCTAGAAGACGAACACTCTACAATGTGGATCAGTATTTTATCCCGAGATTTGAGAGGTGGGACATTGGTTCTGTCTTCTAGTTTGACCTAAACTAACCCCTTAGCCTTATCGCCCTCTTTTTGTCATTTTCCGCCTTTCATTTATTTTACCCATAAATCTACGAACAATTATACAAAAAGTCAACGCAAAAGACATTTGGGTTTTACCGTGAAAAATCTACTAGCGCATTTATTTCCTGCGCAAAGTATTCATTTTCACTAGAAATTGAGTAAAAGTTTAATAAAGGCCGTCTTGGAGCTATACGTGTGTACGCCCTTCTCAGTCGGTAACGACTATGTCATCTTATTAACGGTCGTTCATTTAATGTCTGGTGGGCGGTTTCCACACTGCAGGAACTTAATGACATTTCATGAGTTATGTACAGTTCGTGGCCTATCAGAAGAAAGGTCACGAACTTCGCACTAAAACCTCTGTAGCTGACGGACCGCCCACCCCTTATCTCCAAAATTTACACCGAGTTTGAGAAACGGCCCATCTTCAAAAGGAGGCTAGGTTTTGTTTTTCAATTATCATTTTACTAGCTATCCATTAATGTATTTAATTGAAAACCATCAAACCAAAAAGTGACTTTATGGCAGGTCAATCAGTTAAGGTCTAATATAACTGACAACAGTGGAGGGAAATATGAAACAACGAGAAACTACTGAAAAAAACAGTATATTAATGTTCCTTTACATCACAACGAGCAGAAGACAAGAGGCTCTGACATGTGAAGTCATAAAACATAGAAAAGTACTTGGATGTCAGGAAGCATCCGATTTCGCCTAATCTTGGCCTGTCTTCCATCCATAAAACAGATATGAAATGGATTCTTCCTTAGTGAAGGTTTTTTACGCCTGAAATCAATTCAAAAAAATAACCACACAAAATGCATGCATTTATAATTAGTCAAATGCCGATCACCACATTTTATGAGTTAGGTCATCAAATGTGCGTCCTATCTCTGCTTCTTCGTTCCGGTAAACTGTGAGGACCCATGTTTTGATCAACAATTTATGTAGCATTTCTCGACTGCCTACGCATCTGGGGTCGATGGCCGGTGCCCAATCTGGTGGGTTGTAACTTTCGTGAAGTCGCCTCGGAGACTCCTTATATGTAGGGAATAGCTCTCCAGACTTCGGGTTGCTCCTCTTATGGCTGTCGTCTGTCCTCTTAGCGCTTGCCTTGCTTGATAAAGTAACTTGGGTATCCATTAGCTCGAAAGAGGTCATGAGGGCATTGTCGTTAAGTCCTTTTGTCGGTTGGTACGCTGCAGTATGTTTCAGCTCTTTGGAATAGAGTACGAACACAGTTGAGTCTGAGGGATGATTGCTGTTGAAGTGTAGTATTTGTCTTGCGTTGGTGGCTTTTCACAGAAAGGTAGTTTGCGGTTGTCCGGTTGCTCACTGGCACACAAGGACATAGAAGGAAGGGGATTTGATCATTATCAGATTTGGTGAATTCCAGACGTTGCAGTAGGTTGGGCGTATAATTTGACCCAAATGTGATAAAACTCGCGTTTTCCGGCGTGGCCTGGTAGCTCAAGTGGTTAGAGTGTTGGCTGTACTAAAGCCTTCTCCTTACTGCGTGGGTTCGCATCCCACCGAGGCGCCGAGTTTTTCACAGTTGGGTCAATATGAATTATGCGTTATCTTTAGGTTTCATCGTGAATTCGATATTCGGGTCAGCCGAGTTCAGTAATTCTTTAAGGTGCTCCACCTCAGATGATCTGACAATGACAAAACTGTCATTGACGTAACGAGCCCAGACCTTTGGTTGATACTTGGTGAAGACCAAATGTTATATCCATTGAAGGATCACTTCAGAAATTAGCCCTTCTATGGGGGGCTCCATGGGGGTACCTTTAATTTGTTTATACATTTGTCCATCCGCCAGAGTGGGCATTACCCATCGACCCCACGCAACTATTCGCCCAAAGACACACTGCCAGCCACTGAAACCTTAGCAGCTGTCTACCAAATACGTGGTAACGATGGAAACTGCAACTACGTTGGGGAGGCGGAACGGAAATTGCAGACCCGCCTACACAAGCATAGACTGACAGCTCAGAGACTAGACCCGAACTCACAGCTAGCAAGTCGCATCTTAGAAACTGATCACAGTTTTGACTTTCAAGAGCCACCCCAAGGACAGAGCGTCTCACACTTAAGGCTTGGTACTCAGAAGCCAATTCCATCAACAGGCATCTAGACCTTCCTTTGACCTATAAAGTTCTACGTCACCGCATACATCATGACCGGACAAGACGGTCACACGGGGCTTAAAATACGAGCAAACACGACCCGTCGACTAAATAATGGGAAAAGGGAACACAGGTGCAACCGACCCCTCATTGAGGCGACGACGCAAAACGCAGGAGGCCGCCAAGATTAACAAACAACGGCCAGAAGGTCAAGGAAGCGAAAGAAAAAGAAAATCAGTCAGCCCAAGGCCAACTAATTCGGCTGTTTATTTAAAATTCCAGTCATTTTTTGCATGAAACGCCTTGATAATGGAGAGCCGGCCAAGCCCTCCGAAACGTCAGTCATGCAATTCCCGCGATCCGATAAGCCTCACACATTTCTCAAATTATTAACCCTGACTTCACGTTTGCTAACCTGAAGAAACCTTACGTTTTAGCTTCCCTAAATAGGCCGCTAGGTCACGGATGCAAGAGAACTTGTTCCTCCTCTTGTGCGTGTACCGAAAAGGTGAACGAGGTTCCCTCGGCGTGCCACAGTTCTCCTTGTTGTCGGGTGCCATTTTTCTGTTTCTGGAGAAAAAATTTCCTACAGAGAGTCCTTATAAACAGCAAAATAAGTAGTTTGGCCAAAGAAACGAGCGATAAGCGTTAAATTTCTGATTGCTTTATGTAAACAAGCGTTCATCCTCTATCACAATTATTTTCATGTCAAACTCCAAGAATTTAAGGACCAAATACTAAGGGCAACTAGAAAACTTGATAATTTTCAACATTTCACTAGGCGTGCCCTCCACCTCCTCCTTCACCAAGGAAGGCTTAGCAGACCAGCGGAAATTCTGAGAAGAGAGGCGAAACTCCCACATTCGTTTGTATCGGCAACAGAGATGCCATTAACATAGGGTGTTGGTGAACCAGACGACTAACTGAAAGCAGGAAAGCCACAACTCAATTACGAGCCCCACCCGCTTCACCAAGCAGAAGGTTGTGAATCGACGTGCCCGCGGGTAAAGGAGGCACACCAACCGTATGGCTATCTCTACTATGCGTTTCTCAAGTTTGCATCTGCCGCGGGGATCGTCACCCAGATCTTACAAAAATCTTCTTTGAAAGGGTCGTTCACCTGACTAAAATGTGTTTTATGGTCTAATCATTTATCTGCAAATGTTCAAAAGACCCAGTAGTGAAGAAATCGGCGGCCTTGATGGGTAAGGCTTGAGTACCCAAACGGGATTATAATCTTGACTCTCGATCAAGGCCTTGTAGGTCAGGTGATTAGGATGCTGGCTGTACTGAAACCCTGCCCATGCTGCCATGGGTTCGAACCCCATCCGGGTTGCCGTTTTTCCCACTTAGGTCTGACGAATTGTTGAAATCTGAAAAAAAACTATGAATTTTCGTTTGACCTCTCTCAAAATGATCATCTATTCAGACAGTGACTTCATCCGTGTGATGTACTTTCTCTGTACAAACATTCGATGAGCAGAAGTTGCCTGTATCTTTTTCAGACCAACCACCGAGGTGTTCTGTGTGGCAACAGATAAACTAACCATAAAACATACTGACTGCAAACTTTTCGGACCAACCGTTTTCTGTAGTCGGAGGGCAGTTTAGGTTCGTATTTTACAAGAATAATATCAATCTTGTCGTTGAAACACAACTCGTAGAGAGCCATTAGATAAAACCATTCTTCTTTTCAAATCTTATCCGAGGAGCACCGTAAAATGTACACCAAACCTGTGTAAAATTTGCCTAGTTGAAGTCGTTTAAAACAAATCTGACTAATCTTGAGAGATGCAGAGTCTTTTGTCGGAGTTGAACTACTTTGACATCCTAGCGTCTTCGCGATCGGGCATCGCAAATCTGAATAAATATGAAAAAGAACGGCTTTTTGATAGCAGAAAACACAAGAGTCACTGTTTAAACCTTTTTTTTATGAATGTCCATCAGCTGGGTGTAATCGGCAAATGGCAGAGAATTACTCGACGGCACATGGGAAGGGGGTAGTTGTTGTCCCACGGTACAAGATGACCCATGTGACAGACTACTTTAGGCATAAAGGCACTTTTATCTGCCGCTACAAAAAGAGGAAACTTCTCTGCAAGTAGTACTGAACTTGATATCCAGCGAATTTCCTACTATAGTGACCGTAAATGACTGGACCCTTGTTTATATTCGCGTTCTTTCCGAAGCATACTTTCGTTTAGACGAAGCAAGTGGACGCGCGAATCATGGCGCGCCTGCATGTGTATTGTTCCGCCTCCAGCGGGAATTCCAATGCTATTTTCAAGACAAAAGACCCGCTTTAGGCATAGAAAATACAGACGTGGAAATTTCTCGTCGTCCCCTGATGCTGGGTGGCAACAAAACGTAGATGCGAAATGGTTAACGTGGTCCGTTGGAGAGAACTCTGCAATATAGGTAAGGCTACTTGATGGCGAAATCTAAGTATTAGAACGGAGCTCAAAGTGAGCATTGAAGGCAAAGCTAATGCGTAAGTTAACGGGAGGTCGACTGCATTAGCCAGGTATTTAGTGTCATCAGGCATTTGTGAAACGCATTCAAGAGACAATTTGACAAAGATGTCATGCGAAAACCATGGTCATCGATGCTCTATAAAGTACAAGACACTCTTTTAGACCAGCACCGATTTATAAATCCGGATTTATAAATTGCTGGGGTTCGAATTTTGGGCGATGGATTACAGACAGTTGCAGCATTGTCCATTTTATTCGAGGATTTTGGCATGCCACCTGTGTTTCTGCGCATGCTAATGACTAGTGCTTTGGACTTTATCTGGGCTATTTGTTGAGTTGGTACACATTTTAACTCCTGTGGGTGGGGCCTTTAATTATTCAAAATTGACCTCGGCCCGAATTTAATGAGTCGTTTACGGCACAAGTTATTTAACCTGGATTGGGCAACTTACAAGCCGTCCTTCTAGTGGTCGGATAGTGGTCAGAGTTTGTCAGTTCTCCGGTTACGTTCCACTTAAAGCTGACCGAACGTTTTGACACAGATTTTTATGTGGCGCCGCTTGTGAGAAAACGGAAAATATCATGCGAGCGTTCTAACGAAGGTGATCGGCTCACCAGAGTTAGGACCTCCTCCAGTCGAGCTTATGGTTGGCCCTTATAGCGTTTTATCAAGTATCTGTTCCTGCCCGTAGCTCAAACCAGGTTTAATGAGATGAAGACCTACCTGAGAGCTAACGAGAAAGGGAGATTCTGGTGGAGGTAGCAACATGTTGCTGAAAACTAGCCAGTAGCCCGCTCATGGTCAGAGGTAAAAAACGTCTTCTTGCTCTTCACTTCGCGCAAACAATGGTTAAAACGCAAAAGCGTCAGGATTCCACAAGTCAGACGACAGTTCAAACAGACAGTTGGCGAATAATTCATAGGGACTCAGAGTTACGACGAGTATTCAGAAAATCTCTATACCGATCCTCAGCCTGCGCACCAAGATCTAAGTGTGCGTTTCCAAGCAACCCACTGACCCCTGATTGATTAAAAGAAGCTGCACATATTGCCTTTTTGTTGAGCCTTACTTCATTCTTGTTGACGGACACCAGTGCTGTTCTAAAGACTCTGATGAATAAACTTGTCCCGGTGATCGGACCTCCTAGATCCGTTAGAGAATTACTTGACAGTGAGGCGGATATTCGCCACCTATTGGTATGTGACGAGTTTTCGCGCAAAACTGTTCTTCCCCTCTGGGTTCAGGGGTAATTCAACCTGCTCGTACAAGTCCCTTCAATTTGTAGCTTAAATCCACGTACTTACCTAGTTTCTGACGAACTATCGTCACCTACCACACGTACATTCGCCCGTACGGCAAAGCCTATCTGATAAGTTAGCAATACGCTCATAATCGACATGTATGGTTTCAAGCATTTTTTGTTTCTGTTTCTGCTTTTTTGTCTCTGATGATGGATTCGAGTAGGAATCCGAAACGTCAGTCTAATAAAGCTCTTGTCCCGGCGATCGTGTCTCCTTCTTCAAGTTTCTTGATTCCTCAATAAACTTCTACTCAGAGCTCTCCCTCACTCAACTTGCAACCTATGGTTTATCCTGTCAGTCCGCAGATCGCATGACGGTTTTCGTGGTTCATGGTTGCTAAATCAATGTCCCTTTGGTTTTCCGTGGTCTAATCCCTACTTTAGGAGAAAATGGAAATTCAAAACTTATTTTCGAAAACGGGACCTCCATTTGCAAAATCTTCTCAGAATTCCAGAAGTTTGACTAAATCAAACATCCAACACCATCATATGTAAGTCGAAGGAATTAAGAAGGAGGAAAACTAGGTTTCCCTTTGCTTGCTCAGTAAAGCTGGTGAATGCAGTTTGGGTTGTTTTCCAGAGAAAAACTAGGTATTCTGATACCCTTCAGCTTCTCATCTGTGACTGCGGAAAACATAAATGCATACTGGCAACCTACACAGGCAAAATCGTTAATCGGTGGAAAGTTTTCTTGGGCACAAATAGATAGTGAAAATGTGGGCCTAGAATTATAAAAAAGCTCATCAACCATACAGCAATTTAAATAAGCCAGTTATTTTGTTATTTTCATGCAAGGAGGATGTAAATTGTTGTGTTCGGACATTCCTTAGACAGAGGGTAATCGGAAAGCAAAACTATCTTTGAGATGTTTCAGCTAGGACTATAAGACTACTGGAATGACCGTCTCAAGTTTATTTCCCCCCATCAACAAGCGACAAATCAATCTCAAAATGCGGGCTCGAGCTTTGCCCCACTCCGTTCAGTAATCCCGATAAGTCGATGCACGCCGTCGTTCCCTGAAATCCTTGTATTTTGCGGTTACTGACTTGACGAGAGACTGTTGTAGCCGTTGTTGGGCAGGAGCCTGTTGAAATGAAGCGGTCGACTTCGAGAAGGTTTCCAAAATTGGAAGTCAACGAGTCAGATTTGGTAGGACGGCCTTGTCTCCAGCACGGGAGGCTACAAGCAGCTCAGGGTATGGCGGCAGCGATTGTGCCAGCAAGACGAGTGACAGCCCTGGCGCGAGGTGCGAGCATGTGGCTGAGCTTGGTCGTCAATGGACTGTCGTTGAAGGCAAAATGTAGACCGAGGTCACGGCGTCCGCAGGCCGAAGACTGAGTCACGCGTGGTGCAGACAGTCAACTGGCAAGGGAGTTCAGTTGGTGTCCTCATGCCCAGGAGACCGCCACAAGCCAACTCCCCCCAGCACCATTGGTCGCCGACACATCGAGCCAAGACACACAGACTATGCGCCGCGTGAGCCGCAGCTCCCCGAAAACGGTTACGTAAGGCGGTTTAGTAGGGCCCAAGTCCCTTAAATCCTTGAATTTGAACCTGAACGTCGGTGCGCCATTTTAAGGTTCTATGACTGTGCCGGACGGCAGTTGTAGTCATATTTGCTGGCCACAACATTCGTCCCCTCAAGTTGCGATATTTTTTAGGTAGTCGATTTGCGAGATTGGCGCCCAACAGCGTCTCAGGGCATTATTGCTATTCGTAAGGGCTTGAAGTCTATTGGCGATTGAAGCCAGACTTCACTGAAGGCTGTCACATGTGGACGCCTCAGTTAGCCTGCAGTCGGACAAGTAAACAGGCTATGTCTTCCCTATGTTCCAGGCAGCCCGGTGGCGGAAGGCTAAACGGCCCACAGAACGGCCGATTTAGAGGAAATATACCACATTCCCATTTTTCCTTGCAAGATAGATCAACAGGTTTCCTAACTCTGCCCAGTTATTCCCACCAAGTCATTTGGTTCCCAGTTCCAGACAGCCCATAAAGGAGATCCAGTGCAAGTCAAAAAGAGACTATCGTTACCTTTAAACAATCGAGTAGTGTAAGGTGAGAGCGGTTGGCGATTTAAGTTCTCCGCGATATGGAAGAATGTTCCAGTTGAATGGACTTGCTAACCTTCTAAAGCCTAGGAAAGTCCTTTTTCCATAACTGCTACAATGGAATGGGAAGAAGTTTGACCCCCAGACAAGTAGAAAGGACTCTTAACTGCTTTGGAGAGACTAATGCCTTTGACTGGTTTTCTTCACTGAAAACTAATCAGAGTTAATCAGTGGCTCTCCGTTCTTGGACCAAACAGTGAACAAAAGTCGTCATTTGAGGATAGGGAGGTGCTCACCGGATCGAGGGAACTGTTTTGCTGACGTTTCGAAGAACTTGGGCGGGTCTCCATTATCAAAGCCTCTAGTCGTCATGTATTCTGGCTTTCAAAATTTTCATTCGATTTTAAAATGCGTGAAGTGTGCTTGAATTGGAGCGATTTCGCACGCTACCTTCCCGCACTTTACGACGGAAAACTTTGACCATCGACTGTCTCTCCCCTTCCAAAACTGCATAATCAAATATTCATGCCTTTGGCTGAAGGACGTCGGAATGTACACTGCATCTGAGTTATCAAGGGCAAATATAGTGCCCTGGATTTAGTTGGTTGACGCCTTTTTCTCCACTGGGTAGCGACAGCGCTCGAAGGGTCGGTAACAGCTACTTCTGACTTCTCCGGCTATCAGTTTAAAAGTAAGTCTTTGATGAATATAAAAACAGTTAAAGCTATCGGTGATCAGTCACTACCGAAGTGAAATTAAAGTCAAATGCTGAGCTTGAGACATTGTCAACACCAAAAATGATATATTTTGAAGCTCGACAGGAAATCTGCGAAATCCCAGTGTGTTCGGTCCCACCGAACGCTGCATAGGGTGATTAGATTTACCTCCACCTGCTTCAGGGTAACCAACACTGTTACGGTAAGGCTTCCATTAGCAGTCCAATTACACAAAAAACAGCACCTGGCAATAAAATGACTAATTATGTAGATTTATGCTTAAAAACTAGTCAAATCGCATTTACCTTGTCTCCTTCAAAACAATGAAGGAGTTTTTTTTCACTATTCGCTAATCGTTTTTCATATGAGACCGTCCATTTCGTAAGTACAAACATAAAACCGCACAGTGTTCGCCTAATCGTTTTAAAGTACCCTTATGGATGCTAAACAAAGCCATGTACTTATTATGATTATTTATTATTTAACAATGGCTTTCCACCAATTTTCGATGTCCGTACAAATCCAAATATATAATTAAAGACATACGGTTAGACGCATTAATAAAGAATATAGAAAAAATATGCAAGATAGCCTTTTCTACCCAAACGCCCGGGAATGCAGCTCACCTAAGTGTTCGCCAGTCAACATCGAACAATTTACATAAAAGAGTAACGTGGGACGCTAAATGAGTGATTTCGGGGGAAGGGCATGGTTTATAGTCGGGGTTACATACTCCAGGGAGGATTTGTACTGATCACAAGAGCTGAACTTCCAAGAACTTTGTGGTATCGCAAATTTTGATTCTCCATATTGTCACCAATTAAAAGGGGACACCATTTTGCCCTTTAACGATAATAGTAAATGAGTTTAATGCCCCTTTTCAGGCATTGTTAAAAGGTATTGCATTGTCGTATTTTTACTCCGACGACTACCTTAAAGAATCTTGACTACCCTCACACAACAGCCACAGTGACGTCTGTTTATTTCTTTATCTGGCACGTACAAATAAATGTCGCCAATTATCTGCTTTTAGCGCACTAACTCCCCGGAGTAAGTAACCCCACTCATAAACCATATCCTTGCCGATTTCGGTTATAGAAGCATATCGGGTTGCTCGTTAGTGGGCCGATAAACGATAGCTAACGATAGCCGATTTTGTCAATCAAAAATGGATGGGAAAAATTGATAATACGTAAGATTCCACTTTTTACAAAGGACTGTCTGCAGGCGGCTGAAAAGAAACGCACTAGAAAGTCAGCATCCTAGCGTGACTGAAGTATCTTGGGATGTGCTGCATGATAATCAATTTTACAACCCCATTCAAGTAATCCTCCCTAATCGAAAATTCACGCACTCCACCCACGCAGCCAGGTGGTGCAGCTCACATCGCCGCGAAGTACGAACGCCGTGACCACCCCAAGGGACCATTGTGGGCCAGGCAGCACAAACCAGACCTAACCACGGACATAAGCCCCCCCCCCCACACGGAACAACGGCATAAATGTTCACACATTGCTGCACTCTAACAGTCTCTGATTATGGACTCCTGTTCGAGTTCGAAAGCTAAGACCAATCAATCAACCGTCCCAGTGCTCGTGCCTTCGTCTTCTTTTAAACAAGAACCTGGGATGAGCATATTCTCTTTCATTCCTTTTAAAATTTCGGCTAACGCTTTATTAAACCAGTAACTGACTGTACCTCGGTGTTGCGCCCACTTTCCAATGACGACAACTGTTGAAACACGGTAAGGTTCAGAAGCTTTTGCCTGGCAAAAGTAATGACAGGAATGCGAGAGTTCGTGCGTGAGAAGTCTCACGAGAGCGCGCCATTCCGACAAATCGAAGACGGAAAGGCAGCGCGAGCCGACGGAGGGGGCCGTTGGCGGACACATGCGTGAACAACTTCACCCTCCCCGCACACCGCCGTTCGCACGAAAAGTTGCACGCTCGGTCGCCGAGGCCATCGGGACAGTTTTGTGGTGCGGCTGTGGCCAGCGAGAATTTCAGGTAGAACGACTGTTGTGACAGTAGTACGGGAATGCAAGGGAATAGCGTCAGCCATTGTCCACTTCGGTAACGTCAAGGATTTTTTGGTGTGTGACACAGCAGAACGTGGGACGGCGGGACCGAGGGTACTTATGGGCGTATGCTAGTGGCGCCCTCTTAACTTTCTGCGTTGTTGTTTTGACCTCTCAGAAGTCATCATGTGTGAATTGTGCGGAAACAGACAGCGGAAAGTCTAACTGTTTTATGAAAAATCGTGGATAGAGCTATCCGATCTACCTACTCGGTCCTGCTGACGAAGTCAGTCTCAGGCATCCGAACAGAAATTGGGGACGGGATCTTTGGGAGCGCGGTCACCAGCTAGTCAATAAATTGAAGGTAAAACGCCAGAAACTCTAGTGGTATTAGCACACTCGAGATTGAAAAAGGAGTTAGTGGCCGAGTAATGAAAGTTATATCACCGGGGCGATAGGCAGAACTTGGCTGAACAAAAAATCTACTAGTACGAAGAAGAACAAAAAGCGGAGTTTCGTTCTCATTTTCGGTTTCTAGTGATCTCTAGAAATACACTCTGGAACTTTTCCTGGGCGGATAAGACTGTTAACTGAATAATTGTGATGGTTTGCTTGCTGTTTTTTATCCCAGAATTCACAAGATAGCTCAGCGTGTGCACCCTGGCATGGCACTTATTTGTTAGGATGTGGAGTGTACGTTTGTTTCCCTTAAATAACCAGGACATGCAAGAGTTTATGTAACTTCAGCTGTTCGAAAATTCTGTGAGAGCTTTACGAGCCAAGTGACCGTTCGGCCGCCATGAACGACGATGTCCACCATGTGGCCCGCAGCATGGTGAATGTAGGAACGGCGACCAGCGCGTGAACTACTTTATAATGATAATGCACTTTCGACGCATCTACTTCACCCCACCTTTCCCCATCCTCCTGGGTCTGGTGTCAAGAAAAAGTCAAGAAGACTGGGGGGCGGGGTCGGAATAATTGCTGACAAATATAAACAGCCCGTGTACGCGTGTCAAACATGACCTGCATTTTGGCGGAGAACAAGGCGGTGGCCCCGATCTCATCTGAAAGAAAGTGTTATAAAGTGCACATTAAGAAGAGGCATTTGCAGCCTGACTCTACGTCCTGGGAGCGAGTTATCCCATTAGTTGGCAATCTTCCAAGCCAAGGCTTTTTGCGCATTGTGATAGTCTAAAAGCGTGTCAGATTGTTTGTAGCGAGGAACATTCGCTGAGTGCCGTGGGGACGGAGTTCACGAAGTCGATATTACTTTTCTTCTCTTCCCCAAGACGCTAGTTTACTGTCCGAGTCAGTCAGTCATCCGATGGGGGAAGTTAACGTAAATGACTGACAGTTATGCAGCCTATATGTGCATGTCACAGGCGATCTGCTCCCCTACCGTCGACCTATATGATGCATCAACTACTGACATGGCTCCATCCTCTCTACATTTATAGAGGCCTGGTTTTGGCATGAATCTCTGTGCGTTTTACAAATTCTATTCATCCACTTAAAAATCCTAATAAGTGTTTGAAAACGAATCTTCTGGAACTCGAACCTGCGTCGTCATTAAACAAATATAAATCTAGAGGAAGACTGAAAATACTGTTAGTTTATCGGCACTCAGGGAACAAATACTTTTGATGTAACTAACTTCGTCACAATCACCGAAAGTAATAAATGCTGGGAGATTTCCGAGAGAGCGGAAATTCGGAGACAGAATGACTTTAGCCCCGAGAATGTTTTGTTTGTAAATTTTAGTAAAGCCAGGAGATAAAGTTATTCGGCAAGGTGCGACCGAATATCGACCGAGGCAAAGTCCTTCGTGACTTTCGGATATTTTCTACATAAACCCTGACATATGAAATGAACAGCCTCCATTACGCATCCTTTATAAAACCGCGCCTACATGCGCTTTTGAAGCTCTGCTGAGTTTTACATTAAATAAACGTAGGTGCGGAATCCACCGATCTCACTAGGTTGGAGAACGGAAAGCAGACGCTCGATCTGATTTGAAGTTCTGCCTTGGTAAAAGGCGGTTTGAGGAGAGATGAAGAAAATGGAGGCTGGAATAACCATTTCACTGCTAGGTCATGTCACAGCTTCAGGTTTAGAAAACCTCAGAAGTAATCCCGTTTTCATACAGTCAGTGGGTCAGGAGTTTTACCGGTCGGGTCACGGTCTCAGGTCCGGTTGGTTGCGATCGAGAGCATTCGTATACTGCTGAAGTCATGTAGACTTGCAGACCAAGTCAACTTAGAAGGTGAGAGTAAATGAAAAGGTCTAAACAAGAAGGACATTTAGAAAACAAAAAACAACCACTCGTTCCCAGTAGCACAGTGTTACTCATTGGCGCATCTTGCTGCAAATATCCTAACGTCCCAAAAACAAGGAATAAGCAAGAAACTCATCAGAACACACCAAAGGAATATTATTCCTTGAGAAGGAAATATACGGCCAAAAGGTTAATGACGGCAAAATGCGCAAACTATGAAAACCACGGTTCTAGAGATCAGATACTTGGAGGACAAAGTGAAGTACAAATCATGCCGGCAAGTTGAGCATGTACCGCACATTCCACACTACGATGCCCGGTGCCCGCTGCGTTCCTGAAAGCAGGCCCAGACGCTCTGTTCTCACTTCAGTCTGACAGATCGTCGCACGCGGTATCCAGACTCACAGCTGTCCATGCCTAATTGAACATGCCACCCCTCGGCCAACGCAATAGCAGTTCAATCGTCCCAAACGACGATGTCCACCGCATACCAAGCGAAGTGGACGCAGCATCGGTGATTTGCTCGTGGATTTGTTTATAATGAGGCGGGCTTGCGCAGCATCTACAGCGCTCTCTCTCCCCTCACCAACTTTGTCCCGATGGCAAGATAATGTCAAGACGACCGTAGGTGGGCTCGAGCGCAGTGGCCGGCAATACTAAACTGTCAGTCTACGCGTGCCACGCGTAATCCGGCCCCGAATCTGTGGGGGTTGATCGGATCTCGCATGAGCAGGAGCGTCACAAAGGCCACATTAGAGAGGAGTCACTACTGTCAGCACTGCGAGGAGTGAGTTGCCTAGTCAACTGACAGCCCTTCAGGCCCCAACTTTTGATTCTTTGTGATGGAGTCAAGTGCCTCAAACGCATTATCGTAAGGAATGCGCTGATCTGTCATGAGGATGGGGTTATGCTTTTGCCGTAGCGCCTAGCTCATAACCCGCTCTATAACTCCCCGCGGTCGAATCCCCAAGTGAGATCTCAACAGCAAGGGTCGAAGAACAAGTTTATTAGTGAGTCGAAACGGCGAAAAATCTCGCAATAAAAGGCACATACTGAAAGTGTCCAAGACCAGCCTGGAATTGGACCAATCAGATAACGGCCTTGAGCCGTAAGAACGTCGACTGGGCTTCTGACTCAGCTGAGTGACTGGGCGCCCTTCAAATCCTGTCGGTGGTTGGGGCGATATCAACACGTGAACGCCGTGTAAGCGTATCGATAGGACGCGTGCGAGAGCGTCGTTAGGGTTGCGTGCGAACGAGTCGGTTGGGACGGCTCATCCTAACAGATGGTTTCGCCAGCGTCGAATTTACTCCCACTTCCCTCTCCTATGTCGCAGTCGACTCTGAACCTGCCAAGCAACTGGTGTGATCGGGCCTAATGGCTGACGCGGCATGACGGCCTACGCCGGTGTGCCACACACGCATATACGGCAGTAGTTATGGGCTCACGCAGTCTTTGCGCAGCCTGATCAACGCGTTCGGCGAGCCAGTTCGATCTCATTTTGGTCCAGGGAATCTACGGCGCAGACTGTTACGAGGCCAGGACAACAGAACGCAGACAGCCAAAAAGACCGCACATCGGATAATGCGAAACACAACTTGGGCCTTTAGAATTGCTCCCACAAAACTACAAGAATGGCTGGCACCACAGCCTTACTCTCTCTCTCTCTCTCTCTCAGGCATAACCAAGCACATTCCTCACGCATCTCAACATCGCTAGCGGCCACTGTTGCCTGAGACAGCAACTCAGAGTCCTGTGCACAATAACCCCCCCGCACTCCGGTATCATACATCTTATCCTGCTAATCGGGTCTTGGTTTGATGACTGTGGCACTCCATGTACGCCCGCCACAGGCACCTATGCTGTGCGGCCTAATTTACATCTGTCGTATCTCACTCATGTGCCTACTAATGCGCCACTAGGATTTGACGCTCTGGAGGCCGACATTCATACGCAACACGGAATACGTTGGCAATCATGTGCAGTGGGGAAGGTGTCAGACGCCTCTTCGCGAAACCACAGGTCACGTGATGGAAACATATTAGATGAATGTGCTATAAACTCGGCATTTTGAGCTTGAAAAAATCATGCAGGTGTTCGAACGCTGGGTGTGGAGGAGGGCATGAAAAGCAGTGGAAGGTACATCCAATTCCCTCGACGACACAAACACCCTTTCCGGATCTTGAAGCTGGTCTCCCACCCGTCCGTGGGAAGAAAATTAGCTAGATAAAATACACAGATGCGACTTTACTATGAATTCAAGTCAATGGTTGAGGGACACACGCCGATCGCTTCACTGGCCACTCGCCCCGTTGTGCCTTAAGGCTTAATCCCG
Organism: Spirometra erinaceieuropaei; assembly: GCA_902702965.1. Taxonomy (NCBI): domain Eukaryota; kingdom Metazoa; phylum Platyhelminthes; class Cestoda; order Diphyllobothriidea; family Diphyllobothriidae; genus Spirometra; species Spirometra erinaceieuropaei. The sequence goes on from CACRXP010000023.1 coordinate 670,764, forward strand.
AGCCCCGACGGCAGCCGCCCAGCGGCTGGTATTATAGGCAGAATTTCAAGCCAAGTTGCCTAACAACATGTGCATCATGATAGAGGGGGAGAACGATGGCCAGCAATAGACAGGGACGGTGACTTGCATAGTCAACTCGGCGCAGCCATACAGAAAATGTCCGATAGTGGTGACTCAACAAGTTGGGACCGTTACGTCGTGTAGACGGCAAACAGGTGTGGCAGAAAGGAACCACTCAACCCCGAAAATGACCACACAACATCCCAGACTGAACGATCAGTAGCATAGCTGGGACGGTGGACGTTGTTTGACTCGCGCGAAGTAGCATGATTGCGACCTTGAGCGCCAAACATCCGCGCATGGACAGGGCAACACTGATTGCCGGACGCACACTCACGAGCCCTATAATCTCTTTGTCAACCTAGGAGTGGTCTGTTGGCCTGCGCACGCAAGCGTCCTTGAAGTTCACCTTGGTTCTGCGATGCTCACCAGCCTTCCTTTAACGCGCTCCGGCGAAATTCTGCAGGGTTTTCAGTTTTTTTAGACAGACGCTGGCTTCGTCGTAAAAATACCACTCAAGCCCTATTTAGGCGTGAAACGAGGGAACTCTAGTGCGCATTAACAAATGCCACTTAACGCCTGCAGAGATGCGGGAGCTGAGGCACAACTAGATTAACGAGAACCGTTTTCACAAACGGATCCTGATGCCGTGCCCCCTCGAACTGTTCTCTTCCCCCCTGAAGTGGGAAGAGAGCAGTTCGAAATCGACAATGAAAAGCTCATCATCCTGGCAGATCAGCGCACTCCCTACCATAATAAAGCCGACGTGCTGGGTCATGGCTTAGCAGGTTGACAGTTGACGAGACAACACTGTTCTCCTTAGGAGAATGGGAGTCAGGCTGTGATGGCCCATTTTTAATGTGGCCTTTGTAACATTCACGCAGGCGACGTCGGAGGCGTCTTGACAGAGGCCTGGTACAACATACAATGCGGACCAGATCATGCGTGGCACGCATAGGCAGGCTGTTTGGCTGTCGACCATTGCGTCCGCCCAGCCCACCCGCGGTCTTCTTGACATTCTCTCGCCAACGGAGCAACAGTGGCGAGGGAGTAGAGAGTGCGGCAGATGCTACGCGAGTCTGCCCCACTGTAAACTAACTCACGCGTAAGTCACCGGTGCGGTGGATACCGTCGCTTGCGAAGGTCAGACTGTCGATCGAAATAGACAGGAAAACCATGAAGGCGGCGAGTCCAAATGATTGCGAAAGCCAGTTACTCAAAACATCACTGGTAGCAAAACATGCCAGAATAGCAGCCCCTCACCCATTTGAGTAGAAACTAATTCCCCTCAGATCTGGTCGCTGCAGTATCACCATCATTCCAACCACCGTGTTGGCCCGTACAGTTTACTAGAACGACTTTAATAATGTCACTCAAGGTTGGAGTAGCATCTTCATCGCTCAGCACTGGAAAGAAGGACGGAAACTAACAATGAAAAAATGCACTGGTCGTTTAGTTAAAAAAGAGCTTCGCTTGGCGACAGTCTGAGCCAAAGAATAGACTTGGCTCTGCCATAGGCGTACAAATACATTTCATGATTAAGACGGTTAGATTTAGGAGGGATCAAAAATGTAGCATAATACCAGTACCCAAATATAGAAGAGCAGTCTGTATCAGAAGACAGGGATAGGGCAGTTTAGTATATGCGGAGGGTTGGTAGGTAAACAGACCAATGAGTGTTAAGGGGGGACGGACACGAGGTTGGTCAGTACTGAGTCCGGGCTAAAAGCAGTGGGTGGCAAATGGTGCGGAGGCGGGAACGAAATATGTTGGGGCGAGGGGAAGGCGTTTAAGTGGAGAAAGGCGTACTCGAGCAGGCATATGGAAAAGGCGGGGGGAGCCAAGGTGGTCCCCGACTCAGAAGACCACGAAGCCAGGACTGGCAATGTCGGAGGCGTCCGCGCCAGCGGCATTGAGTCCACGTCTAGCGGCGAATTCGCGTTTTGCAGCTTTTAAACGCTCACGGGCCTGAATACGTGCTAGTTCGGCATCCTTACTAGGGCGCATCGGCCGTGCGGATCTTGGCGTGGTTGGTTTTTTTTCAGGCCGGCGCGAAGGCTATAGGGGGGGCGAACATAAGGATTGATTCAGGCGTATAACATGTAAGAAATCACACATAAGAACCTACACTGGAACTACGGAAGGCATCACCAGTCTGCGTGTGCGCAGCTGTGTGGGATAGGGCTACCAGGGATTGCATAAGAGATTAAATGAAAATAGCGTATCGGCCAACGTGGCCAAACAAAGTAACGAGTTACTGGTTTTCTATTGGATCAGGCACAAAGAAAGCTATTCTAGGCTACGATAGAAACCAGAGCGCATGAAACATTGATTGACATGGACAGGGACGCGAGTTTAATCACATTGGGGTCAAGTTTGCCAGCCGGTGGGACCTCGTAGCTCAGATGGTTAGAGCGTTGGCTGTACTAAAGCCTCCCCTTGCCGCTTAAGTTAGCTTACGATACGGAAATAAGTGAAGAATGCTTCCATACAAATACAGGCGAAGTGGTATCCTAACCTCCCCCAGCTACTACCGCCAATAACACTCAGGGGAAGATAATTTCCGAAACGCCGGGAAGCAGATGTTCAGGTACAGAGATCTTTCCACTGGTCAAACAGTAGTTTTCCCTTATTTTTCTTCATTGTTCCATTGATGTCCCAGGGACTCGTGATGCGACTAGACTATCAGTACAGATAACCGTCGGTTGTTGACCGTTGTGAAACCAAAAACGCACCAGTGTAAATACTTAATCGGTGCATCCACGTCGAACTGTGGATTCAGCTAGGATAAGTCATGATCTCGTATCATGAATACTTTGGAATAATCTGAGAATGGCAAAAATCCTTATATAGCAAGCTTACAGCTAGCATCTTTGAAGAACGGTGTAGCCACCTCAAGCGCTTATATGTCTTATCTTCCTAGAATATAATATGCCACATTAGGAATCGCGTGAGCACCTCTTCCGGGCCAAGTGCCTGCGCGCACTCGGAAAATAGTCAATCAATGGCGTCTACGAATCTTCCAACAATCCAATGAACTCACCAAACGGGCGCTGATTAACTCTCAAGTGAAGTACAGTTAGTCATTCGCGCTCAAATCACGCCTATGGAGAGGCGCACGTACGCCTACGACTGGCTGCGCCTCAAGCGCCCGGACAGCCATCAGGCTTTTGTACAGAAAAAACGCCCCCTTCCTCTGCTCTTCGCCCTCTTCTAGACGTGATTCAGCCCTGAGAATCGCGGTAGTTAGGATACGCCCATTATCCTAGCTGCAACAGAAGCACCAAAGTAGTCGATTGGCGGCAGTCAGACATAATCTCATCTCGGAATGGCCCGACATGTGGTAAGAAAACAAAATCTGCGGTTCGTACATTAAATTACAACTTTCTGTCAGTTAATTGCATAGACGGAAGGAAGTTGCCGGCTTTATCAGACCTAAATCCAGAAGAAGTCCAAAGATATCGGCCTCCATCATAGCAAGGCACGTTTAATCGGACAGCATATTGAAAAAAGTTTTTATTCGACCAAAAGCATACTCATCGTTGACCTTTGGTCAGCAACAAAGTTCCATTTTCAAAGAAGCTGAGGAGAGGCTCAAACATCCAGTTGTAGAAAAAGCTACCACCGAGAACGCATTGGGTAGGAAGCTTTTTTGGGTAACTGCTTTAAGTTTATAACTTCGACAACTGCGAAATACGAAAAACTCTTGGCGTTTGACCAAAGACACCACAAACAACAGCGTTGGATGAAAAGATAAAATATGCTTCATTTTCACCTTTTTGCTCCCAACTGCCACTTGTTTATTCTTCTGCACGTATCTCCATACGTTCTGCAATACTAGACCTGCAGTTTTGTTAACCGGTAAGGTATGCTATATCGAAATTGTCAACTTCAAGTCAAAACTATCATTTCCATGCAACTAATTAATTTTTTTCATAGGTGTTATGACGGATTTCAAATAATTCACTTTGATCAAACTCGGTGCCTCGGTGGGATTCGAACCCACGACAGTAAGGGGAGGCTTTAAGACAGCCAACGCTCCAACCATCTGAGCTACGAGGCTTCACTGGACGACGCGAGTTTAATCACATTTGGGCCAAGTTTACCCGCCGGTGGGGCCTCGTAGCTCAGATGGTTAGAGCGTTGGCTGTACTAAAGCCTCCCCTTGCTGTCGTGGGTTCGAATCCCATCGAGGCACCGAATTTTTCACAGTTGGGTCAAAGTGAATTAATTAAATTTTAATGTGTTTTTGTTCTCCTTTTTTAACAAGGCCGCTGGGGTCTGGGCGGTGGGGTGGGGCGGGTTCTAAACCATTCAAGGTTCTTTGTAAATTTTGGAATGCGTAATGAGTTTCGTGCGCATACTACACGAGATCGCAAACCACTACACGAGACCAGATTGAGCAGAGTTGACAAACACCTTTCAAGAATGCAGATGGCTGACTAGGTACCACAGCCACAGAGGGCTTCCCAACTTCCGAATTTTATTTCTAGTGTGTAGGTGAAACTCTTGTAAAAAAAGAAAATCCAGTACGGTGGCATCCCACCGAACACGCGATGCACAGCTCTGGAGTCACGCATGTAGGAAGAGGCTCAGTCATAAATGTCCTTCGTTCCAAGATTCTGGCGAGTAAACTCCACTTCGTATGCGCGGCCGGCTACGTTGCAAGGTTGAAATCCTTCGATTTGGGAGAGATCAAGCAAAACATAAACGACCCCCAAACACAAATTTGGATTAGGTATGACAGCTGCATAGCTAAGGTGCACTGGTGGGGGCGGAAGGCAACTTCGGTTGGGTGCTTTCAGAAACTTGAACAGAACTCAAATGCGACTTGGATAATCGACATACGCACACGAATACAACGGTGCCTGTCAGAAAGGCCTGACATATGGCAAGCAAAGTGGCGTCACCAAATTTATCCCACCACCACAGGCTGAATCAGCCTTCGGCAGAAAACTAGAGATCACCTGGGTACTCCGCAGAAGTTTGCAGATATAAGTTACGGAAAGTGTCCTTGAATTACGTGAAGTCTGGAACAACGCAAATGTCATGGATTTGGGAGCCTAACGGTCTATGAATGAGAGTCAGAGAAATCCCACAATAAACATGGGATGACGTAGCGGTAGTGAGATAGTTAGTAATGAAGAAAACGGGAATTACGGATGGACGTTTACGCAGTGAGACGATTTCAGAAGAAGAACGGTGACAAAAAGGCCCAGGGGGAGGAGTGGACAGCAGTCTTACCACGTGTGCGGGATGCCCATTTGCGGGGGTGGGACACGCCAGCCGCGGTGCTGCCACTGGAGCGGAGGGCAGAACCCAGCCATTGCGTCGCAAGGCTTCTGATTTAGCAATCATGGCACGGACATCGTCCACCTGAAGGAGGATCATGGCCCAGAATCCGTCCAGATCGCTTGGAAGGGTAATGAAGATACCCTCTCCGTCCTTCGACGTCATCCCTGCCGTCTCACCGTCAGGGTTGGTAGCCGACTCCTGTTGAGCGATGCTGTCCTCACAGAGTCCCCGAAATTGTGCAAATTTTTGAGAAATGAGCAGTTTCACCTTGCCGACGGTCGTGCGCAATTGACCGGCCACTATAGCGAGAGACAGTGCAAAAAAGAGAGTAGATCAGCTCATAAATGGCATGTCTGTTGGCTCACAAATACCAGAGGTACTGACTTTAGGGGCCAAAGACAACAATGGCGACCAGCTGACAGGTGACATTTCCTCCGCTTTGCAGACAATGAAAGTGCCGTTTTGTAGAAGGGCCTATAAAGAGAATCAAATGCACGACTCGACTGCGTAACTGGCCCAGGCCTTGCAGTTTCATAAGCACACTCAAGGGTCACATCCCCCTTGTGGGACACTTTCGAGTCCAACGCAACGGCAACATCAGCAACAATTTGGACAATAGGACGTATTGTTCGTAACACCCAGACCCGAGAAGTCACTAAACGTCGACCGACACAAGTACATCCACCATTGAAGGTTCTATGCCGGCTTGGCCGCCTCTGCAGAACCTCCACATACGCACACAGTCCTCTCCATTACCACTTACTTGGCTTTGCCCTCCGGGACTTTTTCCACTTTTTCGACATCCGGACAGACAACGCACTCGCGGCGGTTGTCCTGCCCAAAAACAACATCAATAAAAACAGTCCTGGGGTTGGAAGCCTACCTACACACCTACAACGAAGGCCACAGCTTGGTGACCGTGGACAGTATTATTGATTGTGATGAGGCGAATAGTGACAATCGTCAGTACGCGGTTTGACACATTGCATGGCCACCTCCACAACGGCCACGCGGGAGATGAGCCGGACTGACGCGGGGCCAAATCAGGGTCCGGCACGCGTTATTGGGCTGCGCAGCCCATAACAAGTGTCATACATCGGAGGTGTGGTGTCACGCTCACATCGCGCCAGTCACATGCCCCGATTCCGTTTCTGGCCTTTCCAACTCTGTCTTGACACAGGGCCCAGAAGGGCGAGGGAGGAGACGGAGCGATAGATGCAGAGCAAGTCCACTATCACTACAAACTAATCCACCAGCCAGTCACTGTTTTTTGCGCCCACCCTACTGTGGGGCGCATGGTGGGCATCGTCGGTAACGACGGTCGAAGTGTCGTTAGGCACATTGTGCCTTAGTTTCCCAACCAGCAAAGTGAAATACAGGGCGCTTTCTGGAAGAGGCAAGCCGGCAGTTGGCCTACTTTTTCCCCTAATATCTATTGGAGGTGGGGTTGAGCACAAAGGGCAGTTGTCTTGTTGACACTGAGTCAGTGCCATCCAAAGTCTCAGCACAAATCTCCAAGTGAAAATTAGCGACTGGAAAGTGGTGGTTGTGTGGGATAGTGCCAGGTATAATTAGGGAGAAGATCAGGAGGATTGAAAAGTGAGCGAAGTGTAACAATAAAAACACACCCTCATCCGAGAGGCCAGGTGTGAGAAGGTCCGCCTCGATTTCATTAACCTTTTCGGTAAGTTGGATGGTTAGCTCATCGACCAGGCGCAAGAAGTGGTGACCATCCAGCTGCGCGGCAGCATCAGGGGTCACATGTGGTAGGGTATCTGTGGTGCCGTTGAGTGCGGCGTGAGGGTGTCCGTTACAGACAGTTTCCGGAGGAAGGGATGACTCGTCTTTCGGGGTCTCCATCTCCTCCTTCTGGGGAGACTCTTCCACCTTCTCCAGATCTGATGAGCGCAGAATGGAGGGTGCGCCATTGACTGTCGGGAGATCCTCGTAGCCTGCTTTCCGACCTAGGGACACCAGGGTAGTGGTTAGAAAATGAAATGGGCAAGAGACGCTGATGGGCTATTTTTCTCAAAGAGGTTAGTCACAAACTTTTTGAAGCGTTCGCAGTATGACACAGTGTGTGAATTACGCCGAGATTATTTGAGGCTATTGTTGGTATTGTAAGTCAACCTTGGTGATCTCTTTGCTAGTCGCGTCGTGTTAACGACGGAGACCGGGACACTGAGATGGCTATTTCTGAGCCGTCGTGCATCAAACTCTATCAAGCCAAAAGGTATACCCGCGGAGACGGAGGTCTGCGTCGTGCGATTGGATTTGGGTTATTGGTGGCTGATGACGAGGGGAAGACCAAATTTTCTTCAAGCTGCATCTCTTACCAGGAGAAGGCACCCCTCGGGATCAATGGCTGTCAACTTGAAGAAGACAATTTAAAATAGCTCGGGGCCAGGCTGCTGTCCAATGGACTGAGTAAGGACGACATTGTCTCCCAAAACGATGCTGTTCGCAGAGTTTTCTCAATCCTTAGAAAGTGCGTACGGACACGATGCGACAACTCCATCGCCACGAAGATCTGCGTGTGCCGTGATTCCGTTCGACCAGTCCTCTACAAGTGATGAATGCTGGGCTTTACGCGTGGAAAATGAGCGAAGACTGAGAGGCACCTGACCATCGCTGGGGATTATCCTTTGAGTGAAGTACACCGACTTTGTCTCAAATGAGGCAGTATGCACCCACGAGGATAGCTCAGGACATCCAAATGGTGTCTTGGGCGCGTTCTTCGCAGTCCTCATCACGAGCTCAACTATACCGCCCTTGGTCTGGCGCCGTTGCTCAACTGGGGACGTTGATGAGGTCAGCTCAAGACCTGGTAACACACGATTCGTCAGGACCTAGAAGTGATTCTTGGACCTTAGGTAGTCGGTCTCGGTCGTTAAAAAAGAGCATAGGTCGAGCTGTCCCGATCCGCCACCGCAAGTGGTTCCGCGTGGAGGGGTACAATACGTGATATCATCGAGGCCGGCTACATCAGGCATAATCACAGTCACATCACGTAAAAGTTCAAATACGGCAGATAAGTCGAATATGGTCACTCCAAAGCCCTTGCTTCTGACGATAACACATTCAGATCGCTGATCGCTAGTCGCTACAAGATCAGCCGTGAGGACTGTAGAGAGACATTCAGCTTGATGGCATCGTGAAAGTGTCAGTTCCTGTCTTGAATTCAGGATAGACCAGTGCAAGCCAGTCCCATGCAATCTATAGTGTCTGACAGCATTTCATAGAATATCGGTCGGCGTTTAAACTCCACTAAGCATTCCCCCGGGGCCATCTGAATTTCAACCGAAAAATATCACACTTTAGCAAATCTCCAAAATTTAAACTTTATCATGGCCATAACCTTTATTTGTAATTTGACGATGCGGAGTTGGCCTTTTGCGACAAGTCGTCAAAGTAATCTCGTCGGAATAATGTCCGGGCGATGTCACGATGGTGCACTCCGATACACGACTTGACAAATACAGAAGACTAGATAATGATAAATGTCGAAAAGGCAACACAACTATAATCCATCCTCTGGATCCAAAAAGGCCACCGTCAACTTGAAGGAAATGTCGATTTGCGCCATATTTACCCAACTCACTCCGCACACTCGTAATGTTCTCATGGCAGGGTCTGGTCAAATTGACTGGAGATGGACTTGGGCACCGAGACCCACTTGAAATAGGACTCCTGTTTACGCATGACACAACTGCATTTGCTCTACGCTCATGATGGAACCATACCACTACTCCTTCGGTGTCACATTGGCGACAGGCAAGATCAGGTCCTGCCAGGAAAATTCGACTTTCAGATCCGCGGACTGAGTGAGTATACCAGTTGGTAAAATTCCAAGCCACGAATTTTGGTGTATCGTGACTGTTTAAAAGCAACTTGCATCTACTTTAGCGGGGGAAATGTTGTGCGGGAGTTGACCTCACTTTCCTTTCGCTCTTATGAGAAGACCGAGCCAAGCCGACTGAAGATAAGATCGGCCACAGTGGCTGGCATGGAAAGATGTCGTCTCTCGCGTGCAACACGGGTGTTTAGCTCCATGTTTAAGTCTGTCACAACAACAGCGCCCGTTTTGGCGGCCGTGAAGCAACAACACCGGTTAGCATAGGATCGCTCCTAACAGTAGTCTGATGAGGCGTGTGATCAGAGTTGTAAGAGAACTTAGAGTGGATCTGAGCATGTAACCAGAGGTTTCGGAACTATCTCGGTAGCTGGGGTGGAATTGTTCATTCTCACATGCTTAAGAAGACATGCATTAAATAAGATATCGATGCGCAGGCACAGCATACGGCCTAAGATAAACCCAAATCAAAGTGAACGGCTCAAATGGGTGGTTTTGACTCCGGAAACCAAAAAAGCAAACAAGCTTTCCTGTGTGGATCGGAGAGTGTCCTAGTTCACACCAATCGGTTCAGAAAGCTTCTTTTTCATTGCATGAAAAGTTCATACAGCAAACATGTAAGATCTAAAAAATTGATCAGTCTTGCTTTCGCCAACACTCCGGTTTCACACTGGCCAATTAATCTCTCAGAGAGACCAGCACCATAAATGCCGCCGCCGCCGACGCCGACGCCGCCACCATCATCCACATCACAAGCTTCATGACAATCATAAAAGGCTTGACACACGGCAGGCAGGTTTGATCGGAAACAGTGAATCGAACCACCGCCAAACGAAGGATATAACGGTGTGAAGCGTTTCGGGAGTGGGCGACGAAAGAAGGCCAGGAGGGATTGGAGCGGGACGACGCAAGGGCAGGCGAATGGTGCGATTGAGTGCGCCTAGTTGCAATTATTATATCAAACCCTTAGATAACTTGCATGCTCCTGACTGAAGAAGCAGCAAGACAGTCAACAGCCTTTTATTGAACAGAGAAGAACGGCTACTGTGAATTAAAGCTTCTCATGTCAGTCGCAGGGGTCAAAAGTACTCCACGGAAGTACTTCGCACAACGGGCGAGCGCGTTTGCCTAAACCGAATCCCATGCACTGACATACCTGTGGCAGTCCCACCACTACAGTGCACGGCGGCGGGAGTAGGGCATGAACTGGCACCGAGCGGTTGCCAACGCAAGGACGGTGCATGTGGCGGCAGAGGCGTCCAGCTAATGTGCCACGGTACGTTTGCCGCGTACTACCGGTGTGACCTGTGCAGCAGACAGTAGGTCGTGCTTTTGGCACGCCGATTGTTTGGTAATTCTTTTTTTATAGCGAACCTAAACACTTGATTTCAAACCGGTAGCTACAAACATATGCTGCCAGCACCTCTGGAAAGCGCTTACTGCTCGCTACTGTAGTCACACAAGTCTAAGCATCAGCATTCCTGTTTTTTGCAAAAAAGCGAGAAAAGGGCAGTTGTTGCGCAAAGAAAAACACTGGAATGTGATGCTGAGTGTCTACTGAGTGCAGGGGACACAGTTCAGAGGAGACCTGTTGGGAGACATAAACAGCACAAAGCGCTAGTTTCGTCGCGCACGAGGGGCGCAGGAGAGCTGGGTCTTTACAGAAAGTACAGGCGTTACAACAAGATTGGGTCGATCAGAAAGAGCGGAGAAAACAGAAAACTGGTCATTTCTGGCTAATTACAGTCTTTTAGTTCAAAGGCGAGTTGTATAAGCTATTTTAGCTACTGGTCGAACTATGAACGTCTTTTGTTACTACCGTTGCAACAATGTACTGTGATTTTAAATCGCCGTAGAGTATACTCACAACTTTTTCACGGCTTCCCGAAATCCGTTTTTTTTCGTAAAACGCTTGACAACTCACCTAGGTCCCGTTGCGGGAGCGCTGTTAAATTACGTATTGCCTAAATCATGAGTCAGAACGTAGACAGGGTCCGTGCGAACATATCAAGAAATCTCTTCGATCGCAAAAATTGTCCAAAACAGCGGGTAAAGTATTATTCACCACTCTAGGGGAGCAACGTCATTAGAACATGCGCTTAAATTACTTGAAATGGGGAGTGCTGTGTCAGGGCAACTTTTCGCGACACGTACAAGGTCCCTTATCTTCTGTCAAAGCATCTAGAAACTACCGATTTGAAAACAATGTGATGTGATTTTTTAAAAACTAAATTTGGATTGTATTTCACGCATTTTCCCAAAAAAACTGATGTAAGGTAGGGAACTCTGGAGGATAAGAGAGCGCACAACTTTGCCAGATGTGACAACCGATTCTAGGTAATAACAGTCGAACATCAGGCAACAGTTGGAGAGGACTTATGAGAAAAACCTATGGCGGAAAGATGCGCCTATCTGATATGCGCACTCTGGAAGTAGTGTGATGTGTAACACCGCCACTTATGGCCTCCAAATGCGGGCACGTCCAAATGCCAAAAAGGGCATATAGAACGGGGAGAAAATCATGCTGCTTTTGGAATTGGCATCATAGATACTTTTAAAAACCAGTGATGTGTGGTGCCTAAGGGCGGAATTCAGAAACACCGTAACCATGTAATGTGCTTCATTTAGACCAGAGGACAGGTGACCTTTCGGGACGCGGTCCTAAACTTCGAAATGGTCGCTGATGAGAGGAGGTAATCGATGTTATGTTTCGCTTCCCAGGAGCACTGTCCTAATTCCACTTCCCAAAAAACGAAGTGGGTGCTAGCGCTCTATGCAGGTCTCTAAGTTAACGTAAAGCGTACAAGGTTAAAGTACCAGTAAGTGACTTTGGTCCTGCCGCTGGAAAAGTAGAGGAAATAAACCTTGACTGGCGATGACGGCAACGTGGATGGGCTACCTATTCACTACTAGGAACTCGGAATCTGAAGGGCGAATAGCGAAACCGCGGGAATATGGGGAGAATTTCCGTGTTAGGGTGGAGAACCCGGTCCCCACAATGGGCTGCTCTGCAGATACGCTGGACCAACACGGAGTTCGAATGGCCCCACGGCACGTGTTGATCGAGTCGCGCAAAATTCCTGTGAGGTCATAATTACTGCCACGCATGTATATGGTCGCATGTCTTAGACGTTGGACCATCACGCTGCGTCAACCACTGCACCAATTCTATCACCACTTGGTTGACAAGCTCGGACAGATGACTGGTGCATGGGAGAAGGAAGAGGGGGTCAGGTCCACATCGGAGAAACCATCCCCGAGGTCAATCAGCGCATTCCTCACAATAGCGCATCTGGAGCGTTAGAATCTATCACGACGCCCTATGTGTCGTGGCATGGAAGGTTGTTAACCGAAAGGATAACGCGGTTCCTCTGAGGATTGAGTCGGGTTGCAATGGTCCCTCCCTAATTTGGTCTCTATGGCACTTTCACAAATTTGACGTCCCAGTCGCCCACGTTAATGCCTGGTACATTCAGTGGAGGACCAGGTAGTGTATGACGTGCGTAGATGGGGTTGTTTGGTTCTGTCAGTCACTGCGCTCGGGGTCCACCTCTGATCGTCTTGACATGGCCTTACCCTCGGAGGCAGGTGGGTGAAGGAGCAAGGTGGGGTAGATGCCGCGCAATTCAGCCTCACCAAAAAGTCCCCGGTGCTGCGCCCACCCCGTAGGGTCGGCGGTGGGCGTCGTCCGCAATGTACTTACTTGTACTTGATACGGCTGCGATCATGTCTGATCTAGCCGGCTTCAATGACGTCACAAACCGTACCTCTCCACGCAAGACGATCCGCGGCAGCAGATCTGGACAGCTCAACCCATTCCCTTCGCCAACGACGTAGACCTAATACCGAAGGTCCAATAACCACCTCCATGTCTTGACGAACTGTGTCGAGCTAGGTTTTGAACTGACCCCCTCTTCGACGCCTCCAATGGGGTAGCGGTGCCGGATCGAGGGCAGTAACACTGAGCTGCTGAAGTGGACGACGAAGAACATGTCCAGATCTCCTCAGTCGTCTTTCTTGGATGGCCTGAGTTATCCTTGCGATGTTGTCGCAGTGAGTGCGGACTGTCACATTTGAGACGAAGTCGGTGAACTTCACTCGAAGGATGGTTCTCAAACAGTGGTAGTAAAATACCTCCAGTTTTCGCTCGTCCTCCACGCACAAAACCCAGCATTCACAACCATAGAGAAGGACAGACCGGACAGATGCACGGTACACGCAATGGCCGAACTGTCGTTCAAGAGAACCGCAGTTAGACTGTGCCTGGAGGCTGAGGGTCTACAGCCAACACGGGAAGTCGCATGGCCAATCAACAGCCCAAAGTTGTCAAAAACAGACACAGGGACGCTGGTCATTGCCCGCATATTTTACGTTATTAACCAGCCATGCCTCAATCCCAGACGTGGACTTACGGCTCTAGCAACAGAAGGCTCGATTCAAAGGCTCGGCAAAAAGAGGACCAAGACTCAAACAAACCAGCAATGGTCGTTTCAACATCCCTTGTCTTTGGTGGTAATCTTCCCGCATACAATAGTCTGCCCGCAGTAAGCAACGAGAAATCCAACTGTGTGGATAGACAGCGGTGACTTGTGTGCCAGTTAGTACGCGATAGCAACTCCATTCTCCTTCCGCATCCATCGCGATTTAATGGTAAGACGTAAAGGGGACTGGAGGCCGGTGTGAGCGCCGTGGCTCATCAGGCAGTCGTCCAAATCTATGCGTGTTCCAAGCGGGTGCGAGTTCATCCATCAGCAAAGTGAACCAGAGTTCAATAATTCGGATCTAACATTGGCAAGACTTACGATAAGATTGAGTTGGGGAGGATCCGCTTTAACTTTGCCCTCAGCTCCCCATAACGTTTGTTAAAACAGCACCGTTAGTTTTTGGGCCCAGCGTGGACACACATTAGGCATAAAGTTCAGGACTTTTCTACGCATTATTCGTTAAATGCAAAAAAAACAATTATATGCGCTGGAAATCACATCACAGATCTTTATAACATCGACTAGGATCACGCTTTCACGTGATCAGGCAGGTCCGATTTAATCATTGATAAGACTAATCAAGGTACATTGGCGGAACGGATTATGCGGTTTGTGTGTAACTGGTAGTCAGGTAGGTGCATTTCCGGGAGAACATAGTACACCGACATTTGTGTCAGAGTTGCTGCCGTTGCGCTCAGTAATTTTATGCGACTACAAATGCAGGCTGGGTTGCAGATAGAAGAATGGAATTAGCATCTCGCGCAGTCATGCACCCAGTGCGACTGATGATCTGTGAAAGGCACTAGGCTTTCGAAGCGGTGCAGGTACAGCGCCGGGGTCAAGTATGCTTACTTTGGCGCTGTCCCAGTCTCATTTACGAAGGCCACGCTGAAATATGGGCAATTTACTCTACGACACAAGTCAATTCTTTCATCGGTTCAGAAATAGACCGTCTCGGGTGATGAAGAA